>CM061918.1:77853142-77931152 GCA_031002005.1 Vandiemenella viatica
AATTCGTGCTATGTAAGTTAGTGGTATGTAGAATTACATTTAACGTTTTACTGGTCTTTGGGAACAAATAGGTAGAGAAACGGTATTCTAGAAAGATCGAGGTTGTTTCCCATGTAAAGACTACAGGCCATTTATTTCCAGAGCTTTGCGCACAATCCTCTCCGACCCATGATGTTCCTCCGGGTGCAACTGTACTTAGTGCAACTTGTTAATATAATCGCAGCTTGTTAAAGTAGGGCAGATAACTAAAATAATTAAATCTTATTCAAATTTCAGTGTTATCCTGAAACAAAATTCGCTGTAGAGGCTCCCAGGACATTTTTGGGTAAAGTTGGGTAAAAGTTGCTAAAACTGAGCAATAGTTGATTTGATACAGTGCCAGCCAGAACCAAGGCAATTGCAACAGCTAAAGAAAACAGTTGCAGGCATTGGAATGTGGCGATACAGAAGGCAATGGCATTAAAGCAGGTCACAGCATTGGGAAGAAGATAGGAGGGAAGCGACCACCACGATTGGTGGCAGGGTCCGCCCTATTACTGGTTCTTGGAGGGGACCAGGCAACATTACCGGGTGCACAGGTCAGAGAGGGGTTTCTGCTTGTCTTGGTTAGGTCGATTGGCAGGTATGGAGCGATGTTACTAGGCAGAGCTAGGGCTAGCACCAATGGCAAGTTAGGCTCAAGGAATTGTTCCAGAAAATAGGTAGCGTGTGACTTAGAAGCGAGCAGCTGTCGACTATGGGAGCAGCCAGGAACCTACGCCACAACAGACACTATAACAGGTGGGAGGAAACAATTGAAGCAACATAATGGGGAAGTCAAGCAGTAGAAACAAGTAATGGGAATCTTGCCTATGGAGATTTGGTTCGTGATATTCGATGTCGATGATGTACATAATCCTGATGTAAATCAATTGTATATGTGTATCTATCTTTACTGAGAGTATCAATTGCGAGTACTAGCACTCGCATGACAAGAGTCTTACCCACAAATTATATGTACCTTTCGGGAAGTGGCAGGGCGAGAGAAAAAAGATTCGCCAGTCCACCACATCACTTACAACCTGTGACTCAACCGTTTCCTGGCTAGGATTCCTTAACTCCATTTCGTCTTTGCCCAGCATCACCATCACCGACACACCGTGCACAAAGTTTACTTCAGACAGGTTTTTTTTCTTTTAAAATATCCCATCTGTACTACCTTTGGTACATATTTACATACTAAATTCAGTCAACGTATTATCTATTGTATATATTCACTGCTGAAGATCATCTTCTGTGTTCAAGCAACTGATATTAGTTATGTGGCGAAACTATGAGAATATTTATATATATATAAAAAGGACCATTTGTGTATGAAAGTGAAGGCGCGTTCCCACGGCACGTTGTTGTGGACGCCTTTCATCTTTTCCGCATATGCTAGCAGAGACCCACCGCCAGTCGGTAAAAGATGAAAGGCGCCTACTACCATGAATGGGCCTTGAGTATGACGCGCGATCACCACAATGCGCATTCGCGTCGGCTCCCAGCGTGCTTTGGACGCTTTTAGATGCCATTTGCAGCTTTATCGTCTGTCTGTGTGCTGAACTGTAGAAGTTTAAAATGTTTAAGAAAATTGATTCGTTCTCCGGCTGTGAGATACGGTCTGTAATTCAATGGTTTAGTGCAAGAAACGTCGCAGCTGCTTGATAATAAAGTTCAAAAGTGTGTAAGAATGTTTAATAAGCATGATAAGACACTCCCAGACCGACCTTCTCTAAAGATTTGGTTCGTGATATTCGAATCCAGACCATGTTCCCAATGGTGTTCACCTGTTTCGGTGTTGAACCGTTCCTTGGTGGTCAACGGTTCAACGACGTACAGTCATCGATTGGGCTTCTTCACAGCCGGCAGTTTTCTTTGACGAAGGAATCATTTTTTTTTTTTTTGAGTGGTATGGCAAATTTTTGAACAAAAACCAAAATTATGTAGATAAGTAGATGAAACAATGTGGAATATGGAAATAATATATTTTAATTATATTTATAATATTTTACTCCTTGAAGAAATAAAAAAAGTAGAGAGAAAAATCATTAGAAAAATTCTAGGAGCAAGTCTCACTAAAGATGGTTACAGACTACAGTCAATCAAAACAACAGAAAAGTTTTCAAATATTGAAATTGACCTCAAGAAAAGGCGAATGAAATTCTCTGGTCACCATAAGAGGTTACCAGAAAGTCGATTGACAAAAAAGATAATAGATTGTGGAACTTCACTTAAAAATCAAACAGCTTAGCTGAATGAAAGTCGGAGGGATCTTAAAAGTGCAAGCATAGGAGCAACAGACATCTTAGAAAGAGACACCTTCAGACACAAAGTAGACAAATGGGAAGTTATAACCGAGCAACCAAAACAAAAACAATACATACCAAAGTGGTCGGAAGAACGCAAACAAGCTTTCTAAGAAGGAATGAAAGCCTACTGGAACAATAAGAAGAACTCAAAGAAAACTTGATTGAGTCATTTGCTTCCCGTCTTCCATTTATTGGGAGAATTCGCCAATAATATTAATATTATTAATAATAATAATAATAATACTTTACTTCTAATTAAAAAAGGACCTTATTATTTAAAAAAAAACTCGTAGAAGAATCAGCTTACTGGAGTAACAGCACAGTATAGGAAGCAGAAAACTGAGGACTATATGTGTATACTGTGACTGGTTGAGGCGAGGAGATTGACGGCCATTTCCAACAACTCGAGAAAATGATGATATAAAATAAGGGCACGAAATGAATGGTCGTAAATAATGGAACTCTAACAACTGTCTATCGTCGCAAGTCCTTTCTGGATCCACAAATTTTAGCAGTCAGTGTAGGAACTTCGGCTTATTCTATCTAATCTGGGCTAATAACAACGCGGCCCAAGCTACAGCGGAAATATTGCTAATTGAGGATAATGCATTCGTTATGGAAACTACAAGAGCAGCGAGAGATTAAAGCCCTGGTAGAGAGTTGGCAGATATTCAATACTTCCTTGCGAACAGAAAGAAAATTAGCAGCGTCTAATTACTTGCCAGATGACACGCTTCAGAGATTTAAGCTCGTCGGCGTTGATATTCGGAAAAGGGAACGAACTTTATTAGAACGGGACAGTACCATTATATTGTAATGTCTGCACTGCGAGATTCTTTTTTAGCTGTTGGACAGGGGAAAAGAGGATGACATTCTTTTTTACACGTCCAAATCTACGATGTCCGGGAATTTTTCATAAAGAACAGCGAAGCAACGACCCCTTTAGTATGGCGTTTTTCTGTCTGTTTTAAAGTTTAAAAAAACCTAATTAATATCAGATAGACAGTGCAGAGAGAAGACTGAGGAATTAATACTATTCACCCAAAAAGAAATTCAATAGTAATTAAAGTCCTTGTGCTAAACTGAACAAACATCAGCTTTTATAATCTTAATAATAATACTCGCCTCATAACCCGTCAAGAATGGTGTTTTCTGACAATTCATTTCTTTGCAGTTATTTATCTAAACAGAATTGTTGTAAAATAAAGCACAATGTAATTTCTCGTCCCTGTGTGCTGTAGCAAAAAATTTCAGTTGTCAACTTGGTCCAGGTTGCATTTCAGCCTAACCACAATCTCCGCTAATATTGCCGCTAGAAAATGAAAGCTTCAATCACACGCGAATTAATACATTTCCTGGATCGCATGTCACTGTCATTATACATCGCGATATAAATTTGACCCAAACTCTTCACGGGTTCTTTTTTTCTTATCTGTGATGCAGATCGATATTTTGACGGCTGACATGTCTTATGCGACTGAAATAACGATCCCAGAGAAAACAAGGATGCTAAAAATAAATCTTGACAACTTACTTTATGCCACGTAATATTAGTTTTAAATGACATACGATAGGAATGTTCTGGCAGTTTATTTTTCTGCGGTTGCCTAAATAAATATAATAGTTGTTATGTAATGCTCATAACCTTATTTTGTAATTTGTACATGTTTTGGTTGTAGTTTACACAACTATAAAGGTGGAAATTTTACTGAACGAATGATGTCAGAATTAGGGAAATAGTTAAATTAAAAATAAATTAGGAATCAAGTGTACGAATGATTCGCTCGGTTTAAAAATGGCGACATGTGGATTGATGAGAAACCTCGTTTTGAACGTCCATCAACTGGCCGAATCGACGAAAAAGTTGAAACAAATTCGGGGGCTTGTGCTCTCAGACCGTCGACAGACAATTGATCAACTGTCAGAGATCAGTGGGTTATCTTGGATTTTTTTTTAACTGCTTTACGTCTCTCAACAGCGAGGTCTTTAGAGACGGGAAAGGATGGGAGGCAAGGATGGGGGGCAAAGAATGGGAAGGAATTCGGCCATGGCCTTTTGAAGGAAGCATCCCGGCATTTGCCTGGAGTGATTTGGGAAACCATGGAAAACCCAAATCTGGATGCCCGGACGGGGATTCGAGCCGCCGTCCTCCCGAATGCGAGGCCAGAACGCTAACCGTTACACCACCACGCTCGGTGTTATCTTGGAGCTCGGTTCAGTGAATTTTAACCGAAGATTTGTGAATGAAAATGGTTGCTGCCATGTTTGTTCCTGCACCCCGATAATACACCTGCACACACAGCCGTCTCTGTTAGGCAGTTTTTGGCTCCAAATGGCATGGTTCCGCTGCCCCACGCAACTTACTAGCCTGACCAGGCTCTGCGGCCACGCAAGAAAAGGGGCATGTAAGGACACCGATTTGACAACATTGAAGTGGTCAAAAATAAAAAAAAAACGACGGAGGAGCTGTAAGCCATTTCTAAAGATGACTACATAAAATGTTTCGAACAGTGGAAGCACCGGTGGGACAAATGTATTAGTTGTAATGGATAGTATTTTGAAGGGGACAAGGTTGTTTTTGTAAAAAGTTTGAAAATACAGAGGTTGGACAAAATAATATGAACACCTTGCGATAGAGTACAGGTTGTTTCATGTTGGCACCACAACTTCCGTGTGAATACTGCGATGCGCATGTACGGAAGTGCATGTTTCTACATAAACAGTATGGCGGGAGTTCCACAAAGCTTACGTTCATAGGAGGGCTGCAATTGCAAAACCCCCTATAACGGCTACCAACGGTAAGCTGCGAAACAAATGGTGCCACGATCATAAAAACTGGACACTTGATGATTGGAAGAATGTGGCATGGTCGGATGAATCATCGTTCACATTGTTTCCTACTAACAGCCTGGTTTATGTATGGAGAACAACAAAAGAAGCCTACTATCCGGACTACCTGCGTCCTACAGTCAAGCTTGGGGGAGGTTCCGATATGATTTGGGTGGCTGTATCGTGGTATTAAGCCGGACCTCTCATTCACATCACTGGCCGGATGACTGTGAATGAATATCTCGACATCCTCAATGATGAAGTTCTTACTATGATTAGAAAACTGCTGTCAAACACTGCCATCTTCTAAGATGATAATGCGCCCATACACATAGCCAAAAACGTTCGGTCCTGGTTCGAGGGGCATCAGAATATAACCAAACGTCTTCCCTGGCCAGCACAATAGCCAGACCACAATATAATTGAACAGTTGTGGAGAGTTTTGGAGCAGAGAATAAGGAGCAGATTTCCACGTCCAACACCATTGAAGCAGTTGGCGAACGTTTTGGTACAAGAATGGGACAATATTCCGTTGGAAACTATTCAGACACTCCAAAAATTTATTCCGCGAAGAATTGCAGCTGTTCTACATTCAAAAGATGGCCCAACACCATATTAATAAATCAATAGTATGTAAATGTCAGGTGTTCATATTATTTTGTCCAGCCCCTGTAAATAGCCTTTAAAAATAATTCCATTTTTTTTGGGTACCCCATCGTATTTGTATATTTTATGGATTGTGAGAAGTAAAAATACAAAATCTGCTTCTCCATTTTGAATCAGCGAGTCATATGTCGTGCTGAAAACGCAACCAGCTGGTCTGCGGAGAGAAGTGCTTAAACCATATTAAAGGCTTTAAATGGACCGTTTCGCAGTAACACCACTGGAGATTCTATCTACAAACAAGAACTTGCTAAAGCAACACTTATAAAAGTATATAGTGTATGTATAAGTTCTTTACTAGCGCTCACATGAACTATAGTCCGATGCATAAAATGTGGTCTGACATTGCAATAACACAAATAATAGATAATAGTTGCAGTCTCGAGCCGCTTCTGAAGTAAAACATTGTTATCTTTTAAAATATGTAAAAATGTTAACTGCTAGTAATGAGTAAAAGTTGTAAATTATGTAGCCAATAATCTTAAAATAAGAATTTGTTCAAATATTGAAAATAACAAATACCGGCAGTAGATGTTAAACTAATCTAGTTCACCTGTGAAAACGAACAAACTACTAGCCGGATATTAAAGACTCCTTACTTCTGCAATTACATATATATCATTGAAAATTAGTTCTCACAACCAGTGTTGGAGGTGGCCAGTCTCCCGATGGGCGGCCTTCTCGGTCACTTTGGCTGCCAGAGAGACTGAGAACGTGCGCTATTCCGGGAGATTTGGAATTCGGATTACCGCACCGATACCAATGCTGGAAAATGCTTTCTTAGATGGTAGAGTAGTAGATAGTAGTAATAGTTAAGTAATAGTAGTAGTGGTAGACGTACGAAGTGACATAGTGAAATATTAAAAATTCTAACCATAAAGTGGACAGGAAACTGCAGACACCATACAAAACTAGAAAACTGTAATAAATCAATTATGACAAAATGCAGCAAGTTTAGAAAGTTATAATATATGTTAACAGTGAAACAATCGTATATATCGTGCCAACAAGAAAAGACTGTACAGATATTGTCAAAACCATACATAACAAAAATTGAAATTATTCATTGTGGAATTATCTGTTGAAATATCAAATGTAAAACTGTTGTGTTAAATTAAGGCCTATTTTAGTTTCTAGATACTAGGCTGTAAAAATGTGTGCTAAATAAAAAAAAAAAATCTCCATTTTGAATGACCCTGTATTCACTGTGAACGTTCAACCAGGGAGCTACCAGACCGCTCTTTGCTCGTCGGAAAGCATCGACGTGCACTACCGCTTCCTGCACAAAGTTTCGATTTCCTTTCGAACTAGTTTCTGCTGAACACGCAGAACCTGAAAACATGTTCCTCCCTCTCTGAACATTTCCTCCGGTAGCAATTCCGCAGAATCGGACGGAGCTGTTCAGCGGAGCGAGCATTCCGGAGGAATCGCGACGGAGGAAATCAATGTGGCGGCGGTGTTTTCGAGGAGGTGTTTTCGCGTCTGGCGGGCAGTAAAGCCTTCCCCGCACCCCCGTCCGATGTGACACTTGTTGCGGGGCTCATACACCCCACAGGTACATTTTATTGTCGCCCCGCCATCCGAACGGGTTTTTTTTTTTTCGTTGACGCTGTAAAAAGTAAAACACAATTTATTCCGTTCCCTGCTAAACCGTAACGCGCGTGATAAGCTGTGATGAATGGGAACACGGATTCGACATCAGAAGGGCTTTGGCGGGTTTTCATCAGATTTATTCCCATGTGCTCCGCGTCGCTATCGTTGTACTGTCCGCGGTTCCTTTTTGCTTTCTCCATATTCGGAGCGATATCTGGGCGCCAACTCGTAATACGTTTTTGTGAGAGCGCGCAACACGTTTTCTGACTATCAGAATGGTATCAGATTTCGTGTTTAGTTTTTTTAGCTGAGTGATCTCGTCTCTACTGGGATTTGGAATTTTATTTCAACGCCCTTTGTGTAAATTCCTTTGTTCCATACGTTTAACGCAGAAGCTCTGATAATACAGAATTTGTCAGTAGCACCAGTTTTTTCGTTTAAACCAGTGTTTCCCAACGTGGGGCCCATGCCTCACTGGGTGGCAATTTGGTTTTTTTAGGGGGGCAATTTAGAAATTGACTTGATACGACTTTACCGCTTTCTCTTTGGGTTATTTAAACGCAATGCCAGATATGGTTACAAAATATAGCAAAAAAGCAAATTCTTAAAAGGATCACACTAAATTGCTATAATAAATGTTTATTATAAATCTTTTGAATTTGAATTTTAGTATTTCATTATATGTTTTTTAATTTTACTTACTGTGTTTTATGATAATATTAAAGTGTTTTCTTTCAAAAACCATCCGATATCAGTTTCTTTAATAACAAATAATTATTTTTATTAAAAATTATATATGGGGGGCAAAAAAATGTTGAAAGTGGGACAAGACCCAAAAAAGGTTGGGAAACACTGGTTTAAACCCATATTTCAAAACTTTATGGTAAATAATTCCCGATTTTGAGGGAAAATGTGGTTATTGATACTTATGTTTCGATGAAAAGTTTCGAGTATTTCAATCATGATTACATCATAAACTGTTATACAGATTATTGTCGGTAAGTATGTTAATTGTTTGGTAGCATTTAAAAAATAAATAATCAGAAAATTATCAGCCCACAAATGTGTTTGTGCTGTCAATGTACCGGGTGGTTATAATAAAACTTTCCCTGTTTAATACGTTTAACACGGAAACTAATTACCATACGAGTACCAAACTTGGTAGCATTAATGTCCAGAGTATGGGGTGTACTATTTCCATGCGTAACAGCGCCACCGTCCAGTCCCAACTAAGGCCACCAGGTACCGCGATCAGCCATTGTTATCAACACATTTGGAAACGACCGAATTATCAGCCGATCGTTTCCGAATGCTTGGCCGGCACGATCACCTGACCTCACTCCCTGTGATTTCTGGTTGTGGGGCTACCTGAAGGACAGGGTTTACCTGGAGAACATTCACACATGTGCTGATCTGAAGCGCAGCTTATCAAGAGAGGTATCCAGCATACCTACGGACATGCTTCGTTCTGCTGTGCAGGATGCAATCCTATTCTTTCAGACTCTCCTGACACTGATGGGTGCCATACTGAGCCCCTTTTGTAGCAGTAATGGTACCTGTATGTAATGATATGATGTACCGTAGCAGCACGTTAAAAGTGTTTCAATTGAATTGATTCTGCCTTATTTCTCTTCCCCACGTCCTTGAAATTAATGCTACCAAGTTTAGTACTGGTACGGTAATTAGTTTCCGTGTTATAACGTGTTAAATAGGGAAAGTTTAATTATAACCACCCTGTATATTCCTATGCTGCGAGTCGGTATGCCTGCAGCGAGGGTTAGTGTTATAAGATCTTTGTTCTGGAGATACCATTAATGGATGAACAAACTGGAGCTAACTGTATGTGTAATCCGTTCTGTTTTTAGCAAGACACAAAAATGTATGTTATCTTGTAGTGAGAATTTTTGCGGCGTATGGCTGACAAAAATTCCTCTCGGGTTTTCCGCCGGATAAGTTCTTCTGTCCACAACGTTTCGGCAGAAAGCTCCGCTGCCTTCATCAGGTGAGATGTCATAGGGATGCTACCACTGCGACGACACAGCACCGACTGTGTTATCTTGGTTGTCTGGGTGGAACCGCGTCAATTTGTCGACACCTAACGTTTCAATCATAATTCTGTGGCTTTCATCAGAGCAGTACCCTACCTAGAATCGCTGCGGGCTATAAATCTATTAACAGTTTTGAGTGATGTCACTGAAGTTGTCGCCGCCAGAGTGACCGGTTAGATTGGGGCTTTCGTCCCGGTTTTTCGTGAACAGGCAGAACCCCATTTGTTCGCCGGCCTCGGTAGCGTAGGGGCTAGAGTGCAAGCTACGCGTGCCGAAGGCCGCCGGTTCGAATCCGGCCGCGGGCATGGATGTTAAGTGTTGTGTGTCTGTGTGAATGTCCTGTCCGTCCTGTGGCGTCTATACACTGAAAGCAATTATAATTACCTTGAGCTGGCTGTATGGCCTCCGTTGCCAAATGCCATAAAAAAAACCCATTTGGTCAAGTTGTAGCCCACTGCCCAAATTCATATTATCTGGTCTTTTTTAATGTCCAACGCTTCCCTAACTCGCCTGGACCACCATCTGCTTTCCTGAATCCGTTCACTGGCGTCACTGATTTTATCGGAAGGCCACTCTTACGAACCATCATCTGCATACATCCTCTCACCACCATCCAGCAGTGAAACGCGAAATTTTAAAACTTTAGCTCCCCGTATTCAAGCAACTCCCAGTAAAGATCACGTCCTTACTTGTTGGTGAAGCTCATTGGCTACTGGTACAGCTTGTTCAGTCAACAGAGGCGGCTCTACCCCCACTCCGCTGGCGCTACCGCTACATACGAAGAGGAAATGTCACTCGCCAACTTGGACAGAGCAGTCAGTTCGGAGAAGTAGAAGGGACATCCAGATTTTCCATGGTTTCCCCAAATCACTCCAGGCGAATGCCGGAATGCTTCCTTCAAAAAGGCCATGGTCGAATTCCTTCCTGTTCCTTGTTCCTAGTCCTTTCCCGCGTCTAATGATTTCGACGTCGACGAGGCGTAAAGCAATAACCATAACCACAGGGGTTTGAAGCCCCGACCTCCCGCTATTGTCCGAATCGTGGCGGGGCAATTCCGATCAAACATGCTCCAGGCCGATGTGGTCAACGTTGTCATTTAGATCAGCCATTGTGAAGTTTCAACAGCCTGTTAGCGTTCTAAATCCACAGAGCAATGTCCCCCTGCATTTACTAATAGTACAAGCTAGCTACTCCAGTTTTATACATGGAAAATCATTATTTCTGGAAGTAATAATATCTGCAGCCACTAGAATAGAGCAATACTTTTCTTTAACAGAGAAAGTGAAATTATGCTTTTGATTTTCACTGAATAGAGCGGCTGCAAAGCGTATTACACATTCCTATCTGATTGCTAAGCGTGACTCTCAGTTGGCATAAATAAAATTTTCTTAGTGTATTTTTTGCGGTAGTAAATATCCTGTTTTTATCCGCAAATTTTGAGTTTTATTTTTTGTGTAGAAGAATGTGATCCAACGCCTGTAGATGGCTAAACGCAGGTTCTCGAGTTGAGCTGCTCCTGCATTTTGAAGTCCAGTATTGCGACAGACTGAAACTACTAGCTCTTCAGTAATTTACAGTTTATCTTAACTATCACTCATTGTCTGGTAGAAAAGCCAAACTGTTCCGGAAGAAACTGGTGCTTACATTTTTATCACTCACAAGGGACACCTTTGACCTCGAAAGCTTGGAACCGCACGAAAAATAGCTTAGAATAGCAAGCGATCATAAACAAAACAGTGGTGTGTGTCATTTCCATGCAAAGTGTTGCATTCTACCTCAAGTAACATTTTAATAGGGAGAAACAAAGTAACAAGATATCAATGCCATATTATGGAAATTATGCGTAATCGAATGCTGTAAGTGTATCATTACATTTTCAATGAACAGCGCCAAAAACTCTCTGCTTAAAGTACTTAATATAGCGCAAAACACGCATATACAGCAGTACCACACACCTGATAGTGTTCATATTAGTCCACAAAGTGCTGATGCGGGATTTGGATGAAGTGGTTAAAACAAAGTGTGAAGAGAACAATGTGCACACCTCACTAAAGCCACGTTATTACATTCCAAATCACTTTCGCATTCATGCAGTCCAATATCAAAAGCCACACTAATTACATTTTCCAATGATGATGTTGGTATGTCGGTGTCACAACCTAGCTTTCACAACATAGGTTTATACGTAGGTGCAGCAAATTGATTGTAAATCACAGAGTAAAGTTTCATGATGAAATAACGATCATGTATCTTCACTTGTGGTTTGGCACATTGTAGTCTTACGAAATCAGTATGTTACTTGAGGTAGAATGCAACGTTTTGCACGGAAATGACACACACCACTATTTTCTTTATGATCGCTTGTTACTCTAAGCATGTTTCGTGCGGTTCCGAGCTTTCGAGGCCACAGGTGTCTCTTGTCAGGATTCTCGATGGATTGCAGCGTTTAATATTACTATATCTGCTTTTTTTTTGTTTTTTTGTTTTCTTGTTTTTTTGTTTGTTTTTATTTTTTATTTATTTTTTAACTGCTTTACGTCTCTCAACAGCGAGGTCTTTAGAGACGGGAAAGGATGGGGGCAAGGAATGGGTAGGAATTCGGCCATGGCCTTTTAAGGAAGCATCCCAGCATTTGCCTGGAGTGATTTGGGAAACCATGGAAAACCCAAATCTGGATGCCCGGACGGGGATTCGAACCGCCGTCCTCCCGAATGCGAGGCCAGAACGCTATCCGTTACACCATCACGCTCGGTTATCTGCTTTTGTGTTCTAAGTTCGGTACTGGGTGCCTTTCCAGAATTACGAACGACACGTTAACTTTTCAGTTTGAAACGGAGAGTACTCAAAGACAACAGGAGACAAATAGGTGAAAAGCGTTTGACAGAGAAAGCTTGAAAGGGCCAACATTTCTCCAGTCCCCCCGCAGGTTGCGCGCAACGGACGCACTTGCTCTGGTCACAAAACAGCGATTCGGTACACGTCTTAAAGACTGAACCCTGCTAGTTTTTCGCGTGAATGCAAACAAAATAAAATAATTTTGTGTGAAATGTGCTATGGCGGACAATTTTACCATTTCAAGATCGATGAAAGTAAATTTCGAAAAATTTCAAAGTACTTTCAAAGAAAGTGGAAGATGAGTTAGCAGGTAGAATTGAAGCAGTCTCTGTCGGAAATGTGGAGAGAGCGGCGTGAAAGAAACGCATGTGTGGGGGACGACCTCGGTGGACCCTGCCGTGCGGGGAAGGGCGTTAAGGCAAAGCAAATGCCACCACCAATGGACGTGGACTGCCACAGCTGATAAACCTGTACTTCTCTACTTCTGTAAACCTACCATAAAACACCTGTTGCAGTAGTTAAGTAATGATTTTTTTCTTATGGCTTTACGTCTTGTCGACGTCGAAGTTATTAGAGGCGGGATTGCAATGGAGACAAGGAACGGGAAGGAATTCGGCCATGGTATTTTGAAGAGAGCATCGAAGCATTCGCCTGGAGTGATTGGGCAACGCATGGGAAACCCAAATCTGGATACGCGAACGGGGATTCGAGCCGCCGTCCTCCCGAATGCGCGGCCAGAACGTTAACCACTCACCCACCACGCTCGGTGTGTTAGATATTGGGTAGAAGTTTCTATTTGTTCCAACATAAAATATCAGGAGTTAGGAATATAAGAGTAGTTTCTCACGAATACGTAAACAAAATAGTAAGTTATAAACAATATCTTTTGTTTCACTTGTTGCGACGCGGGCGGACTGTCGCAATACTCGTTCGACGAGTCAACTTCTAAGTCTGTTTCACCATGAATATGTGCTGTGGGCTATTTCTCTGCGCTAGCCAAGTGAACGTGAGTTCGTACTCGGAATTAAATAAGGAAGGGAAGCTCACACTAGTTTTAATAAAATCCAATCAACTGTTGAACACTTCACAGGACTATACATTTACTGCAGAAATGGAATTCACTGGAAGAATAGCTCTAAAAAAGTCAAATAATTACATAATTAAATTTTAACTGACAGGGACTCCTTTTCCTAAGTCTACAGTTTTTATGTAAGCATAAAACTAGTCTCTAAGCAGTAAATATTTAGAAAATAACTGGTTGCATCTTTGTTGCTGCTGCAACTGACTGTTCCAAGACCAAATTCAAGTGATCATCTTGGAAGAAACCGGGATGGGGAGAACTACTGTCCACGTGAATATGGCAGCGCTGTGCTTAAGTGGTCGAATGCAACATAAAAAGTGGTCAGGACGAGGTTTTCCAGTCCTCACTGAGAAAACATTAGCACTACATTAAGCTGGCTTGCAGAATATACTGTTACTGAAGTGTCTTATAGCCTGGGAACGCTTCTTCACTGTACAACACCTGGGAAAGGCTAACTTATCTTGAAATGCCTTATAAATATACCAGATTGTGACACACTGGAATTTTGACCAAAAAAAGACGTATTCACTTTAACACTAGCGGTACTAGCTCCAACTGATAACTTCTTCCAATTTATAAAAATAAAATTATAGTTTAAAAAACTAAAAAACGCGCTTTTGGTAACAATATGAACTAACATGGTAAAATAATCTTTAAATATGAAGATTATGATCAATTGCGATAAGATGTTTAATAGTACAGTATAATTTAGTTTTCTGAATATGCTTAAGAGTAAAGTCATTAGTAAAAAAATTAACTTTAATTTAAAAAAGAGCGTGGGGTGCTAATGAACAATTGACTTATATTTTTATCGCTAGCTATTCGCAAAGGTTGAGTCATTGCGAAAATTAAGTAGAGAACACCAGATGCTTCTATTTTCCATTAAACTTAATTTTTTGGTCAATGACTTCATTCTTATCTTAAGCTTATTCAAGAAATTAGGTTATACCTAACTGTGGGACATCCCATAGCTGTAGAACATATTCTTTATATTTTAAACATTATTTTAATTTTTTAGTTCACATTGCTACGATAACCGTGTTTTTAGGTTTTAGAAACTATAATTTTATTCTTGAATTTCATATTGCTACAAAAGAGTGTTCCTTTAGCATTTTTAAAATTTAATGTTATATACTTGGGAAATCCACAACATGAAACTTCCGGAGCTCAAATGGTGTTGAAGTTACTTTAAGAAAGTGTAATCGAGAAAACCTTGGTAATTGTATGTAATTTATCTCCTCAGGAAGACATTAAGATCATTTGAAAGGTCATTAAAACTATTGCAAACGTTAACAATGCTATCAAAAATCCAAAACAACCGTTAATTTATCAACGACAGTAGTTGAATCGTAGTATATTCACTTATGTATTATATTACACCAATTTGTGAAAAGATAATGTTTAGTATTTCACTGTAATGTATGTGTTCAGTGTAGCTTTCGGCCCTGCGAAAGACAACTTATGCAACCTACTACCCTTAAGCATTGTTGGCAGTCTGTCTTAACTGCAGGCGCATTCTCAAATCTGTTCTGTTTGAGTGATGGGAATCAGGCCCGCCGCTCGCTGTTTGAGCGCCCGCGTGCAATACCGATTATGCCGCCCCCTATCTAACTACAGCCAGTGGTGGATCTAGGAATTTTCCGAACCGGGTCAAAAGAATGTGAGATTGCCGCCCCTTCAAACATTATTTGCCACCCCCATTGTTGGCACACCGAGTGTTGCCGGCCGCCTGAAGCAGCTGTTGAGTTAAAAACAAAAAGGTCGCCCGCTCCATAATAGGCTGCAAATTTCGTCGCGGCGACAATGGAATGACTACTATCCCGGGGCGGCGACTGTCGATCACTCGATTTGCCGCCCCCCCTCGACCTGCCGCCCGAGTGCGGTGCACGCCTTGCACGCCCGCTTACGGCGGCCCTGATGGGAATATCAGGATATGGCTAAGAAATTATTGTATTAACATCAGTTCTTAATACGTGTGCAGAATTGAAAACAGTTTGACATCTGGAAGTGAGTGAAAATTGAATTTAAAGATTCCGTTACATTCATTCAAGTAAAGCGAGTATAAAAGCTGCAAAAAAAGGGAACGCCCTTTGTAGCTGTTAGCTAGGAGGCGGAAGGTAAATGCGTGCAGCGGGCAATTATGAGGACGAGGCGGAGCGAGGGATTTCCGTAATAAGATGCGACTGGCTCTGGAGCATTACTGAGGTGGCGGGCGCACTGCTGGAAGATCTGCGCTCTCCAGGGAAATTATGCGCTTGTTACATTAGCCACCATTGTGTCGCCTCGGACAGCTGCTGCTCTCAATTCGCCGCAAGTTGCGGGGTATCAAAGGCAACGCCGACAGTAGCTACGGCGTAACGTAGAATGGTACTTCTTACTCGTGAAAATGAGCAACTGTGTTGGGAGGGGGTGGTAATGACAGGGGTTTACATAAGTGGACGAGAGCTCAAAACAGAAGGAGGGGGTCCGACAAAATTTCACTAATTCCTACCTAAAGAGATAAGAGATCTTTTCTGACTAACCTTGTCCATTTTGCATTCTTGTATTATTCTATTTGTACTAGTTTTGGTCCAAAATCCTTGATTTTTTTTGATAATTCTCAATGCTTTGTAATATGCTGAACAAGGAACAAGCGATCTGTCCGGAGTTTCGGTTTTCTATGGCTTCCAGAAATTACTCCAGGAGGACGTCGTTATACACTGAAGACCCAAAGAAACTGGTATAGGCATGCGTGTGCAAAAACAATGTACACACTCAGACTACGGCGCTGCGGTCGGCAACGCCTATATAAGATAACAGGTATCCGGCGCAGGCGTTAGATCGGTTACTGCTGCTACAATAACAGGTTATCACGATTTAAGTGAGTTTGAACGTGGTGTTATAGTTGACGCACGAGAGATGGGACACAGCATCTCCCAGGTAACAATGAGGTAGGGATTTTCCCGTACGATCATTTCACGAGTGCACCGTGAATATCGGGATCCGGTAAAACATCAAATCTCCAACATCGCTGCAGACGGAAAAAGATCCTGCAAGAACGGGATCAATGACGACTGAAGAGAATCGTTCGACGTCACAGAAGTGGAACCCTTCCTTAAATTGCTGCGGATTTCAATGCTGGGCCATCAACAAGTGGGAGCGTGCGAACCATTCAACGAAATATCATCGATATGGGCTTTCGGAGCCGAAGGCCCACTCGTGTACCCTTGCTGAGTGGAAGACACAAATCTCTATGCGTCGACTGGGCCCGTCAGCATTGACATTGGACTGTTGATGACTAGAAATATGTTGCCTGGTCTGACGAGTCTTGTTTCCAATTGTATCGAGCGGATGGACGTGTACGGGTATTGAGACAACCTCATGAATTCATGGACCGCATGTCAGCAGAGGACTGTTCAAGCTGGTGGAGGCTCTTTAATGTTGCTGGGCGTGTGCAGTTGGAGTGACATGGGACCCTTGATACGTCTAGATATGACTCTGACAGGTGACACGTACGTACGCATCCTGGCTGATCATCTGCAACCATTCATGTCCATTGTGCAATCCGACAGACTTGAGCAATTCCAGCAAGACAATGCGATACCCCACACGTCCAGAATTTTTACAGAGTGGCACCAGGAATATTGTTCTGAGTTTAAACACCTCCGCTGGCCACCAAACTCCCCAGATATGAACAATATCGAGCATATCTGGGATGCCTTGCAACGTGCCGTTCAGAAGAGATCTCCACCCCCTCCTACTCTTACGGATTTATTGACAGCCCTGCAGGATGCATGGTGTCAATTCCCTCCAGCACTTCTTCAGGCATTATTAGTCGAGTCTATGCCACGTGTTGCGGCCCTTCTGCGTGCTCGCGGGGGCCCTACACGATATTAAGCAGGTGTACCAGTTTCTTTGGCTATTCAGTGTAGTTGCCTCAAAACGCTAGGGGCGAAATTCCTTCCAGTTCCTTACCCCCAGGCCTTTCGACGTCGACTAGGCGGAAAGCCTTAAGCAAAACAAAATATTCAGCTGCTGGCGGCAAACTTGTTCCACGCTGTTCCACGGAATGAATTACATTGACAGTTGAGGGTACTATTTTTATAGGCATTTACTGTTCTGGTATGTATGGTGTTAATACGTCGACAACGAGGTCGTTAGAGCCGTGAGGAATTGGGACATGACCTTTTGAAAGAACCATGGTGCTTTTGCTTGGTGTGATTTAGCGAAGTCTAAATCTGGATTACCAGATGGAGATTCGAACCCACGTCCTAACGAAAAGAAAGCCCGAGCGTTAAAGCTCATCCACGAGGCTCCATATATATCTGTGTGTGAGAGAAGAAAGACTGTAAGGGAGCGTCCATAAACTACATGGATCGGTGGAGGGGGAAGGGATTGAGGGGTCGGGTACAAAGCTACGCTGAGCTAAGTGGGAGGGGAGGGAGGTTCCGAGTCTAGCTACGTAGCTTTTCGTTCTATTCGTACATAACACACAACAGCATGTGGATATTCAATGCCATCCTCTAATCACCTCATTATTTTAGATACTCTGTAAACTGACAGTGCTATGCAGTGTTTGGATTATATAGGACCGGCGCATTTTAACTAAAGGACTGTGCGCTTAGAGTCGAAAAATATTAAACCCGCAGTGCCTAGGTTCAAATTCGCTTACAGATCTCACACGGGATTATCAAGTTTGACAGTATTGTTTTGATAAAAAAAATCTGTTTTGATGCGAGTGGCCCCAGTTAATAAAATAATTCTAATTTTGCTAAGTGAATTTCAGTGCACCTTTAATTGCAGTGTTAATTGAAATTCAATGTATGTTGTGAAATGGCACTGTACAATAAACTTTACGAGGTTTATATGAAACGTTTTACCAGAAAGTTTTCAATTATCAAAACGGTATCAATGAGTTAGGGAAATCTTCTAAGTACAACACAGGATCATTCCCCGGAAATTTACAAAGAACGAAAAATGAAGTTCATAAAGCCTCTGTCAGGGTTCATTTTAAAAAAAAAAAAAAAAAAAAAAAAAAAAGAAAAAAAAAGGCGACTGGTAAAGATAGTTTTGTTTTGTTTACAAACAATGGCGAAATGAATGAGACGAGGAAAGTGTTTATAGTAAAACCTCAATAAAAACGATCCCTGGCTGTACGTACCTGACAAAGATTTTCGCAATATTGATCATTTGTAGGGATGGCTAGTGTTACAATTTCATTCAGAATACTTATAATTATATAAAAGCATATAAAGCAAATATCCGTTGTGTTCGGTATATATGTTAGGCTCAAAGACCAAAAACGCTCATTGACCTAAAAAAAAAAAAACAAAGACCACAACTCGTTGTGGTTTCTTGAAAACGGCCACAACATGTTGTGTCTTACCAGTATCTAACTACGTCGAATCGGTCCACGGTGTATTTAATATAGACGATTCTTCTTACCCGTCGCGTTACAAGGCTCTAAAAGAAATATGATAATAATTGTGAATCGTTATATGTGGAGAATGTGACCTGGACCAAACGTGAATTTCGCGTTATGGCAGTTTTGAGTTAGCCACAGCGTTCTGCCTGTTTTTTTGTAACAACGTGAATAACGTGTTGTGGCCGGTTTCCAGAAATCAGAACGCATTGTGGTCATTTTTTTCGCGCCATGAGCGCTTTCGGTCTTTGAGCCTAACATATGTGCAATAATTTTAATGATGTCTGGTGAGGGGGCATCCATAAATTACGTGAGGTGTTTCTCCGTATTTTCGGATCCCCCTCCCTATGGTGAGACTTCGTGAGAACTCGTCCGCCCACCCCCCCCCCCTCTGATGAGATCTGGTGCTTGAGATTCCCCCCCCCCCCTAGAAATCACCCTCGCAATTTTTTGAGACCTTTTTTTTAGGGCTCACCCTTCCAAAGCCGGTTACACCCCCTACTTTTCGACGAAATACCCGCCTAAAATCGACTTTTGCAAGTTTTGTAGACTTTTTTTTAAGTTCTACAGTCAAAAAAAATTCCAAAACCTCACGTGATATTTCCGTTAACCCTCCCCTCTCCCCTTTGGTGAGATTTCGCCGAACCCCCCCCCTCCCCCCTATTTCACCTCGCGTAATTTATGGACGCCCACTAAGAGAAAATGGCAGAAAACGTCTTCTCGTGTTAAAAGTGAAAGAGCTACGTGCCACACGAGGAAGGGGGAGGGGGTGCCCAGGCAAAAGCCACGTCAGGCTGCAGGGGGGGGGGGGGGTTCTAGGAGCCACGTACTTTATGGACGCTCCCTAAGATGTGAGTCGACGTTTGGTTCCGTGGATATTTCGACATGGGACGTGGCGCCGTGCGGTGCGTAGTGACCTGTTGGTGGGCTCTGCAGTCGACTGTTGCGCCGATATCGACCGCCAGTCCCGATTGCCTCCCCGGGGGTAACCGCGGGCCCGCCTGCTCTGTAATTGCGAATTTCGAGGACGGGGATTGTGGAGGGGGTTGGCATCAAACGAGCAGCGTCCAGATTAGTACAGCCAGAAGTCTGAATGGCTCGGCGAGCAGGTGAAACTCGACATTCAGGGAGCCGCCAGTTCTACATCACTTCTTTGCTTCCTATGGTGATCCCTAAACGTGGACAGCTTGACACGTGTATTCCAGATTACTATTAAAAAATGTTTGTGAGTACAGATCACTTGTAATTTGTCCGTGTGTTTGTGGTGTTAGACCTTTCAAACTGGGCACCGAACGTGATGGTGGAGTGGTAACTCTCTGGCGTCGCATTCAGGAGGACACGGGTTTGATTACCCGTCCGGCTATCCCGATTTTCAATGGTTTCTCCAAATAATTCAAGGCGAATTCGATGGTCAAATTTCCTTGCCTCAAGTCCCCGACATACACGAGGCGTAAAACCATAACCGAAAAAAAAAGGTCTAATTGGGTACATGAATTGCGTCGAATTCTTCTATTCTTGACTCTTGTGCATAAACTACGTGGCTCGGTCTAGAGGGGGAGGGGGAGGGGTTGGCTGGACTCCTTGGGGGGGGGGGGGGAGGGATTTCCGAGCAAGGCCACGTAGCTTTTCTTTCATATTATTTGTCACAGTTAAAATGAGGTACAGAACACACAGAAGCATGTAAATATTTTTTTACATCATTTAATTATCTCCGTATGTAATTTACGATAGTCTGACAAGAGAAAACACTACAAAATGTCTTCTCGAATCAATATGGAAAAATGCTACATGCTACGCGGAGGGGGGGGGGGATGAAGACAAAAGCCATGTCAGGCTGCATGGTATGGGGGGGGGGGGGAATCCACAGGAGGCCAAAATGGAGGTATGTGGTTTATGGACGCTCCCTCATCTCTGTTTTGTTTTCATTTCTGTTTTACTTTTTGGGTGGGTTAATGTGAGTTCTTTGATGCCGGTGATCAAAATATGGTCTACGAAACGGGATTGCTGCCACACAATCTTTTGTCTGCTAAAGTTCGAGTTACTGCCTTCTTATCGACATAAATGAAGTAACGGCTACAATTGCTCCAAACGGCCAGCTACTGAATTTGCAGATATCTCCCGAAATGAAAGTCACGTCGGTGGTTGCATGTTATCTCTGTACTATCTCGGGTGCTTCATTCAAACATTTACGTTATGTCGTGACAAAAGGTGTTTCATATCTTGCCAAGTCTGAAATTTAAAACGTTATGATCACAAACTTTCGAAAAAACTTCGTCTTTGTCCGAACTTATTAATGCTTTCTTAACAATTGTTGCTTTTAAATGCATCTTCACCGACCTTTACGTATTCAACGGCATAAAATATGTGAACTGCTGGTTCGACTGCTTTATCTTTACTGGAGCACTTCCTTAATGACCTGGCAGCGATCAACAAATTGATTAGGGAACAGAAATATTAGACACTACTTAATAGAAATCCCAGTGCGTACAACTATAATTTTATGATGAAACAATCACGCTGCAATTTTCACTAACGATTTTCAGTGAATAGCTGCATCATCACATGTAGTTAGTTACCTGTAAGTGATGTTTTGTTTTCCCTTCGTAAGTTGATTGCATATGCATATGAGCCCTGCTTTCTAAACCGGTGTATGATTCCACTGTTGTTGCAGGCTATTTATCCTGCACTTACTTTGATAATTAGTTTTTAGTAAATATCGCCAATTCAACTGTATTTTATGACTGCGTAGACTTTCACAGTCATAGTATGTATTGTCTTGTTTCTCTGTGTGGAGCCGTGTCAATTTATTAAAAACTCAACGTTCAGCGATCGTGCTGTGGCTTTCGTCAGAGTCCTCCGATGAAAGCCACAGCACGATGGCTGGAACATTAGGTTTTAATAAACTGAGGCGGCTTCACCAGCAGAAACAATATTATATCAACTGTTTTGTATTAATTTAATGCTGCACGCGTCGAGGCAACATCACGGACGAATCTGCGTTGAAATTTCCATTTGATATTTACAAAGTTTGCAGAAATAGCAGAGATATGGAGCTACCGAGCGTAACAACAATAATGTAAATCAGGGGTCGACAACCCGGGGGCCGCATGCGGCCCGCCTTGAATATTATTTCTGCCCGCAAGATTCATCACACTTTTACGAAATATATTTATTTTATAGTGGCTAAATAGTGAAAACCAATGGATTAAATAAATACATAATTTAATCCATATTTACAAAATTTATTTCATTTATATATCTTTTATATATTATTTTTAGTGTTATATATTTCTTTAAAATGTGCGTTTAGTGTCATTATAATTATATTATCTATGTTTTAATGTAAGAATAATAGGAAACACAATAATAATAACTCATTATGTGTAAATTTTTTACTCAAAAAATGTCTATAGTGGGTCTAAATGTAAGATGGGGATATATAATTTTATATGCGGCCCACGGGGTTATGATACATTTCCAAAGTGGCCCACAAGATCATTAGGGTTGGCCACCCTTGACGTAAATAGTAATTAATAAACAACCAAAATGCAACCGTTTTAGTAATACGTCAAATGTAGCTTAATAACTTGTAAATACTAGATGTAAATTTAAACGCTGATTCGTTGCTGATGATGTCTCGATGGGAGGTGAAATGCGTACGTGAATAAACGAACAAAAACAATTGCAGCGCTGTTAAAAGGTAAACGCGTTTTACATTGTTTGCCGGGAGATCCCGAAGGATTGTTCGGCCGCCGCGTGACAGTGTTTCTATTAGCCGCACATGCGCCTCTGTCATGGCTGCCCTGCCCCGATAATCCTACCGGGGAAAGGGGACCTACAGCTTTACGTGGAATCCGAACCACGGAGCGTCCTAACATATTTCACACGAACAAATAAAATCTCTGCTAGAGTTGAAGGTCAGTTTTAAGACACGTACAAATCCCAGCCGAGAAGGGGAATCGAAACGCGGACCTTCGTTCCCCAGTTAACAAACTGAGCCACCAGACAGTACTTGCAGGCCCGTTCTGAAGTGCCATTATTTATCAACTATTAACTAGGCACATCACTGCATGACGTTTTTTAAATCAAAATGACCTACACTGAAGTCTCTGGTCTGACATTTCCGCCGTTCTACTTTCGATTTTCGGATCGTTTTTTTCGTAATCAGTTACTCGAATGTTGAAAAGTCCTCGAAAGTAATCTTACGAATAAATTACTCTACAATAAATTAATGAGTGCCATTCCAAAAAAAAAAAAAAAATACCTCCTGAATCACAGATGAATAGTGAAACGTTGCCTCCTAGGTTAAGACAACCAGGAATGCACTGTCCTAAATCTCAGTCAGTAATCGGACCATAGATCTGATTACGACTTCATAACAGAATTTAGTAAAATCTATTGTAGCATGCAGGGGCGGATCCAGGATTTTGTTTTTTTTGGGGGGGGGGGGGTTGAGCGGACTTTGGTTTGGGGGGGGCTTGGTATGAGTGAATTTTGGTTCAGAGGGCTTGCGTTCAGTGGATTTTGGTTTTTGGGGGGGGGGCTTGAGTCGGGAAAAAGGTAGTATTTATAGCCTCCTCGGGCCTCAAATCCGTAAAGCTAAAAAAATGTCAGGGGTGGACCTAGATACGTTTGGGGTGGCTTGAGCCCCCTAGCCCCCCCCCCTGGATCCGCCCCTGGTAGCATGTGTGGAAAAGTACGAAAATGGATCTGCAGTAACAGAGATTTCAGATCCAGAAAACCCTTGCGAAACTTTTATCAATTTAACTCACGGGTTCCCAATTTTTTTTTTTGTCCTAGCGCCCCCTTTTCGAAATAAAAATTACTTCAAACAAAAAATTGTTCATCACCTCATTGTCAGAAAAAACTTCCCTTCTTTTAATAAATCATATAGCACAAAAAGATCAATTTTTATTTTTTTTGGCTTTTAAACCAAGATTTTGAAACAGTGATTCAATGGCGCCACTCTTAGGTGAAGTATGCGAAATCACATGTCCCATTTCTCTACATATATTTCTAAAATTACTTTATTAAAAGATATAATTGATGTATTATTCACAGTTTGATTAAGAAGTTCATATTATGGAAAATATTAATTAGAGGTGTAATGAAACTAATTTTTCAATATTATTTGATGTCCTTTTTGTCAACAGCAATCTTAAATCACCGGGATCCACTATTGAGAATTTGTTTCTCTTCTATGCCAATAAATTGTTGACAACACTAATCCTCTTTTTGCTACATATGATCATGGGATTGCAATTAAAAACATCTTTGATGAAGCCCCTAAAGTCGGAAGTAGTATAGGAAAGTAGGGGGACAGTGGTGGTTACTGAACTCCCCCTAAATTTGCCTTGGACCAATAACGCCCCACCCCCCCCCTCTCCCACGATCAGTTCATCGCCCAGCTGTGAGCGGTTCCGCCTCCGCTGGGGAACCACTGATTCAATTCTTCCCTCAATGTTGAGATAAAACAAAAAAATCAAAAAAGTGTATACACAAAATAGCAGAGTTGCCTAATATAAACGTATTTACAATTTACAGTGCCTTTTTGTGTACAATATTGTAGCGGTTTGTGCCGGTGGGGAGGTAAGGGTGAAAACCTTTTACTTCTTTTTGTAATTCAAAGAAACCCTAGGCTGCTAATTTATTGGATACTCATAATGGCGTAACATTGACACATTGAAATATGATAAAAAGAACTATGCAAAGCCTGTTGTTACAATTGTCAACATATTAACAATTAAACAAAGCATTAAAACACAACCACGTTTAAAATTATTCTTGAAACAAACTCCCAATGTTAATTGGCAAACAAGAAAGCTTCACACTTGATTTTTTTAAATGTAAGTTCCCTTTACAATGTTCGGGAACCATAAATCAAATACAGTATTGACATTAACTGTATCCGATCTCAAATGCCGGACGCCAGGATAATTTAAATTATCCACCAAGTGTGGCTTTAAGAAAGTCTGCCCCAGCTAGCTCAATATTTGGGGGTGCGAGAACTCCTAATCATTCAGAGGTCGTTACAGGGCTGTACCCAATGACGGAATGAAAGTACCACACTGCACTGTAGAAATATTACCGTAATGGCGATGTATTTCCCGCGACGGCGGAATTACTATAGCCCCTTGGCTATAGCGGACAATGCACCGCGTCCGTCAGCAAGCGTACTGGATGCGTGCACAGTGACCTCATTGTACAAGACACGCTTATTGACCCTCAGGTTCGATGCCAAGACGGAGCGATCTCCAGCTTCGGAAGATCCGCTCCTTCCAGTCTGAAGGCTCGGAGTCAAGTCCTCTCCAGCGTCCGCCGGAAAAAGCTTCTTTCCGTCGCTCGTTGTTTACATAGAGCAAAAATACACCGGCATTACAAAATGCAAAGGATAGTCTCTCTCGATTGGCTCTCCCGTTTTCAAGCTCCTCCTACCGGCTGTGACGATAGGCGAACATTGTCTTTCTCGATTCGTGCGAACTCGGCATAGCCTCGGACTTATTCGTCACCTGTGACCTCCAAACTGCCTGTCCGTAGACCTGTGGCTTGGATAGTTTATTCACCCCAGTGTACAGTTTCCCCGGAGCCAAGGGATTATACGCTTGACCAAATGCGTGAGAAAGGGTAGCTGGTGTCCATTGTCCCTGGCAGCCGCCGGCCTATCGCGACAATCTGGCGCGTCTAGCTCAAGTCCCACAAACACTGACAATCCTCTCCCTAAACTTCCTTTCTTATTCTTTTTATATATAAAAATATACAAAATATTATATATAAAAATGTACGGAATGACCCTTATTTGGTCATTCTGTTACAACATTTGATGTCAGATTGCAATCATCTTGAATTTTTCATTTGTCACTTTCGCTAATTGATACAAATATACTGATTACACAGGAATTGAATAATCTGGGTTCCTGCTAACGCCTGCAGCTGCCACCACCAAAGTGACTGTTGTGCGCGGCGGGTTGCCTCTATCTCGTAGGCGCTGCGGTAAAGTAAACTGTGTCCCGCCCGACTGTAGATTCACTTTTAACTAAATTTTAAACAAACAAAGTGTTTGAACGTTAACCGAGTATGCTATCTCGGAAGTCGGTAAAAAATCCTACCTACCGATACCTTATTAATCGTTGTACACTTTGTATCAGTTGAGAAAAAGGGATGTTGACAATAGTTGTAATGCACAGCATTATAAAAACGTCGCGGAAGTAACTGTATTTTTGCTGGTCGAAGTATTGAATAGACGTCACATAAACCCATTTGAATCAATGTGTAGTTTATGAAGCGGATACTGGGGATCGTCCTGAAATTCGCCTACATCAGTGATTTCGCCCACCATTGGGCGTTGCAGAGATCACAGGGAGCGTTTCCTGTCCAAGGCAAATTTAGGAGGCGTTGAGCTTTCCAGTAATATATCCGGCTTTAAGGGCTGCATCAAAGTAGAATAGCATTTCTACGGTCGTATGTGGCCAAAAGAAGATTTAGTGTAGTCAGAAATTTATCTGGTAAGAAAAGAAACAAATTTTCAATAGTGAAACGGAGTGATTTAAGATTGGTGATGACACCAAGTATAAAAGAATTAGTGTCATTACACAGAGCTCAGATCCCTAATCGATAATTTTTTTTTTAATAATATATATTTGTTAATCAAACTGTGAACAATACATTAATATCTATAACTTCTTTTAATAAAACAGTTTCAGAAAGCTGCCATTTTTTCTATATATGATAGTGTACTCTTCATCGAATCACTGCTTCAGAAAGGAGTTTACGAGCCAGAACATTTGGGGCACTAGGATTACAAAAGTCATAAAAAGAAGGAAGTTTGTGTATGTTTTGTTTTCCTATGAAGGATGTGGTGAGCAATTTTTTGTTCGAAAAGGGTGGCGTTGAGTAATTGTTTTCCTAATAGGGGACGATAGCCCAAAACAGGTTGGGAATCTATGGCCTAGATCAGTGTTACTCAAACTTTTAAGCTCCAGGTACCCCTAAAAAAATTCCCAGGCGATGGTGAACACCCTTAACAAAAAATTGCGAATATTTTTTTTAGCTTCACTATTGGCAACAACAAATGACATTCACCATTGTGCGTGTTAGGCGTCGTATCCACTTGAGCACGCTCAGGCGAATGAGCCGCTCATTCCTTTGAGCGCGTTCATCCGAGCGTGCTCAAGAAAAAGGAAACTGTGGTTGAACGAGCCTGGTGCCAGTGCTCAGAAAACGCTCGGTTATTGTGTCGTCATGCGTGTGCGCGGCCTCTGTGGCCTTTATTATTATCCATAAGATGTCAAAGATGAGAAGTACCAAGGTAGTGGATTAGAGAATGTTATCGTCAAAACTTCAAAACTTTACGAGCATGTCAAAGATAGATGTCGAACATTTCCTGTGTTTAGTTGAACCTCATATGTCCAAAGTACCTTACATCAGCAGCCGTTTTGTACCGGTAGTCTGTGAAGATACTGTTCAGTCACTCCAAAATTATATTTAGGTTGGTACCTATTTATTATTTATATAGACTTTTACTACCAATATATCATATATATTATTTCGATAAGGTATTTTTTTGTCACAAGCCTGTATCTTCCTTCATACTTAAACGAAATCAATGAATGAGGTGTCATTTTGAAGCTTATGGGCTTCACTTTGGTCACATCTTATTTTTAGAAATGAAGTTTTCTGAATTCGACCCTTAAAGGGCGAAAATGTCAATATTTCTAAAATGCTGTTTTCTGTGTTACAAGTAATTTATCTCCCTGGATACCTATCTGAAATCGTTTAATGAAGTATCATTTTAAAGATTAAGATCTCCGCTTTAGTGACGTCATATATTAATACAGAAATTTTTTGGAATTGGACCCTTAAAGGGCAAAAGGATCAATATTTTTGCAATTCGTTTTTTGTGTCACGAGCGATTTATCTCCCTTAATATCTAACCGATATAGATAAATGAGGTATCATATTAAAGAATGAGGTCTCCGCCATGGTAACATTATATTTTAAGAAAGAAGTTTTTCGTAATTCGACCCTTAAAGGACAAAAATGTAATTTTTTATAAAATGCGTTTTTTGTTTCTCGAGTCATTTATCTACCTGGATATCTAACCAAAATCGATAAATGAAGTAGGATTATGAACAGTAATGACTCAGCTTTGGTGAAATCATATTCAGCCTCACTTTTCCTCGCATTTTTTCGCGAAATTTTCGCACGGATCGTCTAGTATTCAAATATTGTTTTATGTTTTTTATAACTGTTTTCTTTACGTCATCAATACCTCGCTGATTTCACGCCATGCGTCCTCTCATTTACTTCGATTATAGATACTGATCGTATGAGCTTTCCCGTAATAACTTCTTTGGTGCATACCGATTAATTGTTGTCAAGCAAGTGACGTTGTACCGCATGATCGCGCTCGTAAAAACCGCCAAACCACCGTCCACACTGAGCGCCTAACACACACTGGCTCGGCTTTGAGCATTCTAAAATACCGACACTCGATTGTCTCGCCCTGAGCGTGCTCGCCGTCATTCGCTGCGAGCGTACTCTGGCGTCCACACTTGATCGGCTCGCTTCACTGAGCTTGCGATAGCCAGTTCGCCATTACGTAAATCTTTTCGCGAATCCTTTGCGATCAACTGGTGAACCCATAGGGGTTCGCGTACCCCACTTTGATAAACACTGCCCTAACAACCGGAATCAAGGCAGTCTGTACGGGGAGACCGGCATTTGAATCTAGGTTCGTAGTACCTCCCCGATCAAGCGTGGAGATGTTTTAACGCAAGTAGCCTCACTGTCGTGTTAGTTAGGCCAAACTGGTGATTTACAATAGAAGACGTTATACTTTGCCCATTCACGGTACGGGAGCAAAAACAGAGACACCTTTCTCCCCCCCCCCCCACACACACAGCAAGTTGTTTTCAAATTTATTTGTGTTTAATTTTGTAAAATAATGAAATGGTGAAATTGCCCTTGCACGAGGCATCTGGCGCGGTTTCCATTGTCCGCGGGGTGTTTGCAGAAGCTTTCTTTCAGCTGACTGCTTCCTTAAGCTTCGTCACACAACAGAGAAACCCTACACGGCTCAGCTTAAACGGCTTCCGTCTCAGATACGCTCCGACACTGCGAATAACAAAAGAAGCCGACTTGTCTGCCGGCGCGCTATGCTCTTCCAACCAAATGTAAAGTTATCTGCACATATTCTGTAACTGTACAGAAATGTGTTTCATAGCTTAAGGATTCAGTTCGCTTAGCGAACAAAATTATTGTCTTGCTGTTTATTTGCGCATCAAGCTTCAGTTGGTTTTTAATCATTTTTAGGCCTCTCACTTGAAGTGACAGTAATAAATTTTGGGTCCGATTAAATAATTGTTACTGTTGTAAAGGGCCAAAATTTCTCGTTCTCAACAGCTTTTGTATCCAGTCGGTGATTGGTGATACTGCGCAACGTTCAAAATATTTCAGTTACACTGCCTACGATTTTTATAAGTTGTGATTAATAAGCAATAATAAATTTAAAAAGGACGACGCTTATGGAACATGAAAAACTTTAAATTGTGCGCTGATTAGACAATATCGTAGGCAGCGCAAATATAATGTAACAGCTTGTAACATAACAAGCGTCTGCGCCAGGTGTCGGCAGCAGACGACGCTTGATAACGATGTAATATCTTTGAGTAATAGTAAGTCAGTCTGTCTCTGACCGCCGGACGAGATTGTTCGCGCGGAGGCACATTTCGGTCTAACAGTTTGGAAATTGTTACAGACTCCAGCAAAGTAGTAAAGTGATTTATATAAGCGTGTGATTACTAGAATTTGTGATTCGGAAGAGAAAATTTTTTCTTAAAGTGGCTACATGTGGTGGGAGGAACTTTAATCAATGTGGTAGATCATTTGTTGTAGAAACTCTTTATCCTACGAACTTGTAATCTTCGGCGAAGTTCGATTACTTATCTAAAATCTCATATTTGGTGGTGGTATTTTCCCGTTGGGTGGAATAGCTACAGCTTAACTATTGCAATAAAGTCACTTTGTGTGAAGTTGCATATAAACTGTTGAACTGTTCTTTTATTTAGTGAACCCAACGCTCGAAATTTACCTAAACCTGGCGACCGCGGCGTAAGAACCTTTTTTTATCCGTTTAATGAACTTATTTGTGTTTCTAAGTAAGTGACTGTGGGCTCCAAGTCAGTATTCAAAATTTAGCCCAACATAAAAAGCTTTCGATTTTGTAGCCTTGCAAGCTCTCAAACCTAAAATTAATTGGAATTGTATTTTATAAAGCATTTGTAGTAAGGTAGTGTTTGATTGAAAATGATATGGCAGGTTTGTTTTGCAATTTACTGTAAATCAATGTATATAGACTTTGTTTTATGAAAAGAAAATATTTAAAGGCCATTTACTATGTTTAAGAACAGAATTGTGCAAGAGAATTATTTAAATGTTTGTAAGGCCAAGTATTAATGCAAGTTACGATGTCTAAAGGACAACTTTCCACAGTTTAAAATGATTTCTGTGGATAATTTTGTGTTTAAGTATCTATAATTTCAATTTGTGACCATTTTGTATAGATTGTAAATGATTAGGTATTAATTCTGATTGTTTATAATATGTTTTAATTGTTTAAGTATTGTTAATGTTCGAAAAATGTCTGTCGGAATCCTTTGAAGTGTTCTAGAAATTTCGGTGGAGTTTATATAAAGTGATCATCCGATACAGAGAAACTGTTTTTCACCGACTCAATTTACGACGGCCAAGAACTGTATTGTCTGTGGAAGAAGTGTCTGTATGCAATCGCTGGATTGTATGTGTGCATGTAAACAATATCTTTGACGTAGTGTTTATGAAAATAAAAGCAAGTTTAAACTGAACTGTTTCGTGGACTAGTCATTTATCATATTAATTAAACCACGAACAATCTAATAATAATCTTTGTGACTCTGTATAATAAGTTATTTATGCAGATAGAGGAAATGTGTAATGAATCAGGTGTGAGGCCTGGACAGAAATACCAGGCAGCAGCAGGAACCAGCGGAGAAAGCATTTGCGTAATTTTAACGATTGTTTTCTTTGAAAGAGAAGACGACTGTAACGCGTCAAGAGCCTTGTCAATATAATTTAAGTAATTTAGATATGTATTAACAATGGTAGAACGTGCTCTATGAGTGGCAAATAATTACGAGTGCACTCAACGCTCGGTAGAGATGAGAAACATAATTTATTTGAAAGGTAGCGATAGTAAAGCAAACAATGACGTTATTACAGCACATAAGGTATATTCAGACACGAAATTTGGAGAGGGTTATCAGTCAGAACCAGAAATTTTCGGACAGGCAGTGGATAGAAATATAACAGCGAGGGTGGTGGGTGAGCGGTTAACGCTCTGGCCTCGCATTTGGGAGGACGCCGGTTCGAATCCTCGTCCGGGCACCCAGATTTGGATTTTGCATGGATTTCCCAAATCACTCCAGGAGAATTCCAGGATGCTTCCTTCAAAAAGGCCATGGTCGAATTCCTCCCGGTCCTTGTCCTCAGTCCCATCCCGCCTCTAATGACCTACATGTCGACGAGGCGTAAAGCAATAAGTAAAAAAAAATTAAAAAAAAATTGAAGTATACCTTTTGAATAAAGGGTGAAACATTTATGGTATCACTTATTTGTCCATTTGTATGTCTGAAACCTTCAACTTAAAATTTAGTAACATCTCATTATTTGTTTCTTAGTAACCTTTGTAAGATTTATCGTATTAGACCATTTCTGCAAATACACCATTTTACTTATATTGAAAGCGCTGAGGGCATTATTTTCTAGAGAAGTGTCAGTAAAGAAGAAATTAGAAAACTGAAATATTGAACCGAAAAATGTTGAAGGAATCGTAGTCTTAAAAATTATGCCATCAGTAAAATATCATAAAGCTGCATTGTGTTACAAAACCAAGTTTCTCTGTGTTACTTGCTAATGCGACATATTGCTGCAGTGAATACGCAGGGAAAATGGAAAAGTATTACCACTTTATTGGAAAAAGTCCCGGGTTTTTAATTCTGGTTTCGGACGGAATTTTTGTGGGACCTCAAATTGAAACTCGCCTATGGGAAGGGTTTGTTTCGTTCATGTCCCACGCGTTAGGACGATTCTGATCCCAATTTAAACAGTAAGTCCTCTTTATTTGGTAAGATTCCTGGGTTAGCTTAGAGTAGCTACCACATGGCAAGATTCAGCAGCAAATTGAAAGTCTTGTCACTTAACCTTGGTAAATTACATATTTAGATTATTTCATTTGCCAGCATATTTCAAGCTGGACTGAGTATCACAAGGATCTCCCTGTAATCAGCACTAAAGGTATATAAGGTATCTACAAAATAAACTGTCAGTAGTTTGTGTAAATGTAGTTGACATAACTAATGTATGATATGACTGTACATGTTATGGTGTGTGTATTATTTTGTTATGCAATTTTTTTTCTGTAAATTGACAACTTTCCACATCCCACAGAGCCAGTCTCTTATATTGGGATCAATGGAAAATGAATGTATTGAATTGTAATGAACTGTAGGGTTAACGTAGTTCTCTTTGTGATACCTCCTAGTCCAACTCCATTCTATTTTTCGTCGATGATTAATGGTACCCGTCAAAGGAAATTGGACGGGAATACGCCATTAGCCGTCCAATGCATCTTTAATACTGCATTGAACGATTGCACCAGGTTCGGTTAACTTGTTTACTTTTAATCTGTCGTGGTTCTCGTTTCCCACCGTACAGCCTCGATGCTTGTAGTTTGCTGCTTATTTCATGTTTCATTTCGATACTGCCAATGTACCATCTGTGATCTGACAAATGAAACCATACCCATGGCACAACCTTCTCTGCACTTTGTTTGGGGTCACTGAACTGGAGTGCCATGGGTTCAATTCCCGCGGACCAATTGCTCAGTCTGATTTGTGTGTGGGACGTGAAATACGATGAACGTATTTATACCCCTAGGCTTGGTGTAGTGTCGAAATTGTGTCCCTAATTAATTGTTGTCATCCGTTAAACGTTGGATTGAAATGAAAGGTTATATACAGGACAAGTACCCGCATGATTTCCATTATACCAAAATTTCCTCAACCACTCACGGTTCTGCTGACGTCATGCCAAAGATAAAACTAATAACCGCTATTCAAAGCACGCCGGGTGTCTGAACCTCGTATACCTCAAATAGGTTCGTATTAGTATCTTACGAGTATCAAAATATAGCTGTTACCTGCTACTTTGGACGCTTGGATGTGTGTTATAACATAAGAGTAAAATTAACAGAGTCCCATACTTTAAATACCTTGGAGAATTCATTGAACCGACAGGCCTTGAGAAAATCTCGCAGCAAAATAGCTTCCAAAAAGTAAAAAAAAAGCATTAGGGTTAGTCCAAAATCTCTACAACAAAAAATCCAAGTCTAGACAGACCATAATTCGGCACTACAACACAGTCATAAAACTAACAGTCCTCTATGCAAGTGAAACGTTAACACTTAACAAAAAACCTTGAAGAAATAAAAAAAAAGTAATGAGAAAAATAATTAGAAAAATTCTAGGAGCAAGACTACAATCAATCAAAACAACAGAAAAGTTTTCAAACATCGAAATTGACATCAAGAAAAGGTGAATGAAATTCTTTGGTGACCTTAACAGGTTACCAGAAAATCGGTTGAAAAAAAATAGATTATGTAACTTCACTTAAAAATCCAACACCTTGGCTTAGTGAAATTCGGAAGGAACTTAAAAGTGCAAACCTAGGAGCAACGGACATCTTAGAAAGAAACACCTTCAAACACAAATTAGACGAATATGAAAACAAAAACAATACAGAAAAAGGGGTGGGACGAACGTAAACAAGCTTTCTCGGAAAGAATGAAAGCATATTGGAACAACAAGAAGCACTCAAAGAAATCTTGATTGAGTCATCTGTTTAACGTCTTCCATTGGGATTATTTGCCAATAATAATAATAATAATAATAATAATAATAATAATAATATTAATAATAGTGAAAGTAAAAAGTAATCCAAGTATTGAATATTTTTTAACAGTTTATAAAAAAACACAGTTATCATAATATTTAACCTCCATTAAATCAGTCAATTCTGCTTTAAAATTGATATTTACATGTTAAAGTTTGAATGAATTGTTTCTTCGTTGTGATTTTTGATTAATTTCATACTACATTTCACTGAGAAATTTAATTTACTTTTGCCCATCACGTCTGTTTTTTTAAAAAAGGACTTCATTTGTTCTTTGTAGTTTTTTTTTTTGAATATGTCTATTTAATCAGTTACTTTTGACTAGAAATAGAAATTTGTATGTTAATGTAGCAATTGATTGTTTTTTTGTTCTAATATTACAGGCGTCTTTTAGTTTCTCTATCTTTCAAAGAAATTGAATGTCCGTGGATCAATTTCCACAATTGTTTTATTACTATTAGTACTATTAATTTAATTATTACTCCGCTATTCATTGAAAGTAGATGGTGTAGGGTGCGTTGCATCTATGCTAATGTTTAATCGTTTATACGCCGAAAGGGATACACGGGATAGGGTAGGAGGCGCCCATGGGCTATTCTGAGGAATCATTCCGGCATTCGCCTGGAACGATCTAGGAAAACCATGGAAAACCCAGATCAGGATGGTCAGAGCGGTTTCTCTAGGTCTACTCCTGTCGGATTATAAGTTTTCTCGCTTCCTAGCCCATTCCCTAATAGGTCGTGGAAAATAATGGGGATAAAAAAGAATCGATTCTGGCAACGATTTCTCTTATTACTTTTGGCATTTCTAGATATGAATGTTGCTGGTAGCAATTTGTGTTTGTTGTCATCCTGCAATAAGGTGTGTCGTGAATTTTACCATTAACTTCGCCTTCGGTGTCCCAGATATTTCTAACTTAATTCCTTCAACATCACACTTACGCTTTCCTTCCAGTATACCTGTAATGAATCGGGCAGTTCTTCTTTGGATCTTCTCCATGCCTCAATTAACCACTTTTGATGGGGTACCCATACAGAAGAACAATATTCTAAGCAAGGTCGCACCAGTGCTCTGTATGAAAGGCATTTAACTTGCGGTGTGTTTTAAATTACGACCTAACATTCGGAGCACCTTCTCACTCACTGGAATTGAGTTACCTATGCAAACACGTTAAATGTTTTGAGTACGAAGTGAACCTCCAATGTTTCAACGAACATATTTTTAGTACTACAGTCTGTCAGCAGATGACAGATAATGTTGAGAAAGGTAATTATAATATTCTAATTTTTATCTCCCAAATCTTCCAACAGAATTGGATGCCCACGGGCAGTTTTCTAGGATCTAAATACTTACGGCTTTAAAAAGAAATTTGGAAACAGTTTTGTATATCTTGCTCCGGAAGTATTATTTTTTAAAGTGCATCGATTTTTGCACTTTTAAACTGAACACAGCATTGAGTATGTCATAACGTTCTCTGAAAAGCAGTGTATGGGATTTACGTAAGAAGTAAGCAGTAAAGTTGACGGTAGCGCCTACGAACTAGGAGACATCTTAACTTTGGCAGTATGGGAATTAAAAATCACAATTTTAAAAGAATGTATTCGATTTTTCAGGATGAAAACAATCCTAAGTAATTATCCAGACTATCAAGTAACTCAGTAAGAAGTTTCATTTAAACATATTGAGCAGTTAAGACGTGATTGAATAAAATATTCCAAACATACTCATTTACAATATTATTAACTTTGTAACTTAGCTTACCAGCTACAATTAGATATATAAATGGGTACTATGGATCCAAATTTGTAAAAGTTTGGTTTACATGTTTCTGGAAATGCTGAAGTCTCAGAAGAAAAAATTATATGTAAATGAATCCCAAAGTATACCAAAACCTCAATCAAGTACAGAGCGGGTTGGGCTTTACAGATTATGGCAGAAATCGGGTAAAGATAATCCGCCAGGAGAAAATTTACCCTCGAGTGAAGAACAAAATTGTACTACTGCCAACCACGTTGCTTGTAACTCGAAGAACGTGATTTAAGAACGTTGTAAGGAAAAGAAGCATTTGAAATCATTGTGAGCATTAAGAGTGTTAAACAACAGAAAGAGAATAATTAAATTGCATCAAGGTATAACAAATGTGAATCGTTAAATAAAGATCTTGAAAATATTGAGTATCAGTGAAGTGTTTTCAAGAAAATAGGGTTATCTGTGACTCGACCACTGCTCAACACTGCTTTCTCCTGACCATTTTCCTTAACGATTCAGACAGGATAGTGACCACAGCCATCTACCTGTCAACCGAGAAAGCTTTGGCTAATGTTTCTGTGTCCCAGGGGCCATCCATAAATTACTTCACACTAATTTCATGATTTATGGAGCCCTCTCCCCCCTTCCTTGTCACACGTGGTCACATTTGTGTGTTTCCTCCCCCCCCCCCCCCCCCCGACCTGGTGTGCCATCACATATTTGAAATTTTAAACTTATAAATTATTAAATTAATGTAGCACTTCCAAAATTATTTATATATTCCCATTTAAAATGTTTTTTCATAACATCAACAATAAATAAAACATTTTAGAAAACTGACAAAACATAACAAATCAGATGAACGATACAAAATTTTATCTTCTTGTGTTAATAGGCTTTGAACTCATTCCTTTATTTTATTTACGACTGGCGTTATCGATTTGGATAGTGTTAGAAATATTCAACGTGTCAACATCTTTTTCATCCAGCCATATAGCATCATAATCGTTTATCAAACAAAGATATTCCCCGTCACGTCTAGTTGGAATTCTTTGAAGACAAATCTCCGTGATTGGCAAAACCTCTTGTTGCCTCTCATGTGATTGCTTGTGTTTGTTAGTGACTTTGTGTGATGAAAGATATAGATTACAGATGCCACGCGATCGTTTAAATAAGTATGCGGAAGTCATTTTGCCTAAGTGTCAAAGGTGGTATTGGCCTTTTGGCGTATGTCAAAGGCGGCCGACGTGCGTCAACGTAGGTACAGAGAGCGTGAATTCGCGCGGCCGCCACGGCCAAAAAGAGATACGAATTATGTATGTGACGTCACAAAACGTACAACTCGTCCTCCCTCTTTGTCACTCGATGTCGCACTATGCTGACGCCCTCCCTCCCCCTTAACGTGTGCCGTAATTTATGGATGGTCCCCAATGTGTCTTTGTGAGCACGGAATACGGTAATTCACGGGTTCAGGTCCTCTTCCGGCCTACCGCATTGTTTCTTTCAAAAATCCACTGCAGGATTCCTTATTATTCTTTGAATCCGATTCTATTCCCATTTTAATGACTTTAACAAGCCGTAAAGCCACAAGCGAAAAGAAGAAGGAAATGTTATACCAAAATCCTGAATGTCTTCTTAGACTAATATTAAACGAGTAGTACATCAAAATGCGTGCTGTTCTATGTCGGGCGGAACTTTGTCGGAGTTCCTAAAGGGTGTACTCGTGACTATGCCCTGTTCACTCCGAACTGGCGGCTCAATGTGATGTTTCCCTAGCACCGCTCCTCACCTCAACATCCTCTCCCTTTTTACCTCTCCGAGCTGACCACTGTGTCCAAGTAGGCGAGTTCGAAATTTCCCCTTCGCATGTAGGGGTAAGGACAGCAGGGAGGGGCTAGAACAGAGTGACCTTGATCCGCCTCTGATAACTGAACAGTCTACAGTAGGTCTAATACTTTTCGAAGAGTAGTATAACGGCCCTCAGACACAGTCCTATAATGAAATGTTATTTTAAGAATTACGTATAGCAAGCTGCGAGCTGATTAATTATGGTTTTCTATTTTTTTCGTGTAACTAATTGTGAATTTGTATAAATGAGAAGCTGTGTAAATAATATATCATATGCTCAAGAACGGTATTACGTATGAAACATTAATAAAAAAAAAGTTGTAAATGTAAGTGTTAAAGTGAGCCACGATGTTTGGAGGACAATTCTCATCTGTTTGGAGTGGTTTGTGTTGATAATTTTGTCTGTAAATAGCTGTAAATATCTTTAATTTCAATTTCAGCGTGTTTTATGACGATTGTGAATAATTCTGTAATAATTCTGATCATTTAAATGTGGATTTGATTGTTGGCTGTATTGTGGCCGTTTGAGAAACATTATTCGGCTTTCTCTGTGTTTTTTCTGTAGCGTCTATATAAACGAGCGGCAGAGACGAATAGCTAGCTGAAAGTTATTTGTTAGTAGCCATTGGTCAGAATTTTGTTTGTGAGTTTGTGCTTTAGTTGCTTTGGAGAAGACTGATGTCATATATTATCTTGATTCGAGTCCTGTCACGGTCGCCATGTTAAGCCACAAGTTCGATGCTGGAGGTTGCAACACATTGCCTAAACTGTGAACAGAAGTTCATGACCTGTGTAGCCTTATGGTATCTTAATATTTAATAAAACGGTCGCCACGAGTTTCTATTATAAACCCCAAACGCGAAGGGTATAATTAAATAAGTTCTCTTGACACAGTTTTAACACTGTGAAATAAATGCTGAATTAAAAAATCGATTCGTCAGTGTAATCGTTTAGTGGAACTATTTAATTGAGTCAAGAACAGTAGTAAGCTGTTATCTTTGGGGAAAGGCAAAATCCCCCGGCGACCAAGATAGCAACTTGTGGAGGCCGAGGTAATTAAAGGGAATCATCGTAAATTGACGAAAGGACAAATTTGGTTAGTTACAGATTTACCTATCGGTAGGCTTCTGTAAAAGTGTCAGAATTAGTGAAGCTGGCCAGATAAGAACAAAAAAGGCGGCACAGTGAAGTGGAAAAAATATTTATTACGTCCGCGCCATAAACGACCTCGACTAACACGACAAACTATGAACTTAATTGGTACCGGAGCACGTTTCGTTACGGTCAATAGCTTTTAGTAGGCAAGCAGTGGCAAGACTTCGCGGTCCATAACGTCTTTAAAACTTACCTCTGGAACTTTTTCCTTCGGAATAAAGTTCAGAATAACAATGGGAACATATTTTCATTCCCGCTCGTTTCACCGCTACTCCTTCCTACGGCTATTCAGCGCAGGTTCAGAAATTATTTCAACCACTAAGAGTGATATAAGAATTATTAGTAGCGGTAAGTCCACAGACATCTGTTTCAAAATGCAGATATTCGTATAATGTCTACACAGAACACGCACTCTCTACTGTACGAGTAGTCCTGAATACTTCATTCTCAATGCTGGTATAAATCACTAAAATATTGGAAATAATTATAGTCTTCTTTTTCGCTTTCAAGGATTAGGCCTATTGACGTGTACCGGCTTCAGATACTATCGTCATTTCTTCCTTGGTCTATCTATATTTACCGATACATCCATACAGCATTATCGCTTGAAGCTTACGAGTAGGTAGTTTATATATAAGTGAATTATTAGCAAATCAGTGCACAACCCCCAACCTGAATGACCAGGGCTTTATTTCAGGTTTTTTATTTTTATCCCAGGTTTAATTCGTCTGGGGCTCGCCTTCCATCCTCTCCCGTTAGCTGCACTCCAAGGAGTGCATTGCCGAGGGGCATCGCGGGTTTCAGTCTCGCGGACGAGGGAGTAGAGTTTGCTGGCAGAGCTGCTAAAATAGAACGCAGAGGCATTTCTCAAGGTTTAATTGCTTCAGCCCAGCCATTACAAGCTGACATCCTTGAGGCTAAGCCAGCATATAAGTATAGTATTCACAAAATATTTTCGTTTTTGCAGGCAGGAATGTCATTTCTGCATTTCCTTTAATCAATTTCCTATCACAAAAACAAAATTTTAACTACAAAAAACTGACATTTGTATACCTAAACTGAAAAAGTGATTCTCTAATAACGTTTTTGTTGGTTTTTTCCCCACCTAGGAGTTTCAGTATCGAAATGATTGAGAAAGTAATATACGAATATACGTATGCATTGATGGAAGCTCTTTGATGCTAATGAAGTGATTTGAAATAATTAGTTCCTAAGTTGGCAACACCCACCATTGTGGTTGCTTGCGTTAAGGCGACACGAAACTGCATCGGGGAGGTGCAACGGGACCAGGTTAGACTCCTGGTCCCCGCTTACCGGCCGCACTGACTGTGGTTTTGAGGTGGTTTCCCGCAACCATCAAAGCGATTCTGAGACGGCCCCCAATCTTCGCCTCATAAACTAAACACCTCACAGACGAAAAATATACTTATCGCTCGCATACCGTAGTTACACGTTTAGAGACAGATGCAAAACAACATTCCCATCTCGGAAGGTGTCAGTCAGGCTAAGCGACAAGCCAGCCATATCCCAACACGTCGCATCGCGAAAAAGCCGACCCAGCAGTTGGTAATTTATTGGTTTTTATCGAGCACTGTGTGTGAGCGTTAACGATCAGTCGTGGCGTTGGGAGGACGTGGATTCAAATTCAATTCCGGTCAGCCCATACCGATATCGTTTTTTCCATATTTCCTCGAAATCGTCCACGGTAACGCCGCGATTGTTCCAGCACAACACTACCACATAATTTTTTACCGCTCCTTGCCCCCATGATATCTCAGATATAATGACCTTGTCCCAATTTTTTTTTTAAATTACAGCATCTGATATGTTTAATAGTTCTGTATTCGTTAGTACTATTTTAGTGAGGGAACAATGCCAGGATGATACGTAATCGTAGGTTTTAAAAGTAAATCTTATGCTTGAAGATCTCTCGGGCACGCGGCAGGATCAATTGATCGTAGTCCAACGAATCATCTGCTGACCGCCGTGAGGAGCACAGTCCAGGGCGTGACTGCCCGGCCGGACAGCGGGTTCCAACTAAGCCAAGCACTGAAGCGGCTCCGCAAACACCAGAGCCAAGGCACACTGCGCGACGAGGTGGCATGCAGACTGAAGATCGCTGCTCGACGCGTCGGAGCGTACCACCCCCACCAGCGCTATCGGAGCACCGCGGCGGTAGTGGAGGGGATGAGTCAAAGGGTATAAATACCACCCCAGCAGATTGGCACTGCAGTCGCGTCCTGGACTGCGCTCCTCACGCCGGCCGGCAGACGCAACCTTAAGATGATGGCACGTTACGCCGTCGAAAATACGTTGAGCTACGATTAATTGATCCAGCCGCATGCCCGAAAAATCTTCAAGCAAATGTCGGAATGGCTGAATTCCTGCCCGTTCCTTGTCGGCAATCCCCTCCCGCCTTAATGACCTCATAGATGATGAGGCGTAAAATCCGAATAAAAAATAAAGCATGTAACACTGTGGATTACAGATTACATACCAGCCTCCTGAGCGTACTTCCGATGGGAACTGTTTGAACCTGAAACCACGTACTGAGCACCCCAGCAAAAAAAAAAAAAAAAAAAAAAAAAAAAAAAAAAAAAAAAAAAAAAATCAATCTTGAGCGTGGAATACTTGGCTTGAGAGGGAACCTACTAGAAAACCGCCTCCAGTGGGCCAATTAGAGCTCTATCTGCACCTCACGTGATGAGCCCTAGCCAATGGAAACCGATCCTACCCACCAAGGAGCGACTCTGCAGAGCGCAGTTGCTGGCGGTAGTTCTGACCAGTCTTTCTTTGGGAACTCTACAGAAAAGTTGCAGTTTACAATCCTATGATTTAGAAAGTATTAGTTGACTAATTCACCACCAATCCCACTCTTCGTACGCTCAGAACGAGGCTTCGTACCGAACATCTTGTTACGTATTTTATTTAACCAGTTGGCCATATTGGGGCGGCAGGTCAGGTGGTAGAGCGCCTGACTATGACTCGGACTACCGGGGTTCGATCCCCGACGAAGCCGAGGATGCTTCCTCGAAGCTGAACTTCCGGAACGGCCTCCCAGGTCCATTCAGCCTGCTGTCAAATGAGCACCGTGGAGGGAACTCCGCGGGAAGATAAAGGAATAGGGTCAGACCGTGTCGCCGATCACGCACGTCCAGTCTAGTGCCTACGGTCAGGAAATAGCAATGCGGAGCTCCACTTCCGCCAATCCTAAGGAAGCTGTGAAAACCCACTGCCCTTAACCCCTTTATTGACCACATTAAGGAAGCATCATCGCTTTCCTCGCATACCTAAGCAGATTTTTTTTTAGTTATTGCTTTACGCCTCGTCGACGGCTAGGGTTTAGAGGCGGGATTGGACTGGGGACAAGGAACAGGAAGAAATTCGGCCATGGCCTTAAGCACTATCATTCTACTTGCTGATTTACAGATATCAGTTATAAATACCTGTCAATCTCACATCTTGAGTTCATTCCAACTCCCTCAACGTCGTTAATTAGAATTTTCTTCCCCAGCAAAAGCTCTCAGACGCCGATTAGAAGAACAAGAAGTTGACGGCGAGGAGGCGGGGAGGAATCATGGGCAAAAGTGGAAGCTGCTGATAATCTACGCTTGGCTTTACCACACGACAAGCATGAACTGTACTACTTCTCCGGAGCTGTTCTCAAATGTGATCAAAGTGAAGACATCTTGGGGACTGCACGACATTCGGAACCTACTACAAACTGATACCAACCTGTTGAAATATGGATCAATTGATTCGATATAACGTCCTCTTCAGGTTTTGTACTCTTGTTTTGATGAAAAGTCACCACAAATTAAATTAAAAATGTAGATAAATGAGAGGCTGCACAACTGCGAATGCTATCAGCACTCCAAGAATGACATAAAAATTATCGGTACAGGGATCACATCAGCATAGTTTTGTCATAGAGGTAGTGATTAGGTTGAAATGCGACCTGGGACAAGAGAAACATTTTCGTAAAATTCTATTCTGCGGCGTCCATCACGGAAATGGGGTATTTGTTTACAACGGAAGCAATCGATTATCTCCGAGTGCTTCTTTCGATATAAGATGGCGGGCGTCACTGTATTACAACTAGGATAAATATTGGTTTTTTTGTCAATTTTTCGCGACGTTATACATCGAAAAACACTGAAATGGTAAGTAAACATTACAATAAAGGATTAAATCAACATTTTAAGAGACTGTCATTGATTTTGCAGCGCTGGTGGCATCTAATACTGTGCGTCCCTCTCATATTTCGAGATTTTTAATTTAATTTTTTACGACGTTTTCGCAAAAAAGAGCGCAAAACGTGAAGCAGTTGATCGAAATTTCAACAGGTTAGTACCAGTTTGTAGAAGGTTCTGGAAATCGTGCAGTCCCCGACATTTAATCGAAATTTGAACCTTCTGATGTCAGAACAGTGATGGTTTATAGCGCTCTGACAAACAGCAGAGTGAAAACTCAAAAAACAATAGTGCAGTCCTGGTTGCTTGAAAACACCAAACATGCGCATCTCCTTATTTCGGTAGATCCGAATTTAGCCAATGTACTTCTTTTTTTTTTTGCCCTCAATGAGTTTTCCAGCATCATAAAATGAGGGGACGAGTGGCGTAATTACATAAATTAAGATGACATCCATTTGCCAGTTTCCATTAAGAGTTAATGAACAGAAGGAATAAAAATTCAGTGGTAAACTATGGCATTAAATAGAACCATTAAAGTCAATTTTAATGAAGTTGAGAATGTGGGCTGAAGCTGGTGCTTATGAGATTTAATGACAATTGCTCTGTTAACCCAGTTATAGTGACTGTAAAATTCCACTAAAGGACAAATAAACCGTAGTCCGCCATTTGGTTTTGTCCTTACTCGAATTAATTTTCGCTCGTCTAGTTGCCCATCTCCATCACTGCTGTAAAATTGGTTGTAACTCATAATCTATCTGTGCTGTTGTGTTTAAATATTAATCGGTCACGAAATTATGATGGGTGGTATGAAAATTCTTCACGAAACGACTGAATTAAATGTGACCAAAAAAAATTGTGATATGCACCAATCTCATCCCAATTTAAACTTCTTAAATATATTAAGCCGAGCGTAGTGGGTATGTATACCTATAAAACGTAAGTTTCGGTCACCATGTAGCGATGTCAGGTGGTGACGTCACATTATGACGTCACGCTATGGTGTCACGCTTTTCGACTTCGATGCCAAACTTACGATTAGACATGTTGTTCTGGGTTATGCACGTTATATAATAATAATTCTATTAGGCTAAGCATGCGCGAATAAATTAGTTGTCAGAACACTGAAAGAAAAGTACATATTCCGTTTAAATTGACACATTAATTATTATTGGTTTTTCTTAATTAAAATCGATGTAGATTTTTCTTATACAATCTGGACAGCGAAACCGTTGTTACCGTAAGCTAACAAATATCTATATTACACCATTTTCAATGTTTTTAGTCAACGAAGAAATTAATTGCTAAATACAGCATTCAATGCGTCATTTTGACCGGATTAAAAGATATTTATATCCAGTGTGGATATTTTAAGTCACTATTACAGTATACTGGAAGAAAAGAATTGCCGAAAAAACTGAAATGAAAGTATATACTGGGTTCTAATTAATATATTAATTATTAGTTGCTTTTATTACTGAAGTCACTATATCAGACACATGTAAATATTTCCAGTGGGTCAAATTTAGATCGCAATACTGTGAATGCATTCGGGGAATAGAAGCTATGAATTTTGAACGGCAATATTAGTAGAATATGTGGTTATGTCGAAATTAAGACAGAACCAAAATGACAACTGACCTTTTTTTTCAGAATAATTCACAATGAATTTAGTTTTGTAAATAATTTAAGCTGATTTATAAGCTTCGAGTTACTGAAGTTACGGTATTTTTATTCGGATTGTGGTAGTTCCGTATTTGTCGTGCTAAATGTGACCTGGACCAGAATAAAACCAATATCACGCGTTACAGCATAAGGTTTTGGGATTTCTAATTTATTTTTAATTTAATTGCTTCTCTAATTCCTTAATTCAGTAGTATCGCTGTGTAATTTACAACCGAAATAAGTATAAATTACAAAATATGGTAATGAGCATTACATAACAACAATCATATTTATTTTGGCAACCGTAAATTAAAACTAATCTTACGTGGCATAACGTAAGTTCTTAAAATTTATTTTTAGCATCCTTCGTTTTCACTGGGGTCATTATTTTAGCCGCATATAAGATGTGTCAGCCGTTAAAACTTCGCTTCATCACAGATAATAAGAAACAAAACCGAGTGTGGTGGTGTAACGGCTAGCGTTCTGGCCTCGCATTCGGGAGGACGGCGGTTCGAATCCCCGTCCAGGCATCCAGATTTGGGTTTTCCATGGTTTCCCAAATCATTCCAGGCAAATGCCGGGATGTTTCCTTGAAAAGGCCATGGCCGAATTCCTTCCCATTCCTTGCCCCTCATCCTTTCGCGTCTCTAAAGACCTCGCTGTTAGAGAGACGTTAAGCTGATAAAAAAAATAAGAAAGATAGGTGTAAGAACCCGTGAAGATTATGGATCAAGTTTATATCGCGATGCATGGTGACATTGAGATGCGATACAGGGAATGTATTAACTCGCGTATGACTGAAGCTTTGATTTTCTAGTGGCAATATTAGGGGAAATTGTGGTTAGGCTGGACCAAGCTGGCAATTGAAACTTGTTGCTACAGCACAAGGGACGAAAAATTACATTGAGGTTTATTTTATAACAACTCTATATTTTTAAGCAACTGCAAAGAAATTAATTGCCAGATAACTCCGTTAAATCTGTTATTTTTTATGGGCTTTGAAGCTAGTAATTCTTATAATCAACTTGGATTCGAATACTTGTGCGGCCATCCAGATACGGATTTTTCATGGTTTTCCATGGTTTCCCCAAATCAATCAAGGTGAATGTCTTGATGGTTCCTTCAAAAGGCCATGGCCAAATTCCTTCCCGTTCCTTGCCCCAGTCCCTTTCCCGCCTCCAATGACCTAGACATCGACATGCGTAAAGCAATAAAAAAACCAAATATTATTTAATCAGTGTTTGATACTAAAATACAAGTTGCAAATGGTTGTCATATTTCGTTGTCCTACACAATTTAGCACTATCAGACATTTGAGGAATTTTTGTGTGTAACTCTCAAATTGATTCGAAGTAAAAGATTGATGCTTGATCCGGCAGCGCATCTTACGTAATTTCATCCAAATATGTCCTCTAAACTGGAAGGTTTACTAAACAGATGCTACCTGTTTATTTTTAACTTTGAACCCGTTTTGCTACCGGAACATTCTACGACGAAAGAGTCCACAAAACGCTCAATCACCTTGACATCTCTAAATCGCCAATTTGCGTGCACTATTAAAATAACAATAACTACAGGGTCTCTTAAAGTGGTAATTCCAGTTCCAGTGGTGAAAAGATGAACTGTTAAAATCATTATCAACCAAATCTGTTGTGGCGCATTAACTATCGGATCTGTAAGCGGGAGTTGTGGCCACATGTAAATCGTAGGTAGCCGCATTATCCGAGTGATTACAGGTAATTGACTGTGATTACAGTTAATTGTCTGACTGCAGACGCAAATCCAGCCTCGAAAACGCTCTGCGGCAACCACCGAGTTGATACTCGAAACCACTGGGCGCGCATTCCGCTGCAGCCGGGTTTAACTGCCTTCGGAATACCAGATTTACAAAATTGCCAAAAAATCAAAATTTAGGTTTGCAGTTATGGGTTTGCTCTCTATGGCGTGTTAATAAACAGTTAATATTAGTTATATAATGAATCTATATCTATAAAACGAAAACCGGGTATATTTGTGCCAGAAAAACTCGAAACCTACTACCATGATTTCGATGGGGCTTTCACAGTTATAAAGCTTAGAACATCAATTCAGTTGTTTGGCATGGTTTATGCTTTTACGTTACATAACGCCGGATCAATAAATGAAATTCTGAACGTATCGTGAGGAATACCACAGATTGAACCGCTAGTCGCACTAAACACACAATTGCAATGTTTCTGACCATAGCCGTTAATGAAAGCAGTAAGATAACTTTACAATAATAACTATTTTGCACATTAATCAAATCTTGAAGTATTCTTTCCTTTAATTCGGGATATTTAATTTTTAAATGCCATAGATAGCCGTAACTTGAAGTATTATTTCCTTTAATTCGGGATATTCAATTTTTAAGCGCCATAAAAACAACAAAGATTTTCTTTAACCACGACCTCTGGCAGTAGGCCTAGAAAACGGATAGAACTCAATGTGGTCAAAATAGTTAGGCTAGGGAACTACTCATTTTCAGTGAAATCTAACGTAAGATTCCTGGGATTGTTGATGGATGCCAAACTCAGTTGGAAACCGCACATTAATCAAATAATTAACTCTTGTAATCAAGCGCAGAACATTATTCGATCTTTGACACGCGTTTGGTGGGGTGCAAATCCCAGTATACTTTTGATGATCTACAGAGCGCTAATTAGATCCAAAATTGACTATGGATGCATTCTGTACAACAGTGCAAGCTCCGGAATCCTGTCCAGGTTAGACAAGCTACAATATAGTTGTATTCGCACCTGTCTTGGGGCCATGACATCTACTCCCACCAACGAATTCATTGTTGAGAGGTTAGCATACCGGAACCACCCAACTATTTTTAAATGTAAAGAGCTAAGTAGCTTGTGGAATAATAGAGGAAGATCGCGACTCTCAGAGATCTATTACAGCTACACGGAGTGGGAAGAACAAACTGACAGAATAATTCCAACAAAGCTATTTCCACCATACGAATACCATTCCATCTTCAGTATGATTCAACTTCCGGTATTTTATATCACTCTTGAGGATAAGCAATACCCAAACTTCAGTATGTTAGTACAGAAGTATCTTACAGAAAACTGGAATAACACCGTGCATATATATACGGATGGATCTAAAACTGCCCCAGGAGGTAACGTAGGATGTGCCTTTTTCTGTCCCTGCACCAAGTATCAAGGAATTTGTAAACTTCCATCAACTACATCTATATACAATGCAGAAGCATTAGCTATTTTAGAGGCAGTCAGGTACTGCTCAACACTAACAGAGAGGAAGTTTCTCATCATCTCAGATTCTAAGAGCGTGCTGAACCCTATTCAAACCAAATATTGGGGCAAGAGAACTAATCAGATTATAGTAAATAAAGTTCAACAGGTAGTAGAATGCTCAAGAAGAAACAGTGCAATCAATTTCCTCTGTGTGAAGGCGCATGCAGGGGTGGTCTTTACGAAAAAGTAGATGAGTTGGCAAAGCAAGCAGCTAGAATAGGTGTCGCCCTCAAAACTCGGTTACCGTATACGAACTATCTACCACAAATAAAAATCAAGGTAATGAACAAATGGCAGAGTGAATGGGACATCAGTAGAAAAACAAGGGGACAATACTATGGCAATATCCAGCCCAGAATTCCTACCCGTCCCTGGTTTTCCAGCTCCTTGGAACATAGGGGGGTTATCACCACGATAATTAGAATACGTTTCAATCACGGTATATTCGCACAGCACCTACATCGTCTAACCATCATAAATTCAGATATCTGTGAATATTGCAATACGGAAGTAGGTGACACAAACCATATATTTTTCGCTTGTCCAATATATACAGCCCACAGACCTAAATTCTTGAAAGATCTTAACAACTTTGGTATACCTTTTCCAACAAGTATTTCTTGTCTGTTGCATGGCAACAATGTGATTGTATATAAATTGTTAGCCAGTTTTATAAAAGCAACAAACATTAAGATTTAGGCAAATAAGTCCTTTTTACAATGTGTTAATTCCTGTATATAAATAATAATTTAATGTGTACATAAAAATCTCCTTTATATTTTAATTATACAATAATTATTGTTTGTGCACTGTTGTTACAGAGTCCTCTATTTAATTGTTTTACTAATCCTTCATTTTGTAAACATGCATGTATTTTTTTGAGAAATATTCCAGCTGATGTGAAATTACTAGTTTATTATAATTATCCTGTAAATTTGTTTATCTGTACAATGCTTTACTCATTTGTACCAAGCCAATTATCTATGTAAATAGCTGATGGCTGTATAGTGCCATAAAATAAAAAAAATAAACTGTATTGTCTCTGGCCATCAGCATTATTAGTCTTTTGTTCGAATAAAATAATTTATTTACGATAATATTATTCTGGATTCACTTTTGATATTTGTACAGGGCGTTCGCCGGGAAATGCAACCCACTGTTAGCGCTACAAGGAAGAAACTGCTCCCGGCGAGCGAGCGCTCAGTTTCCGGCATTGTTCGACCGTCGGCCGCGGACTATTTCATAATAATTACGCTTCATAAACTTGTGTGCTAAGCATTTAAATGTGACGTAATTCATTAGCTTACCTTATAAAAGATGCTGGAAGTGTTGACCCTCTTGTGTAATGCACATTTCACATCTTCTGAACATATTTCGAGACACACGCTGCCCTAACTGACTTAATGATTTTTTGGGTGACTGTTCTAGTCGAAAAGCGATATCGTCAATTTTCTCCTCTGTGAGAATACGGTTGACCGACAGTCTCTTTTTGTTAAAAAATGAACCCGTTTCTCTTACTTTTTTAACCAGACGCAGAATTGTTGATTTAGCTGGCAGTAAAGCGCCAGGAAATTCGCGACGAAATTTACTGCGACACTTTTTAAACGACTTCTTCTTCACATATGTATCGTAGAGAAATATTCTTTGTTGCAAACTGTAACGTACCATAATTTTACTCACACTCAAACACGGTACAGATTAATAAGAGTATGAAGCCCCAAACCAGCCAAACCGCAAAGAAACGTTTATTCACAACACTGATTAATAAGAGACTGAAGTCACAAACTATCTACAATGCAAAGAAACCGTTCTTAACAATGTAAGAGTCACTGCACTGCACTGTTGGGGCAGCGGAGGTGTTAAACAGTGCGGTGATTCACGGTGCCGGTTGGCGGAAACTGCTGGTTCCACTGACCGAGCAAGTTGCCGACGGCAACAGACTGGGAGGGTAGCGTTTTCCGGCGAACGCCCTGTATAAAAGGCTGAATCTGCGGATTTAAAGTATCTCTCGTTTCAAGCAAAAAGTATATCCATTCATTTATAAACTTTTCTCGGGAAACTGCACCTGAATATGGCGACGGAGATTTAAGTCGCCGAAATATTGTGCATTAATAACAATATTACTCGGTTTGTTTCCCGAGAAACGTTTATAAATAAACAACGCCGAGAAAAATTACATTAATTTATATATCCATTCACTTCGCAATTGAATCAAATGTGAGTTTCTAACTTAATCTAGCATTGTTTAGTAATGTAGTAATGCAATTTCTTAACCAAATTAATGAAGCTTGATACACATGAAACTTTTTGGACGAATGAAAATGGTGTATGTGCAACAAAACTTTAACCCACCTGTTTCTTGGTAGGGGGGTGTGAATCTAGGTTTGCTTTAATTCCGAAAAAAGTTGCCCCGAATTTTATGAATCTTTGTACAAATGTTTCTCGTTACGGGAATAAAAATAGCGTACGGGTAAAACTACGCCAACTATACCGGGCAACGCCGGGAACTCAGCTAGTTATCAATAAAACAACTGTGAATCTGTGCATCGATGTTAAATGGAATTTGTTTGAACAGATACTAGACATAATACCCAGCAACCTGAATGGAATTTATGACTCCATTTGGGATTATATATATATGGGGACCCGGGGTACCGGATCGGAATGAAGTTCAATGTTTTTCGTCGTCAAGGAGGTAATGCCAATAAGCGGCAATAAGTAGAGCTAGATCAACCCATTGCGGCTCAACTAAGGCAGCCATGTTAGGGTCCGTCCATTAATTACGTGAGGTGTTTTTCCGTAATTTCGGACCCCCCCACCCCTCTCTGATGAGATTCGTGAGATTTGGTCGGATCCCACCCCCTTGTAAAATGACGTGATATTTTGACGGAAACCCCCCTACGAATGGACCTCGCAACTTCTTGAGACCTTTATACTCCCCCCCCCCCTTTAACATCGGTTTTTACCCCACTAAAATAGACTTCCACGTCATTTGTAGACCTTTTTTTAACTCTATCATTGTACCAGAAATTTCAAAAACTCGCGTGAGATTTTCATTGAACCTCCCCCCTCCCCCTTCCTATTTTACCTCACGTAATTTATCGACGCCCCCTTAGTATAGTTTTCTCGACCGTTAGTCTGTGAAATATTCATTGTGTGTTTTTCTTCTTGTGAATTGTAACTTCTGATGTTTTTGTAGCCAAGATTAACTATACATACTTGTTTATATTACAGTAGAAATAAAGTTAGCATATGCTTGAAGTACGTTTAATTGTCTTTAGATTCGTGTAGATAAATGTTTGCTTATGTATCTTTCTCGAGTGACCTTAACTCTCTAACCTAAATTGTGTCCCTGGGGCGGAAAGGGTGGGGCGGAACTACCCCATCTGCCCCGCTCTTGGGGTGTTCTAGTATGACAGCAGACAACAAGACCTCTTCATTTTATGTTGCATCTGATATTCTAATGCACGTATATGACGAACTTTTTATGTTTCACCTAAAATTGTGATGCCTATTTCAAAAGTTAAAGAAACCACGAACAGTACGAATCTGAAGAGGTGGAAGGCCGATGTTTTGACAGATTTAATTTAATTTAATTTAATTACAATGGAGCACAGGCTCCGATGGCAGTTTCCCTACACACCCAACTTCCCCTATCCTGCATATACCTACATTTGCCCTCTACAAAGTTTAACTTTAAATTCTTTTAACGTTTTAGGTAAGTTATTCATCATTCCCCTTGGTAACTCATTCCAATCCCTGACACCCTTACCTAAAAAAGAAATTCTTCCCGCACCCTTGTGCCTGAAATCGAGTGCCAGCTTGTGGTCATGGTCATCTTTTCCCTTCCATGAACTACTTATCAAACCTACTGCAATATCTTTGCATGCCTCCTCGCCAGTATATGCCCTGTACACTCCCATGACCCTCCTCATCCTCCTCCTGTTTTTTCAATGAATCCCATTCCAGCTCCTTTATCATATCTGTCACTTATTGCATTCTGCGATAATTTCCAGAAACAAATCCAGCAGACCTTCTTTGCACCTTCTCCAACTTCTGTATTTGATACTCAAAATGTGGGTCCCATACTACACTACCATATTCGAGCAGTGGTCTGACCAAAGTTTTGTAACCCAATTCCTTTACTTCTCTCGTGCATCCCCTCATCACTTTCTCCAACAAGTTCAGAATTTTGAAACCTTTTCCTACCACCTGTCCAATGTGTCCTGCCCAGTTAAGCTTGTTATCAAATGTAATGCCAAGATATTTACATTTCAAGTCTTCAGCAAGCAATTCTTTCACAACCTTATATTGATAATTAACCTATTTTTTTTTATTTGTGTATCTAATTAGCTGACTCTTCTTTGCATTTATCTTCATCTCATGTTTACCAACCCAACTAGATATCCTGTCCAGATCACCCTGCAACTGTTTAAAGTCCTCTATCGTTTTGATCCTTTTATACAGCATTATGTCATCTGCAAACAATCTAATTTCAGATAGTAAACAATCCCCATTAAAAAAAGAGATAGACATCACTATTAAGGAAAAAGAAGAAAGACTTTGCAAAATAAGTAAAATCAAAGATAAAACTATTTAACGAAATAAAATTAATAGTATAAAGAAATAAAGGAAGGAGCCTAAAGATAAATTGAAAAGAGAAGGATCCCTCGAGAGAATCCAAAACTAACGAGAGTGATTCTGAGGATTGTTCTGACTGTGTGTGTATTTTTTTTTTAGTTACGACTTTACGCCTCGACGAAGGCTAAGGTCATTAGAGGTGGGATGGGACTGGGGACAAGGAATGGGAAGGAATTTGGCCATAGCCTTTTTGATGGAAGAATCCCAGTATTCGTCTTAAATGATTTTGGGGAAACCATGGAAAATCCAAATCTGGATGTCCGGACGGATATTCGAATCCGCGTCCTCCCGAATGCGAGCCCATAGCGTTAACCCACCACGCTCGGTACTGTGACTGTACATATTGCGGTGAATTTTATTCAAGGCAGTTGAAGGTTTGGTAGCTTGTTCCATGTGCAAAAAAATCGGCACACAATTCCTGTGCGTCAATAGATAACGAAAATGTCGAGTCCGTCCTAATGTGTTAGTTTTGTGAATAGGCTTAAAAAAGGACACAATCAATGAAAATTGTAGGTGAAACTTTATAGTCACTTAAAACTAAACAAATATAGAGCAGGCATCTATTTGTCTTCATTTCCACTACATTTATATGTTTTTATAATTACTTGTTTTTACCACCCCGTTCTGACCCGGGTACGGAGAAGAACAGGGCAAATAACACAAAGTTATGCTTTTGAAAAAATATTCATCTTTCTTTAGTTATTGTATTTCTGTAATTAATACATTATAATGTGTTCATAGGGAAATCTGCAGCTCTCTTAATTAAGCCTTTTATATTTTTTAAACATATTTTCAACTTTGTGCCCCGTTCTGCCCCGAGTTCCCCAATATATATATTGGACCCTATTGGATAACGCGAAACCTCGATCCTCATCATAGTCTGTAATTAAGAATCTGTCCAATGCTTCCAGTGGGTAGTTGGAAACCAGGGTTTCTCATTTCTGGAGCAGTGGGAGGAGCTCAAGAGTTGCCATCTGTCTGCGATTCGAGTAACTGTTCTCTATGATATGTGTATTTTTGTTTGTGAAATATTTAGTTTATGAGGCGGAGATTGGTGATATTCCCAGCATTCGCCTACATTATTCTCGAAAAACGTCTAATAACAGCAACCAGTATTCGAACCTTGTCCCGTTGCACCTCCTGGACGCAGTGTGTACTCAGTCCCACTGGCGGGTTTTCGACTATATTATCTTTATTTTGTGACTGGGCCCCTTTAGATTTGTTGTTACAATCCGTTCTCCTATATACATTTTCCTTTGACACATATAAGCGTACTAGCTCGTTCCCGCGACTTCGTACGCGTGGATTAAGAATTTTTTTTGCCAGAATTAAATATAGAAAGTTGTTGGTAACGAATGATTGGTCCCAAACAAAGTCGAGTCGGAATAATATGACAGGAAAGCTATCACTATATCACTGTACCGTCGAACCTGTCTCTCGAAGAGAATCAATTTCCAACATATTTCTGTCACATTTCGTGACTACAACTGTTAACCATACTGGAAAAAATATCCTGTGCCCTTCATACAGATTTCCTTATAAAATTCCATCACAACGATATAGCCATTTAGTCGTCAAAACGTAACAAAAAGACAGAGACTTACTTCCGTATTTATAATAATATTACTGTGGTTCACACTCACACACTGACTGCGAACAACACCTGAGGGATCATTATAACGTAAAAAAGTGTACACCTACAACATTGCAAGACTGCCTACGATTTGCCTCGCATTGTACCCCTAACTTTATAATATCTACAGTTTAACATTCAATCCGAATAACCTACGGCCCAGGCCTGACTTTTATAATGAAAAACAATTTTTAATAATCTTAGCCTCCACGGAGATTTGAACCGGAGACCACGACGTTCGTAAGCAAGCGCTTTAACCACTGAGCTGCCAGTCCACTACACATCACGGTACGGAGACGTCCATATCCAACGTGTCTGTCTATCGCCGTATTTCGAAGTTATGAGACAACATACAGATAATTTTTCAACCAAATGTAGACAGTATTTTTCTCTTTGTTTCCAAGGATAAGTGTGCAAAGTTTCATAGAGATCGGATGAAAACTGTGGATTTGTATGAAGAACAAACAAACATTCATCTTTATATATAAAGATAGCACTTCCATCGGTTCTGGTTGCTCTCACAGCCTGTTCGAACCAATATTGTCTCATAAAGTGCTTCCTGTTCTAATATTATGGCCACTGTCGCGGATTAAATTTTTTATGAGACATTTCTGACCCTGTAATTTCCACTTGCTGTTTAAGAACTCTCCTAAGAAGTTCGTGAGAATGCTTTTCCCTGAACCTAGTGGGTGAGTCGTGAACTTCTAACCTGCTGTCAGGGAGAAACCAGTCCGGTATCCGATCGAGCCTAACAGTTTTCATAGTTTCCAGAAATCAGTCTAGGCATGTCAGGATAGTACCTTCAATAAGGTCATGGTCCAGAGGCATAACTCCTTCACGTAATATGTCAACACTATTCCCCGTCTTAAATAAGGTATTCGTAGATCTGCCTTATTGCAGGACTTTCTCTTTTTTTAACTTTCCGCTTTCGATTCCATTTAATTTATATTTTGAAGATCCATAATTTTCCGAAATCTTCCTAGCTTTCTAATATTTGCGAGGTCGGATTTCCTTCCAATTCGTTGTCAACAATGTAATGGTGGCTCTAAAGATCCGACGTTGATGACCCCTGCAGCTTTTGACATAGATGTATATATAAGATCTATGTAAAACTATATATAATTTTGCATGTGTGGTTCCAAGGGAGGACTATTTTGTTTGATTGATGTAAGAATAATTACTGTTAATGCTAGAGCTACTTAGCTTTGGGGGGGGGGGGAGAGAAAACAGAAAGAAGTCACATATAGGCGTGAGCAACTGGGTAGGTGGACGCCCCCGCTCGAGAGAGAAAGAATTCTCAACTAAACAGTAGTGAGTAGCATCTGGTCTGGCTTTGTGAGTGGTAAACACACACATGCAGTGTGATTGAGTAGTAGTGTATCATACTGTATAAAGTACACGGTTGCAAATAAATATGAATAAAATGCAATATAAACTGAAATGTCTAATCAGTGAGAATTACCATCGGTAACATATCAAATTCATGCCAATGCTGTTACATGGAAATGTTGAAAATTATGTTTTGCAATCGTTCGTGGCCGAATTGCAGAAGTGGGTTGGCCCGTAATTCATATACAAGTTTCTTTGCGGATGGAACGTGTAGTATATTTGCAGTTAATAAGCAGAAAAAATTTGCAGCTGAAGAAGGATAGGACTGAATAAAGTACTGTAGGAAGCGACCCTTTTTTGTATGCAAATTCCTATTCATCTCCGCGGAAAGGAACTCAGACTTGATTAATGTGACTTTTATTCGCTACAACAGCTCTTATATCTTCCCCCGGTAGTTTCATGTCATGAATCATCCCATACAGTAAAGTACCATGGAGAAAGTACATATAATCGAAAACAATATGTTATTTCTATCTTACGTCTGTAAATCATACAATTCCGAGGTAAGGTTTTGAAGCGAAGACATACATATTTTGTGAGAACTAGGTGGCTGTTTGTAGTGGGATGAACAAAAGCGTTTTTTTTTTTTTTTTCATGTCAACGTCGAGGTTATTAGAGGCGGGATGATGGGACTGGGGACAAGTAACGGGAAAGTATTCGGTCATGGCCATTTGAAGGAAGCATCCCAGCATTCGCCTGGAGTGATTTGGAGAATCCACGAAAAAAAAACAAATCTGGATGCCCGCACGGGGATTCGAACCGGTGTCCTCCCGAATGCGAGGTCAGAGCGTCAACCACTTATCCAACACGCTCGGTATGAATGAAGAGCCGGTTCATTTGTAACAATTGTTTATTTGTCAAATGAAATAGGTACAAGCATAACACTTACAACGTCTTAGGAAACAATTAGAAATAATGAAACAAAAATATCGCAAAAACTTCTCACGCTACAAAAAACACACAGTGTATCAATATCTCTGTGATGTGCGGTGCTGCTATCTAGTGGTAATGCGATCACTCCTTATCGACGCCAGCGCAGCTTAGCAACTTGATTCTGAACTATTGTATACGCGTGACCTTGATAGTTAATAATTTTGCCACTTAAGGGCTGAATTTCGAAAAACTAATTATTTATTTAATGATGTTACCAAAGCGGAAACCTTCATCTTTAAAAATATCGTACCTCATTTATCAGTTTTAGGTAAGAAAGATGACTCGACACCTTTTAGAGATAATATATATATGAGGATTTATAGGGTTAGTGGATGCATATAAATTAGGAAAACTGAATGGAACGAGCGTGTTAATCGAATGGGTGAAGATTTAATACTGACTGCGGCTTAAAAATTTAAACGAGACTTTTGGTATGTTTTAACGCCATTAACTGTTGAAATATGGTGGTGTAGTTTGGGATCCACATTTTGGGTATCAATTAGAGAAGTTGGAGGGGGTGCAGAGGAGGGTGCTAGGTTTGTCTCTGGAAATTACCGCAGAACACAATCGGTAACTAATATGCTAAAGGAGCTGGAGTGGGATTCATTGGAGGAAAGAAGGAGGGTGAAGAGAGTCATGGGAGTGTACAAAGCCTATACTGGAGATGAAGCATGGAAAGATACTGGTGGGAAAATTAAGAGAGATGCTTGGAAGGGTAAGGTTGACCATGGCCACAAGTTGGCACTTGATTTCAGGCATAAGGGTGTGGGAAAATTTTCTTTCATAGGAAAAGACGTGATGAATAACTTACCGAAAACATTGAAAGAATTTAACGTAATAATTAGTAGACGTCAAAAGTAGGTTGGAAGGGGAAATGGAGGGTGTGTAGGGAGAATGCCACCGGAGCAGGCGCTCCATCGCAATTTTAGCAATTATTATTATTATGCATAATTTGTATGAGTGCATTGGCGCACTAATTTCGAAACTTCTGTTTCTACAATTGTTTTACTTGTTATCTCCATGAGTGTGATGTCTAGTGTCTCAGTAGTTAAGGCGTCTGACTGGTGATCGAAAGGTTCCCGGTTCGAACCCCTCTCGTGGCGGGGATTTTCGTAGGCACTTAACCCGACTTTCACCTCTGGCACAGCTTGCTGTATAATGTGAAGTACGTCAGAACGCTTCTGTGATTCTTATTCCAAGTTAAACCGTAGGTTCCCCATATTCGGTAGGATTGCTGGGTTAGGTTGAGGCGGCTACGATAAGGGCGGAATGCGCAGCCAATAGAAACTCTGCCACGAGTTCATTACGACCATACGGCATTATTATTACGTCCATTGCGGTAGACATAACTATTAAGTTCTTAGTACATAAAGGTTGTTAAACTAGCAGAAATTGTGCACTGATTACATGCACAGTTTGGCAATGATATAATTTCGAAGCTTAAGGTGTAAAGTTCTGACATGAAGGTTGGAGATTAGTTAGTAACTTCACACTCACATAGCGTCTCAAAACGAGAATCAGGTCACTCACAACTGTACACAAACAAGACGTTACTGACGAAGATAAGTGATTAACTGTTCCTGAAATAAATAAATCAGTGTAAATCATTAAAAAGAAGTTACATTTAGCATAAATCACTTCAAATTGGGTACCTGGAACCCTGTGTTTTTTCTTTTCAGTGATCTGCCTTAAGGTACAAAGTGTGGTGGGTGAGCGGTAACGCCTCGCATTCGGGATGTCGCATGCTTGCTTTTCAGGGATTCAGGAATAACATAAAATCTTTATTTCATTTCATTCATAGCAGTCAAAACTAGCCCAGAGCTTGTTTCACAGTTTGTAACATAAGGACCGGATGCTCTGCCAAGTCTTATCAACCACAGTCCTCGTGGTATCCGACACTTGCATCTTACCACTGCGTGGTTACGCGTGGTAGCTGAACCTGTAGTCAAGGACATGGGAAGCTGCCGTCAGCTACCAACTTGCCGCGTTAAGCCTTTCCCCCTACCCTTAGGACCTCAATGACATCACTAGTAGCCAGTAAGAACACTTGCTTGTACTAAAATCCTAACTAGCCAATTGGGAGCTAACTTACCCCCTCCATTAGCGCCAGTGCTAGCCATCATGGCGACGACACAAGTTCGCTAGTCGCGCCTACACCTTCGACTCACAACATCGCTACACTGAGGTAATCTGCTGCTAGCTTACTATTCCATGCTGAGCTAATATTTCATGATTGCATTAAATCAGGAACTATCTCATGTCACTCCATCCTCCAACTTATTTAGAGATCGATTCCATACTAAGCCTATCGCCGTCATTATGCAACCATATCGTATATAGTACCAACCGTGCCATCATAACTATATTGCAATCAGTGTGTTTACGAAATAATATCTTTATCTGAAGGGTTTGTAATAATGTTCTTTCCTTCGCAACGTATTGTTAATAAATAGCCAATTGCCTTATACGCTGTGTGTTTCCTTTCACTACCTGATCACTGAAGTAAGATACAAGATAAGTCTAGATAAATTATGCTAAGTGTTCATTCAGATGTCTCGTTAAAATACTAACAGAAGAGAGTATAGATATTTACAGAGCTTGTTTACTAGATGCTAGCATCAAATAAGGATTTAGCCTAATTCTCGGCACTACATCGCGGACAGAAATCGTACAGATTTCCGGCGATGGCCGAGACGAATCCAAAATCCATCTGTCGGAATGAAAAGCTACCGCTCGGCTATCTCACACGCAACAGGGAGGATGCTTGTTCGAATCCCCGTACGGCTGACAACATTTGGTTTTTCCATGGTTTCCCCAAATCACTCCTTCAAAAGGCCATAGCCGAATTCCTTCCCGTTCCTTGCTAGTCTTTCCCGCCTGTAATCACCTCGGCGTCGACGAGGCGGAAGGCCAGAAAAAAAAGCCTTAAGGCAGGTTTATACATGGCTACTCTCTACGATCTCATCCATATGGAGAGGTCATATCACGAACAACTCAACTTAGGAAATTTCAGTGTGGTAGCATCCCGTTATTTTCCACGTATATTGGAGGAATATTGTTTTACTATTTATCTGCAAAATATGTAACTATGTTCTGTGTGTGGTAAGTGTATTTTTGTTTGTGCAATGTGTAGGTTATGAATTGGAGACTGGGAACCGTCCTTGCTTTCACCTTGATGGTTCTGGGAAAACCACCTAAAAACAGCAATCAAGACGGGGACGGGGATTCGATATTAATCACGCTGTATCTACGCGATCTTAACGCGCATAGTCATACTGGCCGGTCAATACCTTCAATCAAAATGCACCGTAAAGGCCCGTTCCCACGATCCCTTGTAACGAAGGCGAGACGGGACGGGACGGGACGAATACTCGACCACACGCATGGGAACAGGGCCGCCTCTGCTAGCGGAGACGAGACGCAGCTACCCACTCTGAGTCGGTAAACATCACAGGCGTGAGTAGCGGTACGCTGTTGCCATCGGTTTGCAGCAGTTGTGCGCACCCCTTCTGTTGCTGTAAAGTGTTCTGTGTCAAACGACACTAGGTAACGTGGTGCGGAGGTGGCGGCGAGGCAGTGGCGTAGCTAGCGTGGGTGACACCCGGGGCGGATATCGATGGTGTCACCCCTCGGAAATTTAAATTCAAAATTAAGTAAAAAATAATATCTTGTAAGTGTAAAATATCATATTAATAAAATATAATTAAATAAACATTTATTGTTATTAAAAATTATAGTTAATAAAATTGTAATATTAACTTCATTTAAAATAACACAATAAACTAAAAACAATCTTCTCTTTTTAGCTTTAACAGCTGCAAACTTGTAAATCACATCTTCAAAATTATCAATTTTAGTTACTTCATGTTCAATAGTCAATATGGCAAGATTTTAGCCACGTGTTGCTCACCGGTGATCGAAAGTGGTTTTACAGAGGCCTCTGAAGATCGGGCCTCAATCCGACACTCGGCCGTCATTGGATTGGTTTTTGTTTTGACGGTGCGGATCAGTATCGGCCTACTAGATGTGGAGAAGCGCAACGAGAGAGTTCGGAAATTTACCTTCCCTTACGACTAAATGTTTTTTTCATGTTATTATTTGCCTTAAAAGTATTTTTTTTTTTCATCCATGTTCATCAGATGTTCGTAAAATGTAGGAAGAGTCCTAGCATCTTCGCATTAAAAAAATCAGAGCTTTGCCAGAGTTGAAGACCAATTTTACGACCCACAAAAATTGCAGCCGAAATCCGCATTTGTAACCGAACCTCCTACACCCGAATCGCACGCCGTAACCAGACGCAAGACTAATCTAGAAGTACTGAAAAATATGTATTCAAACACACAAAAGTCGATTCGTGTCTTTTGATAACAAAAATATATGGTATAGAAAAAGAATATGTTTATTTTATCGTGTTTGAAAACTTATTTTTCATCACACCTATATTCGGACTGGTGACTCAAATGATTAATGCGTGCGATTTGAAAACTGTAGGTCCGGGTTCAAATCCCGGTCTCGACTGTAATTTTTGCGGGCCTTAAAACTGACTTTTACCAATGGCAAAGCTTTTATCTTTTAATGCGAAGGACGCTCGGTGGTTTGAATTTCACTTTAATCTGTAGGTCTTCTTTTCAAGTTAGGTGACTACGATAAAGTGCACTGCGAGTTTCCAAATAAGAAACTCTGTGACTAGAACATTGATATAACATGAAATTATTATTTTTACTATACAAAATTTTACGACTTATATTTAAATTATGTTATAATCTCGTTCTTATAAATGAATGTAAACTTTCTCGGCGTTGTTTATTTATAAACGTTTCTCGTTCTTCACTAACAAAAAGTATTGAGTGAATCGAAAAGAACCTCAGACAAAACAAACACGTCAAGTGCGAGTGATTGACATTTCATTAAGTTTGCGTTGATACTGTTAATACTGCGCTGGGATACTATTTTTGTACATAAAATATCAACCAGTTAGGTGATTACGTGAGTCAGTTAAAAAAGTATTTTAATGTACATTCGTACCAAAACTGTGCAGAATAAAGTACAGTACTCTATAATAAAGTAGGGTGTCAAACCTACCTGTCATCCCCAACACTGATTCCCTGAAACAATCACTTGTAAACGTTAAAGGAGACTAAAGACCGGGTAGGAACACGGGCGAGCTATGGAAAAGTTTGGACGCGAGGGGGCGAGCCGTCACTCGGCCGGCAGTCGTTGCGGTTACGGTACAGGCCAGTATTGGCAAAGTGCAGTTCGATCTTTACCATGGGCGCCGGCAGGATTGCTTCTAGGGTGGTGCACCAGGGCTGCATTGGTGCCCCCCCCCCTATCGACCCAAAAATTTCCGGGCTGGGCGACCTTTTTTTTTTAGCTCTACTTCTGCCCAGACGGCGATCCAGGATGTAGGGGGGTGCACCAGGGCTGAATTGGTGCCCCCCCCCCCTATCGACCCAAAAATTTCCGGGGTGGGCGGCCTTTTTTTTTTAGCTCTACTACTGCCCAGACGGCGACCGGGGATGTCAGGGGGGTGCAAGTGCACCCCCATGCACCTCCCTCCCGGCGCCCATGACCTTTACACTTAGCAACTGATACACAAACTGGTGCAAATTAAAATCCCAGCACCCAGACGGTGTTGTGATAAACGAATGAAATTTGGTCCCAAATATGCCCGCATGAAGAGTTTAAATGATTTAACAATAAAAGTTTTACATGTAATAATGTGAGAATTACGGTGCTATATATTATGTAAATTGCAATTTTTATTATTATTATTTTTTTTTTTTTTTTTTTTTTTTTTTTTTTTTTTTTTTTTTTTTTTTTTTTTTTTTTTTTTTGCTTTAAGCTGGGTTACACTCTCTGGCCCCTGTGCATTGTGTCCCATTAATCTCATTGCCATCATCATCTACCCTGGTATAATGCGAAACACAAATGGACATGTGAATGGCGTACATTTGTGTTTAGAGACGAGTCTCAATTCTGTCTGTGGCAAAGTGATAATCGACGACATGTTCGCAGGCGTAGTGGAGGAACGGCTTACTTGCTGTGATTTCAGAACCTCACGCAAGTGCCGTCACCGGTGTCATGTTTTGATGGCAATCAGTATCGATAGCATGACTGAGTCGGCTGTTGTTGAAGGCAATGTCAGCCCACCACTATGTGGACATCTTATTGTGATACCCTACATGTTCAACAACCGAATCGTATTTTCCAACAAGACAGTGCCCGTCCTCATACTGCGGCCATTGTCACACAAGCCTTGCAAGGAGTTTCGATCACAATATGGACAGCACGGTTCCCAGATTTGTCCCAAATAGAGCATTTCTAGGATACCAGTTGTAGACACATTAGATCATGGTCATCCAGCACAAACTGTGCAACAACTGACTGCAAAAGACAAGCACGCGTAGTGAGACATACACCAAGAAGACATCCGAACACTTGTTGTGTCAATGCCGGCAAGGATCCACGAAAGTATTGGTGCTCAAGTTGGGCGCATTTCTCACTGACAACTGTAAAAGGTAATAACTTAGCCTGATCCATTTCCATTTATTATTATTTCTTTTTGGTATGACCCTGGATATATTTTCAAAGTTTCCTAAAATTCTCCCATTCATGTATGCGTGTTGTGATTTCGCTATAAATTTTAAAAAGTCGAAAAGTACCCATTTGTTATTGAAACGTTAACATAGGCTGTATTTAAATGACTTCACAACCTCGGTATTTGGAGGACCAAGGGATATTGAGAGGAAAGTTAACAGAAGTGGCTTGATCGAAGTAGAAGCAATTCCAGACCCAGATGGTGTCCCATTGCAGCAAACCCAGGATCCGGGTCCCACAAGTTGTGAGACCCTGGGGGATACTGTATAGTCAAAGAAGCAACTCTACATTAAGTTCCTTCATAAAATAGAGGAATAAATAAAATATAAAATCATAATTAAACGTAATTTAAAATAAAAAAAACAACGGTCAGGTAATAAAAGAACATGCCTTTGAGATATCTGCCGCCTTTACATGAAGTACGTAATAAGTGAAGTATTTTACTACCCGCCTAAGAAATAAGTAGCTACAGACTTCTAAATATGATATGTATCGATGCCCATCTCCATGTGTAAATTTTAGATTTCTAGCACCGCTCAGTAGCGTATAAATAAAGATGTAAACGGCTCGAATGTTCGTTCAGTTTATGATTAAAGCTCAATTTTTGTTCAGGAACAGAAGTTTGACATCCCTGTAGATTTAAGGAACCCATAAGAATGTAGGTACGTGTATTCGACAAAGAGGTTACCCATAATAGAAATCTTCTTCTGTAATTATGATGGAAAATTCTTAGAGAATCATACGCTTATTTATTTGATCGCGATCATATTTGTATATTCTCAATCAGTAGAAAGCATATCAAACTTACATGAACCTAGAGTTAAAGTGCTTAGGGGGCATCCATAAATTACGTGAGGTGAAAATCTCAGCGAAATCTCACCAATTCTCACGTGAGATTTTTTAAAATTGTGTTGGACTGTAGAGCTAAAAAAGAGTGTTTACAAATGACGCGAATGTCGATTTTAGGGGGGTATTCCGTCGAAAAGTGTGGGTGTAACCGGCTTTGGGAGGGTGAGACCTAAAAAAAAGGTCTCAAAAAGTTGCGAGGGCGATCCGTAGGGGGAGGGGGGGTCTGATGGGACCAGATCTCACGAAATCTCACCAGAAGGGGGGGGGGGGGGAGGGTCCGAAAATCCAGAAAAACACCTCACGTAATTTATGGATGTTATTAGTAAAATCCATAAATTACGTGCCCTACAAAAACCGATTACCGATAGACGATAACACTTGGACTCGTCCTGATTGACTTGAAACCGTACCATATTGCTAGTTTAATGCAGTTTTCCGAATCATTTTATTTGCATAAATTCGAACAAGATACGATTTCATGTCGAGTATAGGTGCACTGTCGACAAAAGGAAGGTACACAGAGTGTATATCGGATAACACGAAATGTACTCAATTCGAATCTGTCAGATGATAAATTCAAAAATTACTAGAAAATACTTCAAGTCACTTGTGAATCTTAACTAGAAAGCTGATAGAATTCTAAAAAAGCAAAACAATTTTGAAGCCTAGACTACGCGTATTCCAGCATAAACTTGGTTTTTTTTTTATTTTCAAAGGAAAATCTAACATTTTTCTTGAAATAATTTCTAGGAATTACAATTTAACTGCCTAATTAACATGATTTTAACAATTTTAGATATATCCTTTAATTTTAAAACTTCCTCTCTTAATACAAGAAAACTTACATTATATCCACCGCCGCTCGTAACAAACCAAACAACTGTGACGGACGGCAAGCACAACGAGTTCGTGTGATTGTTGGAGCAGCAGAGCGATGCTCTATTGTTTAAGAGCGCGGTGTAGCCAATAATATTATTATACTCTACTGTACTGGATCGTATTTGAAAAAGCGATAGATCAACTTAAAAAGAAATATTCAGAACATTAAAGGTAGACGTGTTTCGACACCAAAGGATAAAAGAAATCTATCAAAAATATATACATACCGGTATATATTTTTTTTGTATCACACTAATTTCGATTACTATTTTCTAAATCCGGGTGTCACCCCCAAACGGGTGACACCCGGGGCGGACCGCCCCCACCGCCCCCCCCTAGCTACGCCACTGCGGCGAGGTAAGCTAGGACTAACCTGCGGCCCGCGGTCGTCCCTACACTTTGGCTAATGAGGTCCCGTCCCGTCTCGCCTTCGTTACAAGAGATCGTAGGAACGCGCCTTAACGTGTCTAAGTCGAACCAGGAAGAAGAAAGAAACACTTGTCTTTTGCTATTTTAAAAGAAAGTGAAAGATTTCAAGGGTTTTAGTCAACGAGTAAAGTGGATAGCATTCTCAAACAGTTGAGATTGTTCCGCGTATGCCTCAGTGCTTTAGTTTACCCAACATTAAGGCTGAGAAGAGGAGATCCGGTTCGATAGAGGACGCTAAACAGTTCTGACGGGTTGTCCTCCCTCCTTAGGCCTTAAGTCATCTCGAATTTATATGGCAGAAGTTGACGCAGACTATAGGCGACATCAATTCGACGTCATCTACAGGGTGGTAATCCTGATGCAGTGAGACACAGCAAATTGTATTATAATCAGCTGGTAGGGGTAGAGAAATTGCTGGTCGCTCTGGTAAATGTGACGCAGAGTAGTATGGAAGGAACATAAAATAATGAAAAAACGTTATCAAATGTACTATAAACGATAAAAATAATAATTATGTAGATCCCAAAACTGTTTTTTTTTTAAATATATTTTTCGTTTTGTTTTGCTTTTGGCACTAGGGCTTGTCGACGTCGAGTTCTTTAGAGGTGGGAAACGAGTGAAAGTAACGAAGGAAAGGAATTTTCCCATGGCTTTTTGAGGAACCATCACGGCATTTGCCTCGAGTGATTTAGGGAAACCAAGAAAAATCCAAATCTGAAAGGTGAGGCGGGGATACGGACCCGCCAAAACTAGGACAAATGCAGTAGAAGGATTATTAAGATTTTAAATTTTGCGAACTAAACTTGTAGTAGATGAGCTATCAGTTGGCGTAAGCTAAAGAAATATTACTCAAAAAGAGATATGTAGACGTTTCGTAGTGATCAAGGTCTTTGAATATTAATCTGGTGGTGGGCAATATTATCGCAGTTGTTGAACTATAATTTTATAAATAATTCCGTAAAAAAAACTATTTTGGTGAATTTTGTTTTTATTTGATTCCCCAGACGCGTTTCGTCCATGTGGTGTAGGGCATCTTCAGTGGCTGTAAAGTGTTTTTACATGTGTTATTACAATAATTATCTACAGTACAACTCTTTATAAATATACGTATACATATGTACATACTGTACGCACAGATATATTGGTATTCCTCACATGTTCAAAAGAAACTGTAATGAATAGTGAAGTGAAAGTGTGTGAAGTGCAGTTCCAGACCGACAAGTGAGGAATACCAATATATCTGTGAGTACAGTGTGTACATGTATACATATATTTATATATTTATAAAGAATCTTGAGCATAGTTGCGTTACAGCAACGGTAAAACTTGTATTCAGTATAATAATAGCAACCAGTTTCTTAACTTTATATATATATATATATATATATATATATATATATATATATATACACTGTACTCAAAGATATATTGGTATTCATCACATGTCGGTCTGGAACAGCACTTCACACACTTTCACATCACTATTCATTACAGTTTCATTTGAGCATGTGAGGAATACCAATATATCTGTTAGTACAGTGTTTACATGTGTATATATATATTTATAAAGGGTTGTACTGTAGATAATTATTGTAACACACATGTAAAAACACTTACATCCACTGAAGATGCCCTACAACACAAGGGCGAAACGTGTTTAGCTAATCAAATAAAAACAAAATTCACCAAAACCGTTGTTTCTGACGGAATTATTTATAAAGTTAAGGTCTTTGTATTTTTGGTTGATTTTTGTGCTCTGATTTTTTTTAAAAAACTGATCTCTAAAGAGACCAGATACTAAAAAGATAAAGTATTTCAAACGTGGTAATTTGAAAATGTTGCTCCGTTGGTTCAGTTGGTTGTGGCATCGTAAGGGGGCATCCATAAATTACGTGAGGTGTTTTTCCGGATTTCTGGACCTCCCCCTCCCCCCTGGTGAGATTTCGTGAGATCTGGCCGGACCCCCCTCCCCTTCTAGTGAGATCTGGTCCGTGAGAAGCCTTCTAGAAATCACCCTGCAAACTTTTTTCTTTAGGTCACACCCTAACTTTTTTGTGACGAAATACCCTCCTAAAATCGACTTTGCCGAAAATTTGAGACTTTTTTTTTTTTTTTTTTTTTTTTTTTTTTTTTTTTTTTTTTTGCTCTACTGTCCCCAAACTTTTCGCAAAATCTCACGTGAGATTTCCGAAGACCACCCCCCCTCCCCCTTGGTGAGATCTGGTGAGATTTCGCCGGACCCCCCCCCTCCCCTATTTCACCTCACGTAATTTATGGATGCCCCCTAATGGTGTCCGGCGCTGATACGGAGTTAGTTGGTTCCAGTCTTGGTAGTGAAAGAAATTTTCATCTGCATAGGACTTGGTCGGCAGGGTAGAAGTGATAGTGCACAATTCCTAATCACCAGATTGTGCACCAAAGCCCTGGTTTGAATCCCTAACCTCTCTACAGTGCGTACGGATTACGGGTATGCGATACCGTTAATGGTGATTCGTCCATTGGATGGGGACGTTAAGCCTGGCTTCTCCCCTTGGTGTCTTTGGGAAGAGTAGGCCTGAATGGGTCGGTAATAGTATACAGCTTCTTCCTTCTTCATCCTTCAGTTCATAAAACACAAATAACTCTGTATACTGAATAAACACCACACCTACAATAAAAAACGCAAACACACACTGAGGAGGGAATGGAAACCACTGCAGCTCATCTTCCAAGACGATTCCCGGTGAGGAGTAAAATCTCTACTCCCGAATTAGGGTATAGTGTCATACCAAGAGGAATATAGAATGTTTAACATTGGATCAATAAATACGTGCTGAGAAAGTTAACTGACCGTCATCCACAGTGATCCAAGTACAGGCAGCTGTCATGGAGCATTAACGGCCTCCGTGTCAATTCCTCGGGAATTTAACTGAGGTGGTTACTTCTTTCCTTTCCCAGTTAGAAGTGTTCTGATTGTGTGGCTCATTCTGGAGTGTTGTCAGTGAGAGATGAAATGAAGTATATCATGAAATGCGGTGGTGGCATATACCGGCCTAACATTCCGAAAGAAAAAAGAGTAGGCCGCAAGTTGATTGTTCACACCGGACTGACGTGTCACTAACGGTCTCGTATGCCATCGCTCCACACGCAATGCGGAGACGTGATGACTCAGGACTGTGGTACATAATCTGGTGATTAGGAGCTATCCAATGTTACCTCTCCCACCGAATGACTGAAATCGGTAAAGTAACAAACGCCACTAAGATGAATTAAATGGCCCGGATGAACCATTCTCTTATCTTCCTCGAATAATGGGAATGGAAGAAGCTTCTGGAAGAGTCTTGTAGTCTAAGGCAAGATGATGGATCGCATGTTATGATGTTGGTGATTGTTTACATTGTTAGTGGAGAGGCAGGAACAGTAGAGGAAGACAACGATATTAATATGTAAATAAGATGCGAGGGCTTTTTTTTAAATTTTTAAATAAGGTCCGTTTCGGAATGTGTGTGAGAACGATGCGCAATCAAAGCATTGCGCATGCGCGTCTGATCCCACCATGCTTCACACGCGTTTAGACGCCATTTGCAGCCGTATCGTCTGCCTGTGTGCTGAGCTGCAGAGTTTAAGAAAATTGATTCACCCGCCGACTGTGAGAAACGATTGGTAATTCTACTGTCTTCCGGTGTGATGTTGGGAGGCCACTTATTTGTCTTTGGTTGGGAATAACTTGATCATCAACCTTACAGATCAGACTTTGCACCCAATTATTTTCATGCTGTTTGGGTACTTAAAGGAGTTCCTTGGTATTCAACGGTTCAGCGACGACGAAGAAGTGACAGCTGCAATCATGGATTCGGCTTCTTCACAAGCGGCAGTTTTCTTTGACGTCTGAATTAAAAAACTCGTTGAGCGGTATGACAATTATTTGAACAAAAATATGAATTATGTAGAAAAGTAGATCAAGGAAATAAAAACATTTTAATGATATTTACAGTATTTTTCTCCTGCTTAAAAAACGTTGTTTAAAGAATAACACCCGATATTGGTTGTGAGGTATATGGAGAGCAGACGAAATAGATTCCTAATGGTTTACACCTTCAAAAAACCTACCACAACCTGTAATAGTTTATCTCACAGCAATACACAACACATACCTCAAAGTATCCTTCTTCTCCTCCTCCTGGAAAATCGTCAAAATAGTCACCCTACCTAAACCAAACAAAAGCATCTTCTTCCTCAAAACTATAGACCTGTCTCGCTTCTCAACTTCCTTGGAAAAATCCTTGACCGGTTTATAATGTCCTCCTTCCAAAAATTCCTTGACGATAACATTTTTTAAAATAATGCTTAACGTCTCTTAACAGCGAGGTATTTAGAGACGGGAAAGGATGGGGGTAAGGAATGGGAAGGAATTCGGCCATGGCTTTTAATAGGAAGCATTCCGGCATTTGCCTGCAGTGATTTGGGAAACCATGGAAAACCCAAATCTGGATGCCCGGACGGGAATTCGAACCGGCGTCCTCCCGAATGAGAGGCGAGAACGCTAACCGTTACACCACCACTCTTGGTTTGACGATAACAATAGCACCACCCCACAACAATTTGGCTTCCGTGCTCAGCACAGTACAATCCACCAAACTACACGACTGTTCAAACATATCTGCAGGGCGCGATCTGTCAGCCATAATGCAGGCGCTATTTTGCTTGACATTGAAAAAGTTTTTGACAGAGTTTGGCATGACGGATTAATTTATAAAATAACTACTTATTAAACCAGCTGAAATCAGTTGAAGCAGGCGTACCACAAGAATCGGTCATGCCTCCAACACTGTACAGCGTTTACACAAACGTCCTACCCCTCCAACAAGGTGGAGAAGTCGGGCTGTTTGCAGACGATACTGAGATATACAGGTCGAGTCGCAACCTAAATTACATCGTAAGCAAACTGAAACAGCACCTTGTGAAAATTACTCAGTGGTGCAACCTTTCGAAAATCATAATTAATTCCGTCAAAAGTTAGGCTATCATGTTCATCACCAAAAGGACGGGACCCAGCCACCAAATCAAGCTCGATGCCATGGGCCTCTCCTGGTGTGACTCGGTTAATCATCTCGACTCAGAAATTGACAAGAAATTAAACTAGATCAAAAATATAAAACACGTTCGTAATATAGGTTCAGCTCGACTCTTTAAAATATACCCTCTCTCAAGGGGAATAAGTTTATTGTTAAGACAAAACTAAGGATCTACACCGCAGTAATTATGCCGGCCTTGCTTTACAGCTCCGAACTTTTCAGCATGGCTTCAAACCCAAAACAGAAAATTTCAGGTTATTCAGAAGAAATATCTAAGAATCATTACCATTGCCGAAGACACAAGTTCACTACAACTTAGGTATACTAAGGCTAACAGATTACATAAAGGGCAAATCAACCAAATTCTTCCAGCTTGCACATTATTCGCCCCTTCAAATAATGTAAAACTTAGGGAAAAATGTATATCAACACGAACACAATCAACCAGTTACAACACTAATCAGGAATTATAATGTCTTACAATAAAAAATAACGCCATGACTTCCATAAATAACCAGCCCGAAAACACTTATTCCGACAGAAGTAAGAGAGCGAAAATGCTATGGTACTTCACAACTATATGCGTCAAGACCCAACCATATGTCTGTCTGGCGTCAAGGCGGAATAGGACTGGGCACAAGTAACGGGAAGGAAATTGGCCATGGCCTTTTGAAGGAACCATCCCAACATCCCCCTATAGTGATTCGATATGTCATGGAAAACCGAAATCCGGATGGCCGGAAGGGGTTTGAATCCACGTCCTCCCGAATACAAGGCTCTACTTAGTTCGTCGTCTGGGATTTAACGCAACTTAGTTATTAATTTATTCGTCTGAAATTAAATTTGTTGTGGCGTTAATAACCACTTGAAAGTGCCTACTTTACCTTGTCGTGACTTAACCCAACAAAGTAAACCTGTAAAGAATCTACAGCGCCGAAGCATGCGTTGTTTACACAAGTCAATCTCAGTTAGAATTATATGCCAGGTCAGGGGGAAACGAATTTGTCACGTTAACAGTTCTATAGTATAATTAAACTTCCGGATTGTTTTGAAATAAAAGTTGTAAAGCATCTTTCGGTGCAACGTTGAGGAGCATTCCATTGCTTTCTATCATATGACGCTGTGTTAACGGCATCTACGAAATCTTTAATAGAATTTATAAATTTCTTGTAGCTTCTGCAGAATATACGACTGGCATATCTCACAAATCCTAGTCACTGTTGCCTACTCTGTCTGTACTATTTCTTCTAGCGTATTATCTCTCTTCATAACTTTCTAATCTATTTCTATCGATTCCATAATTCGAAACAAACGGAAGCTGAAAAACTTCTTTTAAAACTTAATCAGAAAGTCGCTGCCCTTGCGAGATATTGCTACACTCTCTCTCTTTGGCGAGATAGACTTTTTTACTGCGAGTGTTCCCTTTCTACAATTTTCTGGCCTATATAAACCTTTACCGCTGTAATGATATAACTGGTTTCGCATGTGTAGCAATGTTTTCTGCAAATCCTGATCCTCATTTCTTCCAAGTGAAGAGCATGTATCGTCATTTTTTCATGCCCATAGAGCAAAGTCTCCATCCATCTAACAATCGTCATCATTTTGTTGTCTTCCAAGCATTCGTTTTCCTCTGGTGATGTAATGTAGTAACTAATTTTGTTTTGTCCATTATTTTAAAATGGTGAAACCACTATTTGTCTACTGATAAACATACCAACATGCAATTAATGTTTACAAATTCGTTGAGTTATTATAGTGTCCTTCTTACAGAGGAATAAAATGCTGTGGATATTAAAAAAATTGCTTCCAGTAGGTGAGAATTATGTAATACTGAACTTTTTAAAAATAATAATAATATAGAACAAGAATGAGTAGCCTTTAGAATTATGCGAGTTTCGTGTCCTGCAGTTGCGTCTGCCAAGTTGTTTTGATATTTTTGACCTGAGAGATGGCCTGTGCGATTAGAATAAAAAGCCCCAAAAGTGTAATGAGCAGCAGGGGGGAGGGAGGTGGGTGATAATGAAAATAACTCGGGCTGTCTGTAGCCGAGCGGAACGCGTCGAGGCACGCGGGGAAAATGTTTCCTACACAGCTCGCTGGAATTTAATCAAAGTCCGACAAATAGTTGAGAGACATAAAAAGGGATAGTGGGATCGTAAAAAAAAAAAAAAAAAAAAAAAAAAAAGGTACAGGTATCGCGATAGGCTTGCTCTCATTGTGAAGTAATTACATGTAGAAATAAAAATCGGATTTAAAGCAGGCAATATTGTAAATAAATTAATGGATTTAACTCTAGATGGTGATACTGCTACGACGCTGTAAATTACACCAATACTATTGACAGTACAGGTATTACATTAATCTAAAATATAGGTTACCAAAAAGGGGGGGGCGCCCGTGAAGACATGTCAGCGGTGGGGGGGGGGGGGAAGGGTAAGGTAGCTTCGCCACCCGTGTGGACGATACCCTAGCTTAAGATGTCATTGTTAGTTAGGCAGTTAGCTTTTTAATAACAACATTATGGCAGGATAATGGGAATTTTTCTTTTGACGGGAGGAAAGCGAGGGTAAAAAAAGGGGGGGCACCTCTAACTTTAACCAGGAGAAAAATTTCGTAACAGTCATAGAAATGTGGTATTTGCATTCTATCGATTCAATATTGCGGGATGTATCTACTATTAAGCCGTGGAAAATATTTCGCCATCTGTAAATTTCATGTGGCGTTTTGCAATGGAGAGAAGCTGAAATGTCAATAACACACTATACAACAAAGGAAATGACCAACATTCCAAGAGGTTTATATTAATTTTGAAATGCTAATGGCATAGCGGTATCGCGATCTAGAGTTAAGCTGATTATTATTTCATCAGATTTTAGAATTATCTTGGCTGGTATTTTACTTATTTTTTTCTTCCGTTGTATATGAACTGTACATGCATTCGACACACTTTTATGACTTCTAAAAAGGAATATCAGCTAAATTAAATAGCCTACCAGACGTGAGTTATTTGAGCAGTAATTATAAATAATTTTTTACGCAAATAATACTGTTGTGTTAACAGTTGTTGAGTATAGCGTGAAATATTCACAGGAGATCAATTTTTCACGCAAAATCACAGACAGTTGTGCTTAATGCCCTTGAATTCATTTAGTACTAAGACTTTGTATTAATCTTTGTTTTCTATCTGATATGAGAGAAAAAAAATTTAACAAGAATTTAAAGATACTTGACTTTAAAGCATGGAATTGTTGTAAAAAGTTTGTTATACTTTGTCGATATCAAACGCGAGGGCAAAGATTCTGTTGAGGCACGCGTTATTCAATATCGCTGTTTATTTTTTTTTTTTTTTTTTTTTTTTTTTTTTTTTTTTTTTTTTTTTAACTTACGGCTTTACGCGTCGTCGAGGTCATTAAGGCGGTATGGGATTGGGGACAAGGAATTCGGCCATAAATATTTGAAGGAGTCATCCGGGCAGTCGCCTGGAGTGATTTTCGAAAACAATAGAAAACACAAATTTGGATGCCCGGACAGGAATTCGAACTCACATCTTCCCGAATGCGAGGCCAGAGCTTTACCGCTCACCCATCACGCCGGTTCGGACATATTATTGAATTAGACGTAAGGGTAGAAGATCTGAATAGTGTGTTGGAAGAATTGTTCGGAGCCTCAGAACAAGCAACGGATACAGACTTGCCGATGGAGGATCGGGTATTGACTAACAATAAAATATTAAATATGTTAATGAACCAGATAGTAAGGATACTTCGCAGGAGTTGTTTTACGAATAAAATAAAGGTTATTTACAGCGAAATTAGTGATTTACAGGTTATATTTATACAATGAAGGTTTACTGGAGGACTACAGCGAGCTTTGGAGTTAATGCTTTTGGCAAAATAATTAAGAGTAATTTTAATATCTTTGATATTTCAGCAGGTAATTTTTTAGAAAAAAAAAGAATATGTATAATTCATTTGAGAATTTTATTACTTAATAAATCAGTTCGAAAATAATTCTCTATGAAAATTTGCAAATTTTTTCTGAGACTCACTGTAATTTTTTTTCCAAATAGGTTTTTTCTGTTTATATATATATATCAGGACGCTCCATGGTTCGGATTCCACGTTAAACTGTAGGTTCCAGAGGAAAGGAACTGGCTTTCCTATCTCTGACACAATGGCTTAGAATGCCTCCTTCGGGAGAATCGAACCAACCTTCGGGTTGTGGACTAAGTTAGGTTAAGTTATCGAATACTAACTGTGTCCACGACTTTGTAAAACGGGATTTGATTTTTTATGAACGTTCTGGTAGCTCAGTGGTTAAGGCGCTTGCTTTCAAAACATTCACTGCTCCGGTCCTGGGTTCGAATCTTGGCAGACGCAGGAATTTTGAGAGTTGTGTTTGGTCATATGAGCTATGCCAGGACGCTCCATGGTTCGGATTCCACGTTAAACTGTAGGTCCCAGAGGAAAGGAACTGGCCGTCCTACCTCTGACAAAATGGCTTAGTATGCCTCCTTCGGGAGGACCAACCAACTTTCGGATATATATATATATGTACAGTATATATAACATAACTTAGTCCACAACCCGAAAGTGTGTATATATATATATATATTTCTCTAGGCGTTGAGAATTAATATAGTCTTCTCGGTTGATTAGTCGAGTGAGCAGGGTGTTTCCACACGATATTTCGGCGATGGGAATCTCTGTGCCATCTTCTAGTGAAGTGACTTCATCGGAAGATGGCGACAGAGTTCCGATCGCCGAAATAATCATATGCAAATTGCCTGCTCCTTCAGCTAATCACCCGAGAAGACTATACTAATTAATATATACACACATTTGGATGATAATTTTTCAAAATAAATAATGAAGTTTATTTAAAAATTACTTGTTATTTTTAAAAGTTTTCTTTTTAAATTTATTTAGTAAAGTTTAATAGATAATCTCTGTGTGGAACCACATTAGATGAGAACAATTTGCAGTGAGCGAATATTTTATATATATATATATTTTAATCATACGACTTATGTAGTTAAAAGTCCGTTGACGGTAATTTGATAGTGCCCTAGCAGTCAGGTTTTTGCTTCGAATGTGGAGCCGTCCACACCGGTACAGGAAAGCGGTTGCGGAATGTTGTTACGATGTTTGAGAGCTAATCTAATCGTGTTTGTCGGTACTTGTGTACCTTAAGCACCACCGCTTGCTCCCAAATGAGTACAGTAAGCAATCTAAAATCAGTTTCCTCAGCTCGGACGTAACCGCGTTTGGAGTCGCTCTTGCGTCGCGCTGTCGGATGGTAGCGGCGTGGTTAAAGTCTAAACTATCTCGACTGTGTGCAGTGGAGAGTTAGCTTTACTTCCAGCTGCCATCTGTGACTAAAGGAAAGTCGTCGACCCGTGAGCTGTCGATAAGTTTGGGGTCGACAATTGTACCGTTGCCACCACCCGGCGTCTCGTTTAATCGATATTACCACGCCGGGGAGAGGAAGAAGACGGGACAAATACAACGTGGTGGTGTTGTAAGCCTTCTCATAGCCGGACAAAAAAGTTACGCCCATAGGGAATGCAAAGTATTTATTCTCCATTATTATAAACTAGCGGAGTTCCCGGCGTTGCCCGGTGTAGTTGGCGTAGATTTAACCGTACCCTAATTTTATTCCCGCAAAACATTTGTACAAAGTTTCATAAAATACGCGGCAACTTTTTCGGAATTAAAGCAAACTTACATTCACCAGCCCCCTACCAAGAAACTGGTGGGCTGAAGTTTATTTGCACTAATACTATTTTCATTCGTCCGAAAAGATTCATGTATATCAAGCTTCGATAATTACTACATTACTGAACAACCCTAGATTATGTTAAAAACTCACGTTTGATTCAATTGCGAAGTGAATGGATATACTTGTGGCTCGAAACGCCAGATCCTTTAACTCTGCAGATAAAATATCAAAAGTGAATCCGGAATAATATTATCGTAAACAGAAGACTAATGCTGAAGGCCAGAGATATTGTCCAGAGATCGTGCTTAAAGAAAATCTCTGTTGTTTTTACGGCTATTAAAAATTCATATCCCGAATTAAAGGAAAGAATACTTCAAGCTATGGCTTTTAAAAATTGAATATATCGAATTAAAAGAAAGAATACTTAAATTTTTGTTTAGTGTGCAAAATAGTTATTACTATAAGTTATCTTATTGCTTTAATTAAAGGCTATGGTCAGAGACATTGTGTTGTGTGTTTAGTGCGGAGTATGCGGCATCTACTGATTTCTCCTGTGGAATTTCTAAGTATACTTTCAGAATTTCATTTAATGCTCCTATATTGTTTAACGTTGAAACGTAAGACATGCCAGACAAGTGAATTAAGATTCTAAGCTTTAAAACGGTGAAAACTCCATCGAAATGTGCCCCGTAGTTTCAGAGTTTTTATACGACCAATATGTCCGGTTTTCGTTTTATAGATATAGATATGTAAAAAGCAGCGCTGTTCTGTGTGTTTGAAATGCATAAAGCAAAAACTGCAGCGGCAATTGGGATTTTGTTTTTATTTTTGAGATATTGTAGCCTTGCTTAAAATCTGCAATATCTTATGACTTAACGTGAACAAGGAACGCTGCATGAAAATATATTCACTTAGAGAAAGAAGAGATAGGTGCCACAGATAACACTACATTTTAGATGAGCACTCCTTTCATGAAATACTGACAAAAAATATCTTTCCTACTCTTTTTATTTTGTTTTATTTTTTGACTTCGGTTATTTATTTCTTCAGTTTTCTGAAATGAAGCACATTAAAATAACGCAAATCATACGTAATAAGCATTAGTAATATTTAACATACTATAAACAAGTTTCTGTTCGAAGACATACTCATCTAAGTTGATTCTACTAATATTAAGATTGTGTTTATATTTTTTTTTTTTACCTTGGTCATAGAATTATTTATTTGTTTTTTTGTTTGAATGTAGTAAATTTAAATAAACAGAATACGATAATCATAGATAAACAGTTCACTAAGTCTAACAGAATTTTGATGTCTAATTTACGGTAAACATCTCTGTGCCTAATGTCGATTATAAACCTCATAGCATTTTTCTGTTTTATTCCATATCAGTATTTAAAACATGTTTTTTTTTTTTTTTTTTTTTTTGGTTGACTGTTACAGAAATTATATTTTTCGTTGTGATCACAATTGTAATCCAAACCAAAGTTTGCGTTTAAAAATATAATTCTATACTTCTTCGTGCGTTACTATAATACTGTTATACAATAATTATCGCTACGTATTAATATGGTTAATTTGTCATGCAGCTTTAATTTCTTAAAAACTAACTAACTTACTTCACAACCCGAAGGTTATTTACCGAGGGGGCGGTGTAACGGTTAGCGTTCTCGCCTCGCATTCTGGAGGACGGCGCGGCGGTTCGAATCCCCGTCCGGGCATCCAGATTTGGGTTTTCCATGGTTTCCCAAATCACTCCAGGCAAATGCCGGGATGCTTCCTTCAAAAGGCCATGGCCGAATTTCTTCCCCATTCCTTGCCCCCATCCTTGCCCCCCATCCTTTCCCGTCTCTGAAGACCTCGATGTTAAAAAGAGACGTAAAGCAGTTAAAAAAAAAACGAAGGTTATTTGGCTCCTTTCAAGGAGACATAGACTTGTGTCAGAGGTAGGACGGCCAGTTCCTTTCCTCTGCGTTCCACAGTTAAACGCGGAATCCAAACTACAGAACGACCTGGTGTTACTTATCTGACCAAAGAGAACTCTTAAAAATTACTGGCTCCATCTGGATTTGAACCCGAGACCGAACTACGAACTTTATTTTATGCATTATATTGCGTTAAAATATGAGTGAAACAAAAAAGAATTGAGATTCAGCATTAAAATCGAATCGAAGGTAATCTAAAAAAAAGGGAAAGTTTTTAAATGATATTTACATATTTGGT
>CM061918.1:77932152-78003147 GCA_031002005.1 Vandiemenella viatica
CGAAAACAAAAGTCGCTAGACCTGGTCTCAAAACTCACTAGATTGCAGGATATTTAGAACTAAAAGAGTCGCTAGAAATCGCTAAATACAATAAAGGAAAATGGTAAGGTAAGTAATATGAAATATTTTAATAATTATTATATACAATTAAACATAACATTATATTAAAAATCAACATCCAATTTCTTCAATCGGTATTTCTTCTTCGTCATATTGGTCTATCGGTGGAGTTGCAGAACTTGCAAATGTGGAAGGATGATATGAATCGTCAGTCTTAGATTTGAAAGAGTATATAGCATCTTTACCAACTGCAGCAATCACATCAGCCGGAACCTCGTAACTGTAGCAGTTTTTTCACATTTTTTAACTGATTCCTTATAAAAAAGAACGCTAACAAGAGTATTTACATATATCCTACTTCTCAAATTGTTTTTCTAAATGTTCATTGTTCTTTTCTACTGCGGCATTCGAGTGATAGGATATCCCTAAACCAGATAACTCCAGAAAGGTATTTATTCCAGCAGCATTCTTCTATTGGGTAAGTCATATTCCGTTTTCGGTATATTATGTGCGCAATTATTTATCCCAGACATGACAGAGGCATTACCTACCCCAATTCCAATCAAGTTTTTCGTAACTCTGGAAGAATGAACATCACTAAAAATCACCAAATATTTTTTTAGCGATAACATATTTAAGAATATCACTTTCGAGGTTAAAAATTCACTAAATCTAGCGACAAAATCGCTAAGGTGGCAACATTGACTAGCGCTGTAGGTGGCGGATGGCTGAAACACTGCACAGTTGGCAACTGTAAGTCATAGTAAGAATTACAACACACTACTAATTTCTCTGTAATGGGTGACACTCCAGAAATATCAGCCTTGTAACCTGAGTTACAGATCACCCCTGGTATTAGACTACATTTACACAATTTCCTTCAGTCAAAGCAATAATCATTCATACGAAAAATATACAAATTTATAATTATTGAATGTTCATTTCTCTACAACACCTAAGTACTTAATTCATACAATTAAAATGAACGAGAAGCTTGGTCTGAGGCCCGTCGCAATATCCACAACCAGTCGCTTTCATCGCATCTGCGCGTAATGCCTTTCTCTCGTGGCTACAAGCTTCCCATTTATCACTGCCATTGAGAGGTATCTGCTAATCTCCTATTTCAGGAGCTGTAAACCCAGTTTTCGCCGTACCCGCAGTCCGCTCGTCCGGCGATTATCGGCGGGCCCAGAGTGCATCCGCGAGGAAGCGGGCGCCATATCTCGCGCGCCACGTGCCATTAGTAGGCAGGCTGCGTGACTGCGGGCCATCGGCATGACAGCTCAGCTTGTAGGCTGCTCGGTCGAGATTACGGCACGGGCACGTGGCACGCGAAAGGTGGCTCCACGTGGGACCACTTAGCAGGCCACTCGCCCGATGCTTATCGGCTCCGAGGGTGGTTGCCCGCCCCGACTAAACTGTTTATTTTCATGTAAGACCTGCACTTCGACTGCTACGAAAGGCACCCTCTAACACAACACTCCAACTCCAACCACTGTGTAGCTCGAGAGACACAGAAAAATCAACACATATATTCAAAGCGTACGTGATGAGAGCACTGGACTGACCATTCTTCTTCTTATGATGCCATTCCCGATTCCTGATATAGACGGTTACCGTGGAAGATGTACTTCTCTGTAGGAACTCTCTCGAGAAGATAAACTAGGATTGTTTCCCGTTGTCCTCACCAATGTTTGTTATATGTGATTGTAGGTATGGTTGACCAAGACAGTATGTGCGTTGTTTGTATTGTATGAAATGAGGTATAAAGATGAGGAAGAGTGAAACACGGTTAAGGACCTTTCTGGCCTACTCTTCCGAAAGACACCTTATGGGCCGCCAGGATTAACGTCCCCATTCTACGGATGAATCCTCATCAACAGCGCCGTATGCCTTCACTCCAAGCGCGCATCGTACAGATATGGGATTTAACCCTGGACCCTGATGCACAATCAGGTGATTAGTAATTGTGAACCACTACTTCTCGTACCCTGCCGACCAAGTCCTGGTGATGGAAAATTACCTCCACCACCAGGACTCAAACATGCTAACAGCGTGTCAGAGCCGGACACCATCGGTTTGCTGAAACCCACTGAACTCAGATGTTTGAGCACTTATTTTCAATGCTCTAACTGTACAAAGCTATCAAATAGAATATAGTGTTGATAGTTGCCTATAATATTGTAAATATGTAAATGGGCTACATTTGTCTTTCCCTTTGTCCTGGCATCACGAAAAAACTACCGAACCAATTTGGATCGAGTTTTCACAGATGTCAGCTCATGGTCTAGCATGAAATCTGAAGTATGTCTTAATACCTTCCCTGACCGGAAAACTAAGAAAGAAATAATAATTCGTACGTAACGAGTAAAGGTAGGTGTCACAGATCACATTGCATTCTAGATGAACACTCCTTCACGAGATACCCGTCAAAGATCACGCTTCAACACCGATAAACACATCACATTTTTTATTATTTTAATATTGTTTTTTTTTTTAAAAAAAAAAAAAAAATGGATACTTATTTCTTCAGTTTTCTGAAATAAACTACTTTGAGATACGCGGAAAACGTTAATCAAACCGTTACCTCATACATTGGCAAAATTGTGTGGCTTAATTTATGGCTATAAAGATACTACCTTTACATACGTTCTTTCTTCGCTGCTAGAAGAAAAACAAAAGGCAATCGCATTACTCTGCACACCAAAGTCTGTACCAGCGAAGAAGCGGGAAAATGTTTACTGTTAGTACTGAAACACCTAATATTTCTACTGCTATATGCAATGGTCTTTCCTTAGCGACGCAAAGGTTTTAAATACGTTTTTTTTTTTTTAATTTTGCTGATTTCAATTATTTCCCCTGTGAATTCCAGTGACGGATCTAGGAATATTCCGAGCCGGGGCAAAAACTGTGAGATAGCCACCCCTTCCAACATTATTTTGCCGCCTTTCCACCATCCCGTAAAAAAAAAAAAAAAAAAAAAAAAAGTTAAATAAATTTGCTGCCCTTCAAATACGATTTTGCCGCCACTGTGAGATCGCCACCCTGGGAAAACGCCTGGTTTGCCCCCCCCCCCACCCATCCGTAGATCTGGCACCACAACATTCGTATCATTTAGTTTCGAATTATGCAGAGTATGGACAACAAGAGATAAACACAACATTTATTTGAAAACTTCCCCACCCGTGGAAAGTGGAATAGCGTCATTAAAGCAGCCATATAAACCCAGCTGTAGACGAATAATTTTAGCAGTTCAGCGGGTTACGGCTCCATAACAGTCGGGCCCGGCGACGGCTGCGTTTCGTCGCGATCGAATGACGCAGAACCGCCCCCACACATCCCTGACGTCACGCTAAGAGACTGCATGAAAAGCGTGTGGAACGCTCTAGAAGTACCTCACCGCCTGAGCAAAAGCGCAGAGAGATTACGATCAAAAGGTGTGGAAGCTCCAGAGATTGTTGTCGATAATCCAAAGTTCTCCTAGCATTACAGACAGAAAATCAAGCCCGGTGGCCGGGCTGTCACATGGGAGGACGCGGGTTCGAATCTCCAGCCGGCTACCCAGTTCTCAATTTTCCGTGATTTCCCGAAATCACTCCACTGCCGAGATGGTGAACTCGAAAAGGTAATTGCTGAATCCTTTCCTATTCTCTCTCCCAGTCCTTTCTCTCCTCTAATAAACGCGACGTCTACCAGGTGTGAAGCCTTAAGGGGGGGGGGGGGGGGGGAAATAGGACTCTTCTTCGGTCCTAGGCGAAAAGTCTTCACGAAGCGGCAGCCCAGCAGTCAATCCTCTCTTGCCAAAAGCCGTCGTTCCACGCAGTCTTCTCCCTGCTTCGCACCATCATTGAAGAGACAGAAAAAATAACAAAGTCCTATTCGCTATCTATTTTTCTGCAATATCTTTATTTATTAAAACACTTTCGGAGTTGGATTAATTTCTCAAAATGTTTACGTGTGCTGCCGGTGTTACCTAGTATCCTTAAATCGTGGCTCCCTCGCCTCAAAAGAGTCTGTTTAGTGTCTTCATGTCGACGTAAAATGCACCTTTCCCTCTTAATCTCGAAAAGTTATCACAAGTCACGATTGTACCTTTACAGCTGCGTTCCCTCGACATCTTGTAACGGAGGCCGCACGCCGAAGTGTAGGGACGAGCGCGCGCCGCAGGTTAGCCCTCGCTACCCCACCACCACCTCCACACCACGTTGCCTAGTGTCGTTTGGCGCAGAGCACTTTACAGCAACAGAAGGGGTGCGCACCTCTGCTGCAAACCGATGGCAACAGCGCACCACTACACGCGCCTGTGATGTTTACCGACACAGAGTGGGTAGCTGCGTCTCGTCCCCGCTAGCAGAGGCGGCCCTGTTCCCATGGCGTGTTATTGGCTATCCGTCCGGTCCCGTCCCGGGAGGCCTCCGTTAAGAGACGTCGTGGGAATGCAGCTTACCGTGGCTTGCAATCCCGTTGGCCAGGTCAGACTACTCCGAATGCCTACACTCAGTTTACATCTCCTCACTCTACCGCTCCGCTGTAAATTGTTTATGGTGTGCTTGAATAAATCAAGACGCGCCGAAATTTTCTCAACCTCTCATTAGAGGACTATGGAAAGGAGCGGGAAGGAATTCTGCCATGGCCTTTTGAAGGAATCGCCCCAAAATTCGCCTGGAGTGATTTGGGGAAACCATGGAAAACCCAAATTTCGATGGCTGGACGGCGATTCGAACCCACGTCCTCCCGAATTCGAGGTCAGAACCATACCGCGTACGTTCGGTCCTATTACTTTTGATTACAACAGTATTCAACCTATTACTAGTGTTAAATAGTCAACCATATATCCCTGTCACACCTTCTCCTTAATGCGACCATTCAATGCTTCAAAATGACCGTTACTGTTCCGATATCAGCACTTTCGTCACGCACCACACGAATAGCTGTGAATGTAACGCTAGAAAGACTTATCTAACAAAAACACTCCAGATTCCGATACAAAAAGTCGTATTTCTGCACGATAATACTGCTGCTGAACTTAAAAAAAAAAAAGGAATATCTACACAGACATCTTTATACTTAATTTCTGTTACCACGAGAGTATAATTTATTCGTCAAAAAAATATTTAAGTAGAAACAAATTTTCCAAAGACAAAGAGTTACAAGACTTCATATACAACAGATTGTCTAACAGGTTTTTGTCATGAAAGAATAATAAAAGATTTAAAAATATGTATACAATAGCGGCGGCGATATTAATCGTATTTAAGCAAACACTGTCAGGTTTCCCCTACAACTTTGTATGAAATGCTCCACTGTTTTTTTGTTTATTTTAGGGGGGGGGGGGCGCAAATGACCCCGTCGACCTTAAGCCCCAACAACAATAACAACAACAACATACCCCAACAACAACAACCCCAACAACAACACACCCCAACAACAACACACCTCAACAACTCCACTGTTTTCTTACTATCGGAACGCATCTGACACTTGTCACAGTTTTTATAGCTTTCAAGTGTATAATCTGTACTGTATGCCTTGATCCAGCTTTCTACAATAAACCTACTTTACTCTTGTAATCATTTCAAGGACTCGCCTACGTGACTGTTGTTAAGATATCGCTAAGTCTCTACTTTTCCCAGTTGGATCCTTACAGATGTCGACTGGAAAGGGGCGTCCATTAATTACGTGAATCGAATTTTCTTACATTTGTATTCCCTCCTGCCCCTTGGTGAAATGTTGTGAGATCTGTTAGGACTATCCCCTCTCCCAGTGAGAGATTGGTCTCGTAGTTTTGAAGACTTTTTTTTATCGACCCTCCCCTTAAATGAAATTTGACGAGGTTTTGCGAGCATCGGCATCGACTATATTACCTGGGTTTCTTTATCCCAGAGTTTTGGGGAAGTTCTTACATGAATGCAGCTCCTTCCATTTTAATATGTTGTCCTCGTTGGTTGTGTCATTATCGGATTAGTCTTATCCAGGTGTGTCATAGTGGGAGCTTATACCTCGCGGAGAAGTTTCTTGAGCCATCTTAAGCTGGATTGCCACGGCGCGTCCCTCGGCGCCTGTTAGGGGACGCCTCTCATCTTTGCCGCATAAGCTAGCAGGTACGGCGCGTCTCGACCCACCCCCAGGCGGTAGAAGATGAAAGGTGCGTCCTTCCTAGCACGCGCCGTGGGAACCCACCTTTAAGTTGCTGTTGTGATGTACTGTGTTTCCCAAGTTGGCTATAAGTGGGTTGCCTGATTCGCTGCATTCCTTATAGAATTTCGCAGCCAGTTTGCGAAATCTGTCGTTGAGGCGCGGTAGTCCACTGATTACATGTAGACAGTATGTTGGAGTTTCCCGCGGCATATCTGATGGCTCGATTTTGTATTATTTACAGTAGATTGAGCTGTGAGTCAGCAGCACTGCGCCAAACTACTGCAGCGTAATCTATTTATTTATTTATCGTATGGCAATTCAGACACTTTTAAGAACGTTGAATAAAATACACTGTAACTTTATAAGATTAAAGACATGTATCTAGTTTACTAACATAGTTTATCAATTACTGAGTTGCCAGCAGGAAGTCCTCAGGATCACCACTGTAGGATCTTGTCGGACAGTATTCAATAATATCACCCATTGTCTGAATCTTTCCGCATTCGCCCCACTTGTACAGGGAGTGTGCTCATCTGCCGTGCTGAGTTCTGATTCTGTTGAGTGTGGACCAAGTTTTACGAAGTAAATCAAAACCTGGTGGCTTTTGTGTAATGCAAGGTAAGCTGTTATTTTGGTGTACAGTCCACTCCTGGATCCAAGCTTTGCTGATGTTATAATCTTCACGTGTAGTATTTCTTGCCGATTTCAATGGCGGTTTTCTCGAGCGAAGCCTGTTGATGTTGGCGTCCTTAATATCTTGGTGGATCGGTAAGTTTCTGTTGTCCATTATCCTCTGGAACTCACGTATAAGAGCATTTATCCGTCGCAGGTTATGTGGTGGTATGAGGCTCAGTATCGAAAGCAGTTTTGTGGGAGTTGTCTTGATAACTCCTGCAATCATACGCATGGGTGTCCACTTTTCTCACGTGCGGGCTATTCAACCAGACTGGGGCACAGTACTCGGCAGCCGAGAAGACAAGACCCAGAGCAGAGGAGCGGAGAGTGGAGGCCAATGCACCCCAGGAGGAACCACATAGTTTTAGAATGATATTGCGTAATCTATTATTGGCCTTAACAAGGGAACATAGAGGCGTATCCCACGATGTGGTGGCAGTGGTGATGAGGTGTTCAGAATGGGATATAGGACTGCCATTCTACCCATAGCTTCATTGTGGAGGTTCCTAACGTGTGTCTTCCACGTGAGCCTCCTGTCCATGGTGATGCCTAGGCACTTAGCAGTAGGACTCGACGCAATTTTTTTCTCCAAAAAGGTTGAGCGGTTGAAGGTGTGGAATAGTCCTTCTGCTGACTATGAGAGCTTGGCTCTTTGCGGCATTGAACGCTAGCCGCCATTTGGTCGCCCAGTTTTCTATATTGTTGCACGTTCGTGGGGGTAAGTGCTAAGGTGGCGTCCATAAATTACGTGAGGTGAAATAGAGGCGAGGGGGTCAGGCAGCGAAATGTCACCAAATCTCACCAAGGGGAAGGGGGAGGGGGTCAACGGAAATCTCACGTGAGGTTTTTGGAAATTTTGGTTGGTCTACAAAAAGTCTACAAATGACGCCCCCGAAAGTCGATTTTAGAGGTGTATTTCGTCGAAAAGTGGGGCTGTAATCAGTTTTGAAAGGGTGAGACCTAAAAAAAAAAAAAAAAAAACATCTCAAGAAGTTTCGAGAGCGATTTCTAGGGTGGTGGAGGGAAGTCGGACCAAATCTCACGAAGTCTCACCAGAGTGGAGGGGGGTCCGGAAATCCGGAAACCGGAAAAATACCTCACGTAATTTATGAATTCCCCCTAACTTGCGTGGCCCTGTATTTTGAGCTCACGTAATTAATGGACGCCCCAAAACCTGTTCAGCCTCAGCCGGCAGTACTTGTGCTATGACGGACTCAGGTCGGTCCACAACGTGACAGTAGCGCGCCGTATCCGATATTGTTTGTGGAGGAGGTAAGTCTCGACACCTCACCTGCGGGGAGGCTTTCTCATCAGACGTGGGTGCGGTCGATACCGGAGCCGCGGCTGCGGGCTGCAGATAAGACAGAGTTTGTTCATCACGCCACCGCGCCGTAACCAGAGATTTGCGTGCGGCGCCGCTTTTGTTCTCTTCCTGGTGATTTATGCGGCGGTGGCGTGCTCGTAATGCGCCGGCAGACGCGCCAAGGCGCCCGCGCGTTTTTCCGAGAAATGGCCGAACCACTCACTACCTGCCTTATGGGCTTTCACGCTGGTAGTAAGGAAAGCTATTACACACCTCACAGCTCAACATAATACGGATTATTTCAGTGTTTACTATGTCTGAGCAACGATCACTGAAGGCTATCACCACTCGATCTTTCGGCATTTCTTCTTCCAATTTCGCAATCGTTTCGTGAGAAACCGAAGGCCTTCCGAAACGATGCTCGTCTTGGACATCTATACGTCCGTCTTTGAATTCCCTACACCATTTGCGAACGTGTTATATGCAATTTTTCTCCGTAGAATTCACACAATTGGGAATGAATGTCCCAGGCGCAGTGTTTATGCACGCAAAAAACTAATTTAAGAGCGTAATTTGCGCTTGGCGGGCGAAGCGAGTGCGAGCTCTATTTCTAACTGCTGCTCAGCCAAGACTGAGCATCGCTGACAGTACGCCGGTGTGGGGAATTGGAGAAGGGGAACCAAGCTACACGCCAGTGTCGCCGGATCCCGCCAGTGTTGCCAGATCGCGACTGCAGCGTTTCGGGAAACTTATTTTACTGACAACCCTCGTATTTACGATAGATTTTCACAGCTGAGAAATACCTAGCTCCTGCCATTAGAATCATACAGGGTGTCCAGAAAAGGACTCCCTGATTTCAAAATTAAATATCTCGAAAACAAAGATCGATAGAGGAATGCAGTAAACGGTATGTTTATTGTGACAGCTGTAAGAAGTGTATACAGCAGTGTGAAATAATAGTTACAAAAGCTGCTAACAGATGTACGCTGTACAGCTCATATCAGCATACATAAGTGAAATAATCGTTTGAAAACAATCTTTGCAAACAATCACATCACAATGTTTTCAAAATGTTCACCATTAGCACTACAGAGGTGGCGCAAACGAAGAATGAAATTCGCCATCACATTTCGTAGTGTCTCGACCGAAATGGATTCACATGCCGCAGACATCGCCGATTCCAGCTCGTCCAGCGTGGCGGGATGCTTCGGGTAGACCATGTCTTTCACTGTGCCCCACAAAAAAAAGTCACAGGGAGTCACATCCGGCGAATATGGAGGCCAATCCATGCCTGCACCAGTAAATTCGGGATATCCCAAAGCAATGACTCGATTCCCGAAGTATTCCTCAAACTGCTGTATACACTTCTTACAGCTTTCATGATAAACATACCGTTTACTGCATTCCTCTATCGATCTTTGTTTTCGAGATATTTAATTTTGAAATCAGGGAGTCCTTTTCTGGACACCCTGTATGATTCTAATGGCAGGAGCTAGGTATTTCTCAGCTGTGAAAATCTATCGTAAATACGAGGGTTGTCAGTAAAATAAGTTTCCCGAGACGCTGCAGTCGCGATCTGGCAACACTGGCGGGATCCGGAAACACTGGCGTGTAGCTTGGTACCCCTTCTCCAATTCCCCACACCGGCGTACTGTCTGCGATGCTCAGTCTTGGCTGAGCAGTTGTTAGAGATGGAGCTCGGACTCGCTTCGACCGCCAGGCGCGAACTACGCTCTTTAATTAGTTTTTGCGTGCACAAGCAACTGCGCCTGGGACATTCATTCCCAGTTGTATGAATTCTACGGAGAAAAATAGCATGTAACACGTGCGCAAATGGTGTAGGGAATTCAAAGACGGACGTATAGATGTCCAAGACGAACATCGTTTTGGAAGGCCTTCGGTTTCTCACGAAACGATTGCAAAAATGGAAGAAGAAATGCCGAAAGATCGAGTGGTGACAGTTCGGGAGTTCTGCGAGATGATCTCTGATGTCAACAAGACAACCATCGACAAAATTTTGACAGTCAAGATTTGTGTAAGATGGGTCCCAGGAATGGTTATGGAAGACCATAAACGGCAACGAGTTTAAGTGGCCCGCGAATTTCTTCAAGCTTATGAAACCGATGGCAAGGAATTCTTGGATTCAATTTTTACTGGGGACGAGACCTGGGTCCACTACACGATGCCGGAAAAGAGGGAACAAGCCCGTCATTGGAAACATCCAGAACCGGAGAGCTGAAAGATGTGCTAAGCTACCTTCGCGGCCCGGCGGAAGAGTTCTACAACTCGGGCATAAAGAAGATGGTGCACCGCATACAAAAATGAATCGACCAAAACGACGATTGTGTCGAAAAATGTATAATTCAAAGCAAATAAACAAATTTTCACTGTAAAAAATCTTTGAGAACCTTATTTTATGGACAACCCTCGTATTATTTCTAAAAGGTGTATTTATTGTGATGAGCCATTTATCACCCTTCATATCTCACCGAAATCGATAAATGAGGTATCACGTAATTTGGAAAAAGTACGGAGGATTATATCGTGGAGGACTGTGCTATTCGAGTTCATGAGGTAGCCTGAAGGCTCTGCAGCATCTTACTGAAATTTTCACTGGTTGTGTGGAAACAACACAATATTTCGCTGTCATCTTCAGGTGTGAAACCATCGGTACTGGTCTGATCGTTAGCTGTTGAACAGCAGATCAGCTCAGGCAGAATCACGCCTGAAAAAAAAAAAAAAAAAAAAAAAAAAAAAAAAAAAAAAAACTGAGCTAGAAGTAGAATTATCGTGTTTTTATAACACAACCCGGCGGTACACTCGTGAAGATTTAATTGCAGTCGTACACCGGGAAAATTCTCCATTCTCACATGCAGTCGACTGCTTGTCAAACTTGTACTCTGAAATTTGATACGTAAATATAATTTGTCTTTCGGTGCTATTCACCTGAAAACCTACAATGCAAACCGTAATACTCAGAGGTTTCCGTGTGTTAAGTCTGTACCATTACTAATGGTGCTAAGTTTGGTGCAATGCACTATATCTGAGTCTCATCTTCGACACGTTACACAAAACACTTCTTTCGTAAACACGGGGCCAGTCTGGCAGTTTCGTGAACTTTTAAATTATAAATTTAATCGAATTAATGTTAGCGGAGCCGTGAAGCATCGCAAAACAGGTGTTCTCTCGGCTGGAAGAAACAAAATATCGAGTCGGTAGGGAAAAAAAATAATTATTTAATGTTCTCTAATTTTCGTAAGACACCGTGATTGCCTAGACGCTGTAACATAAGCATTTTTAAGTGTAAGCCTATTTTTCCTGTGTAACAGTGCTGTTTGTGAAACGCTATGTCCAAAGTAATACTTCCCTTTTAGTTTAAAATAGCCAGTTGAACATTCTGCATCAAAACGATGGCTACCTACCTCCTGTTTAAAATAAGCAACTGTCTTGAAAAATATAATCCATTCCATAAATCTTCTTACGTTTCTTCCATTACTAAACATGTTTTTCACACTAAAACTCTTATAAACCCTCATAAAACTCTTATAAATCCATTCCTTTACACATTTATTCAAACACTCTCTTGTCCGCAACTCGACATTTTTCCATAACAACCATTACACAGTCACTCAGATACAGGTCAGCGATGCTCATTGCATAGCTATTCGTCTTACACGTCAGCCAACTTAACTATGTAATCCTCTTATGCTGAAACCGTTCCGCTATATTAAGTATTATTTACATAAATCACTTCATGTTTCACTATCCGTATGTTTGTTATCTCACACATGTTGCACCAGATACTTTGAACATTTCATAAAAGATATTGTATTTTGCCACCAGGAAGATAATATCAGTAAACAATCATTGCGCGATAAATTGAAATGTATTCGACCACAAAAATTAGGTTATAGTATATTTTCTGTAATTCGACCCCAATTGTCATCAGTTATGTTAATTTGTTTTGGGCACCAGTAATATTTTCTAGATGTAGCCCCTATTTGGTAGGCCCTACTATTATGGATTTCAGTTGCTTTCAACCCTTCAAGCTGTGACGTATAACTCAGTACGATAGCTGTAGGCTACGGTTGCACTGCAAGCGCATTCGCGCGAATTCGCCCGAATAAACAAACCCATATAAACAAAGGCAGGTGGTTAGAGTAACAGCGAATTGGTGGTGCGAATCGCTTGTTGTCGCTAGAAGTTCATACTGGTTTGTTTTTATCGCGCGTATGGAGAGATTCCTTGCAGGCTGAGGCAAGTGCTGTAGACTCCGTATAGTTGCAAAAGGTTTTATTTCACGCGAATCATTCGTTGACTATTTCAGTTCTTTAGGAGCATTTTGAACATATTAATTTTCAATTCATCATTGTGCGGGTTGCACTTTTGAGGCAGGTAGTCAACCACCATAACTTAAACATGTCAGGAACCCCATATGATCAACTGACGAAGCGCTAGGGATTCACATATCCCGCTTTGAGAAATCCTTCTCTACTGTAGTCAATATATATAAGTACGTGTCAAACCACAATATTCATAAACCTTCATAGTTCGGTTCTTTAATTCTTCAAAATTTTGAAAATATTCACTCAAAAGGTGATTCAAGAATATATCACTAACCAAAAATTGCCTATTTCTCTTTTCAAATGGAAAGAGTTTCATAAATGTGTTTTGAGCTAGATAAAATTCTTCTTCAATATCCATATTCTTAAATTTTCACCAGTTGAGTCTGATCTTCTGATAAATTTAACTAGACTACAAAATAAAATTGCTTTGAATCGCGTGAAAAGTGAAATAAACCACTTCTTCGGCGACTTCATTCGTGCGAATACGCTTGCACTGTAACCACTTCTTCTTCGTGCGACTTCGCGCAAATTCGCTTGCAGTGTAACCGTATCCTTAGTTTCACTGCAAATTGGCAGAGGGACAATAATACCAAAAGCCGACCATTATCATAGGACGGGAGCTTCCGGACAAGGGCTCAACCTACTCTTCTTTTCTGGATTTCCCAATACGTCGGCCCTGTTTCGGTCGTGAGTAGTATTCGTATGATCATTATGGGAACCAAGTCATTAGATTCTTCATATTTACCAGTCTAATATCACGGCGCAGCGTGACTAATATGCTGTACATATAGCTGCATAAAATATGTGCAGATTATAAAATGCAGAAGTATATACAATTTGATGCGCTGCCTCCCTGTGATGCAGTTAACGTCTGACGGATTAATGACATTGAGAATGATTACATAGCGACTAACTATTCATAAAACTCTAGCGACAAGCGAGCCTGCGGATTGCGCACAAGTTAACTCAAGCTACCTGAAGCAAAAGGAAACACATATCTTCATCCCTATCCATCTTCAACCACGCGCAGTAAGTCCCACCTGTTGCTAGCTGGTGTCTATCTTCGGTCGCCGATCCAGCCGGTCCAACTATCAGTTGAGACTGTGTGATGATGAGACGAAACACAGAGCAAACCTCACCACTCGGCCCGAGGTGGGTGGGGATGGGCGAACCCAATCACCGACATTTACGATTCGGTCATTATAACAGATTGCAGGATTTCGTGATCGTAATCGTGCACTTGTAAGCAATTTGATTTATTCTGTAGTTATTCAGTGGGAACGCGCGCCAAGTGCAGGCCTATCCTGTGCTCGGTCGCTACGGCTTCCACCTTGCCTCAGTGAGAGGCAGGTGAGACCGGGCGTGTGCGGAACTAACAGAGAGGCTTTAGCTATACGACCCGATTTCGGAGGGTGTTCGGCCTGGTTCGTGGCGGCCGTTTCTTCCGCGTAGCTCCCCGTGGTCATCAGTATTAGGTGGCGCAGCTGTACCTCACCTCATCACCCCACTGTAATAGCGGGTAATTTTTGAGATGACCTAATCCGCAGGCAGATGTGGCTGATGGTTAGCAATATACACTTGCTGTCGGAATTATCTTTTTTTTTTTTTAATGCAAGCTCGGGTATAATAGTAGCCTCATTAGATCCAATAAGCCAGCCAAGGGACTCCGTGTCCTCTATATCTTATTAAGGAAAAGTTATTCGCTATCGCAATAATACCAGCCGGATATGTTGTCGTTGAAGGAGAAAGTTCTTCTAATCTAGATGTTACATCGGGTGTACCTCAAGGAAGTGTAATAGGACCACTTCTTTTCTTAATTTTTATAAACGATCTCGGAGACAAAGTGAAAAGCCTTTTTAGATTGTTTGCTGATGATGTGGTTATTTATAGGGAAGTAAGAAATTTGGCCGATTGCTTAGAAATTCAGCGCGATCTGGATGTTATTTTGGCTTGGAGCGCTGAGTGGCAACTTACTCTAAATTGTAAAAAGTGCAAGACAATGAGCATAACTAACAAAAAGAATCCGATTGTTCAGAAATACGAGTTAAACAATACAGTTATTGATATGGTCGATTCTATGAAATATTTGGGAGTAACAGTACAAAGGAACATGAAATGGGACATACACATTAATTCGTTAGTAGGTAGAGCAAATTCTAGGCTGCGATTCCTAGGTCGAATCTTGAAAAATTGTAATGAACAAACAAAGGTGATAGCGTACAAATCTCTTGTGCGTCCACATTTGGATTATTGTTGTGCCATTTGGGACCCGTTTCGTAAGGGATTGATCGAAAGTATAGAGAAAGTACAGAGAAGAGCCGCTCGATTCGTGACCACTTGCTACAGTCCTTATGAAAGCGTCACAGAACTGATTAGTAGATTAGGTTTGGAGTCTCTGGTAGATAGACGACGCACGTTTCGTTTAAACTTATTGGTAAACATGCGTACTCCCACTTTCACTTTCTAGTGTAGTGAAATACTTCTTCCGCCAACCTATTTGAGTCGGAAGGACAGGAAAGATAAAATTAGAGAAATAAGGTGCCGGACTGATTCTTATATGAATTCTTTTTTCTCTCGTACCATTAAGGATTGCAATGAACAACAAAGAGATTAGCTTTGGTGCTGAGCACCCTCTGCCACCCACAATTTTGTGAATTGCAGAGTATATATGTAGATGCAGATGTAGATGTAGATACTACACAGTCGCCCCTGGGTAGTGTTCGCGTATGGATTCATTTGCTCGAAATGATTTGCGGTGTACTGTAGCCATCAGAGTTTTTCAGTTAATTGTTCTTCTGACCCTACGACTTGATATTGCGTCCGTCCGTATTATTACCAACATCAATTTATATCTGTAACCAGTATGCTAGGAGTGTATGTGTACGTGTACGTGTATGTGTGTATGTGGCCGTGAAGCTTATGAGTGAACTTTGTACTGTAATCTTGTATTCCAGTGAAGAATCTGAAATTATTGGACTGAACTGTGGATGTTTATAATATTTCTTTTGGTTGACGACGAACATAGACGTATTGAAGGAGTGAGTAAGGCGAAGGAGGCAACTGTGTTTTAAAACCACGTCGGTAAAATTAATCATGGTAATACCCGACCACTTCAACTTCGTTTGCTCTGGTTCTGCCTGATAATCGTGATTGTGCAACATAAACTTATTTTAATAATAAAAGTAATAATCTTTTTTTCCCCCTTACTCCTTTACGCCTCGTCGACAGCTAAGGTCATTAGAGGCGGGATGGGAATGGGGACAAGCAACGGAAAGGAATTAGGCCATGGCCTTTTTTGAAGGAAGTATCCCGGAATTCGCCTGGAGTGATTGGGGAAACCATGGAAAACCGAAATCTGGATGCCCGGACGGGGATTCAAACCGGCGTGCTCCCGAATGCGAGGCCAGAGCGTTAACCGTTTACCCACCTCACTCGGTAAGTAATAATCGAAATTTGATAAAGCCAATAGCGAGATAATTTAACTACTTACAGTGATCTTACTAGTGAAGCAAATGGGAAAATAATCAATTAAATTAATAATAAAATATTAAACTATATAGCGATTGAAACAAGTTTTAACGCAACGTTTTAAGATTACCAACTCGTAATACACTAAAGCAGCATACGGAAGTTACAACTACCCAATTATGGCAATGAAGGAATGAATAACATACAGGCTCAACAAATGACCATGAAGAAACCCCTAATTTTAGCCGTAAGCGAGAGAGTTCGTTTTTGTTTATACGGTATTTAATTTAATGCCGATGGAGCCCACGTCCCGGTGAAAATTTCTCAACACACACATTTTTCGCTTTCTTTTTAATTTTAAATTTAAATACTTTGAGTGTAGTTTCTTTACCCACCTACTTTTGCCCTTTACCAATTTTAGAATCTTTAAGTGTTTCTGGTAAACTATTTACCATTTGCCTTGGTGATTTATACTAATCCCTTACTTCCTAACCTGCAAAATTTAATTTCCCCACATCCTTATGACTGAAATCGAGTGACAGCTTGTGGTCATGATCGTCTCTTCCCTTCAATTCATTACTGTTAATTCTTCTAGCAACATCCTTCTAAGACTTGTTAACAACATATCAGTCTGACCTCGCATTCGGAAGGACGCTGGTTTGAATTCCTGCTGGGCCATCCATATATCGGTTTTTCGTGGTTTTCTGATATCACTCCAGGCAAACGCCGCGCCTGTATCGTTTCTCAGAAGGCCATGACGAAATTCCTGCCCGTTCCTTGTCCCCCCCCCCCCGTCCTTAATGCCGCTAATGACCTCGAAGTAAAGCGTTAAGGAAAATAATATATATCTCTTATACAGGGTGATTCAGGAGGAATGGTAAATATTGAAGCAGGAGGTAATATGAGTAAAGAAGTTCATATAAAGATTTGTCCGATTTCTATTAGTTTTGGAGATTCAGGTGCTGGAATGTTATGTAGAAAATAAACATCAGGAAATAATCAAGTGTACACAAATAACTTATTGAAGTACTTTATCCATGCCAAAACATACGCATATTTTACAACAGTTTTGAATTAAATGCTCGGAAATCCCACCATCGACTTCAATACACAAATTGGATTATTTTATTGATGCTTGAAGTCGACACGTACAATCCCGATACGCTCACATATCAGACAAAACTTAAATCAGATTATACTTTTGTAAAATATGTGCGTGTTTTTGCATGAATAAAAAGCTTCGGTAAACTATTTTTGTGATCTTGATCATGTTCTGAAGTTTATTTTGTGCATAATATTCCAGCACCTGTATCTCCAATGGAAATTGAATAGATCTTTATATGAATTTCTTTACTCATGTTCTACATCTACATCTACATACATACATACTCTGCAGTTCACAATTACTGTGGGTGGCAGAGGGTGCTAAGCATCAATTCTACTTAAGTGCATTCCAATCCCGAACAGAACGAGGAAAGAAAGAATACATAAATATATCAGTACGGCATCTTATTTCTCGAATCTTATCCCTCCTGTCATTGCGACCTAAATAGGTTGGTGGAAGAAGTATTTCGTACCACTCGTAAATGAAAGATTTTCGCATATTCTGCAACAAATTCAAAAGAAAACGACGTCGTCTGTCCGCCAAACAATCCCAGCCCAACCCACGTATCAGCTCTGTGACACTTACGTAAGGACTGTAACTAGTGGTCACGAATCGAGCGGCTCTCCTCTGTACTTTCTCTAAAATATCAATCAATCCCTTGCGATACGGATCCCAAATTCCACAACAGCATTCCAATGCGGACGCACTAGTGTTTTGTACGCTATTTCCTTTGTATGAGCATTACAACTTCTCAAAATACGACCTATGAATCGTAGTTTAGAATTGGCTTTGCCTACGACGGAAGTTATGTGCAAGTCCCATTTCATGTTGCTTTGTACTGTTACGCCTAGATACTTCAAGGAGTCTACCGTGTCGACAACTGAATTGTTAACTTTGTACTCGTGAGCAAGCGGGGTATTTTTATTACTTATTTGCATTGCCTTGTACTTTTTGCAGTTAAGTGTAGGCTGCCATTTACGGCACCTCCTTCATTATTACCATTCCTCCTGAATCACCCTGTACACTACTAACACTCTCTTCACCCTCCTGCGGTCTTCAAATGAACCGAAATTCTGCTCCTTTATAATATCAGTTACTGATTGTGTTTTTCACTAAATAATTAATCAGAAAAATTACTTCTTAAATTAAAAAATTCATACTACGTGAATGTATTTGTGCACAGGAGTCATCACCGGGCAGAAGCTCCAGTGCTGTGAATTAACAGCAGTGACGACAAATCAACAGAAGAAAACTAAACATGGCACGAGATGACGTAGCTAGGCGGTTCACTGGACTGACAGTTACAATTTATCGCCAGTAAAAAAAACAAATTTCCCGTGGAGATTGACCTTGCTGTATTTAGCGGCGTCGTCGGTTCGCCGATCATTGGAAACCCGGTCACAGCAGCAGAAACGAAAACAAAATCTCGGAAATGGAAGCGGAATTTATTTGATATCCCCTCCCGACCGCTCAGATTACACTCGGCGAAATTTGATTAAGAGAAGTTGGCAGCCATGACGACGCTCCCTTCGTCCGATTGGCGTTTGCTGCGTCAGAGATCGTCACTGCCCGCAGCGACACTCGACTTCCGGCTAAAAACATAATCAACCTAAATCAAAAGTTACTTATATCCACGCCATAAGGGGTTATTAAGAGCCGATGTCATTTTCAAGAAGCTAAGAACTCTGGTTTGTTCCTGCAGAGAATTTATGTCAGCGCTGGAGTAACTTTCTCAAAGACGCTTTCACATTAGCGCTGCCAACTTCACTAGAGAAAACTTTAATGCCTTTTGATTAAAAACTTATTCTGAATCATTGACAGTACTATCAACAAGTATTATTGTTAAAAAGTATTCTATGATTGAGTCTTAAAATATGTCTCTTCTCTACCAACCAGTGTTATTCAATATACTGGATCGGGAAGGTACAACGGGGTCGGGCACAACTCCATACCACCGCGTACCGGCTGTCCTGACAGTGGTTTTTAGATGGTTTTCCGCATCCATCAAGCTGGATGCTAGATCGGAACCCGATCGCCACCTCATTAACTACATATTTCAGAAACATAAATACGGGTAATATCAAAATGGGGTTACCGCTGCGGCCTCGTTTAGTAACCCACAGATCACGTGGTGTATATGACATCATTGTGACGTATGGTCCAGGCTCCATTACAACATAAACTCAAATGATGATTGACGAAATCATACTTTATAAATATGCGTTTCGGTCGTATTGCAGCCTGGACCAAAGTGAAACGTAACCATAACGCACGATATTGCAGATTTCCAATTTTCAGATCATATCTATAGCTGTTACTGGGTTACATGGCCGTTTCCATACAGACACGGGGAATATGTACAAAAACCTCAAGGGGACTCTAGGATAAAGGTGACGCCGATATCTAGTGATGGATTATTATGTAACTCGATATGACAAATAAAAAATGAAGAATAAAATTTTTTGATATCCTGCTTAGTTTTCGAGATATTCTGTCCCAAAAGTGAAATGGTTTTGGTTGAAATTCAGAAGAAAAAATTGGTTAAAGTCAAATTTGATGATGGATTCTTATTTAAAAAGACGAGACAAATGAAAAATAAAGAATAAAATTTTTCGATATCTCACCTAGTTTTAGAGATATACTGTATCAAAAGTGAGGTGTCTTGAGTTGAACATTTCGCAAAAGTCAAATTTAATGATCGATTCTTATGTAACACGACGAGACAAATCGAAAATAAAGAATAAAATTTTTCTATATCTTGCTTAGTTTTCGGGATATACTGGGAACATCGCAATTGTTTGGAAGCGCAATATCGCCGCTGCCGCCACTGCGCATGCGCGAGCCTGCTTCACCAATTTAACGTCACTTCTCCTCCATATATTTCCTTCCTCCATGGAAATAACACCGTAGTATAATCTCTGGAGCCGAGTCCTTAAAAATGGAATTCGGAGCTCGATCTATGCGTATCATCACACTCCCAAATGCAGTAAGGTCAGTAAAAGTGACCACTTTCTCTGCTTTACCAACGCACTACACAAACTAAGGGTGAGCAAATACAAAACGGTCATAACTTGGTGAAAAGGCGGAACGGGAAATTTGGAGTTTCTACACTTTACTTAACCAAGTTCTGTTGCCTCTGCGATAACAACGGCGCCTCTGAGAAATAACTTTCAGCTGTACATTGCAGGGAAGAAATAAGAACTTTTGGTCTGAACTCACCGTCGAAGAAAGAGGTAGGTACAACTTCGACTAAGAACTTGTTAACAAAGCCTCAGAGTTTATACAATATTTATCATGTAGTGGGTTTCTGTCGAAGCCCCACCTGTTTAAGCTAATAAGCAGCTTCTAAGCAAAAACGTCTGTATCGAATATACAGTAAATAGTTTCTGAAATCCATTAAAAATAACGGGTTCAATGGATTTTTCTGGCAGTTCATTTCCTTGCAGTGTTTACTAATTAACGCTCATCTTTATGTATAAAGATGAATGTATGTTTGTTTGTTTGTTGGTTTGTTTGTTCTTCATACAAATCCACAGTTTTCATCCAATCTCGATGAAAATTTGCACACTTATCCTTTGAAACAAGGAGAAAAATACTGTCTACATTTGGTTGAAAAATTATCTGTATAAATAACACATGTTGTGTCATAACTTCGAAATACGGCGATAGACAGACACGTTGGATGTGGACGTCTCCAGACCGTGTTTCCGTGTAGTGAACTGGCAGCTCAGTGGCTAAAGAGCTTGCTTACGAACGTCGTGGTCTCCGGTTCAAATCTCCGTAAAGGCTAAGATTTTTAAAAATTGTTTTTCATCGTAAGAGTCAGGCCTGGGCCGTAGGTTATTTGGATTGAATGTTAAACTGTAGATATTATAAAGTTAGGGGGTGCAATGCGAGGCAAATCGTAGGTAGTCTTGCAATTTTGTAGGTGTACACTTTTTTACGTTATAATGATCCCTCAGGTGTTGTTCGCAGTCAGTGTGTGAGTGTGAACCACAGTAATACTAAAATAAATACGGAAGTAAGTCTCTGTCTTTTTGTTACGTTTTGACGACTATATGACTATATCGTTGTGATGGAATTTTATAAGGAAAGCTGTATGAAGGGCACAGGATATTTTTTCCAGTATGATTAACAGTTGTAGTCACGAAATCTTGAAATCTTATCGAATAGTGACAGAAATATGTTGGAAATTGATTCTCTTCAAGAGGCAGGTTCAACGGTAGAATGATATACTGATAGCTTTCCTGTCATATTATGCCGACTCGATATTGTTTGGGACCAATCCTTCGTTACCAACAACTTTTTATATTTCATTCTGGCAAAAAAATTCTTAATCCACGCGTACGAAGTCGCGGTTACGAGGCTATTAACCTATAAAATAATGTAATGTGACGCATATTTTTTAGTTTACTGTAACAGAGATATGGGGGACAGAGAGTATAAGAAACCATCTACATCAACTGAATATAAATAAACAAAAAGCAACTAATAATTAATACGTTAATTCAAACGCAATGTATACTTTTTCAGTGTTTTGGGCAATTCATTTCTTGGTGATCCTTAAGTAAATATAACGGTCACTAAGCAACGCCCATAATATATATTTTGCAGTAATATCTCTGGCCGCAATCAATCCAATATAGAAGGCTGGGTGCGTTACGGACACTGTCAGGTTCTTCGTGGTTGATTAATACAGTAATTAAGTAGTCCACAAAGTATTTCAGTTTAGACTTCTGTTTATTTTCACCAAAAACGATGTCAACGATACTGCTTACAAGCATAGATACAATCCAGAGATACTACTAGCGCAGTTCTTGGCAGTTGAAAAGTGAATGTGTAAAAACTAACTGTCCTGTTGATTTCTTTAATATAGGCTCTATCGAAATTTCCCGAACACTTCAAAAGCTTCCGCGAGATATTTCTCGAACATTAACAATTACTCAAACAATTAAACAAATTAAAAACGATCAGAAATAGTAATTAATCATTTAACATCATTACAAAACGGTCAGAAATGGAAATTAAAGATACTTAAACAGAAAATTATTTACAGAAATCATTTTTAACTATAGAAAATTGTCCTGTAGACATCGTAACTTGCATTAATACTTGGAATTACAAACATTTAGGCAATTCTCTTGCACAATTCGGTTCTTAAACATATTAAATGGCCTTTAAATAATTTCTTTTCATAAAACAAAGTCTATATACACTGATTTACAAGAAATTGCAAAACAAACATACCAGATCATATCCAAGCAAACTTTAGCTCACTACAAATATTTCATTAAATACAATTCTATTTAAAGTTCAGGTATGAGGGCTGTTACAACACTATGACACAATGACCAAGCATAGCCTTTTATTACTACTGATGATAAGTCAATACACTCTTAGTTAAAAAAAAAAAACTCCTGAGTCTCTCGGGAATTTTCTTCTATATCATCCAATTTCCTGTATATTGTATGTAAAACACAATTAGTTTCCTCATTCTGTCGGCCTGTTATACAAATAACAAGTTTCTAATAGCATCTTTTATATCGTAAATATATTTACATTTATTGAATTCATATTAGCAGTCTACTGTCAACAAAAATGACATTAAACCTCCTGCCGCCCGGATAGTATTCTACCATAACACAAATCAGTTACGTTTATTGTAGTACAGAAATATGAACATGAAAAAAGTAATAAATCATTTTTCTCGATTCACAACCGATTTCTTGTGTAAGCCCAGCTTGTTTTCTGACAGAATCACCGGCTCCCAATTTTTTGCGTGTTTTAACGTCAACAGGTTCTTTCCTGCAATAAATGTTTCACGGGTGTCCAGCCGGATAGAGTCATAGAATGACGACGTTTCAACAACCTGCTCGGTTGTCTTCATCAGGTCTATCTTAGATATTACTTCTCTAATTCACAAACAGACTGTTTGTGACTTAGAGAAGTAATATCTAAGACAGTTCGTGACAGACTGTTTGTGACTTAGAGAAGTAATATCTAAGACAGTTCGTGATTTAGAGAAGTAATATTTAAGATAGACCTGATGAAGACAACCGAGCAGGTTGTTGAAAACGTCGTCATTCTATGACTCTATTCGGCTGGACACCCGTGAAACATTTATTGCATCAATACGCCGGGAAAGTCTCCATTTACATATTATGTGCTTTCCTTACAGCAGAAGGTAGACAGTTGCACTCGGGTGAAGTTTCTGCACCAACTTTATCCGTTCTTATTTTTAATATTACACGCCCGAAACGCCGTTGACAGATCTGGTGTGAAATGGTGATATTAGCACAAAATTCACGTTGACCCTTACGTTGACATTCCACGTGTCTGCATCTCTATTAAAAAAAGCAAAAAGATTGTTTTATTTCATTTACTTTCTTTGTATGGAAAACCTTGTTTCGATTTGTTTGCTATATATACCGCAAAATGTTTCAAATTTTTCCTTTTTTTACAAACGTTAACTTGGTACCCCTTTAAATTTTGAAGACACACTATTATCTTTCAGTTCGAATCCTCGTCCGGGCAACCAGATTTGTGTTTTACATGGTTTCCCCTAATCACTGCAGACGAATACCGGGATGCTTCCTTCAAAAGGGCCGTGTCCGAATTCCTTCCCATTCCTTGTCCCCAGTCCCATCCCGCCTCTAATTATCTCAAAGCCGACGAGGCGTAAACCCATAAGTAAAAAAAAAATAATAATTATTGCCTCCGGTTTTGCAGGTCGTAGACATCGAGATTGTTAGAGCCTGAAGCTAATGGGTAACAAAAGACAAGAAGGAATTTCCTTTGGCCCTTTGAATGATCCAACACAATAAATACTTTCTATATATAAATATATAAATTGTAAGTATATAATAGATTTTAACTAATGATAAGTTTAAGTCTAAACATGTAATTATATTATTTAATCTTTTTATTTTTTTTATTTTATAAAAAGATTAAATAATATAAATGCTTATTCTATATATCATTAATTATATAATATAAATTATTTATGTAATATATGCTAGTGTTATATTACAATAAAGTTTATTTTACATAACACAATCTAATATTATATAATATACAATAAATAATTTATATTATAATAAATAACTATATTATTATATATTATTCAGTTAACTAACTTAATATAAATTATTTTTATATAACAATATTCTTTAATTGTTTACACTATAATAAAGGTTATATATATATAATTAGATAATTACCAATAAGTTATTAATATAAAATATTTTTTTAAACCTTACAAATAGGATTTTATACATCTTATAAATATATGTATATATATAAGTATTTATTATAATATAAATCTTTCTTGAGCTACTTTATATATTATAAAGTTCGCCTGGAGTGATTTCGGGAAACCATTGGGAACAGATATCTAGATTGACGGACAGGGTTTTGAACCTGCTTCCTTCTGAATAACTAATCTATACTGATGAGTCAAAACATTATAACTGCCTGCTTTAAGAGCTTGTTGGTATTCCTCTGGAACGCAGTACAGCAACGATTCGGCGTGACAATTCCTTGTTAGGTCTCAGAAGGTATTTGACAGCAGATGTCCACGCAGAGGTCACACAACACCTTCAATTACATGCCGGTGGTTTGTGAGTGCGGCCCCTGGAAACGAGCATCTGCAGGCTGTTGGCTGTTCGCGTGCTACTGTCGTAAGCAACTGATGACAGTGGTAAAACCACGAGTAGGTGGCAAGGTACACGCCTCATTACAGAACATGGAGGTCGGATGCTTGCGCACTCTGAAAAGCAGGATAGGAGGTGATCTGTGGCAGATCTGACGTCACAGTATAATGCTGGTACAGGCATAATTGTTTACACCAGCGGTTCCCAACCTTTATTGGTACCCGACCTACTTTTAAGCAAAAAAATTTTCGCGACCCACCTAATATGAGAGTGGAATCAGAATGGAAACTGTTGTATGACCTAGATACGATATCGTCTGTCCTATCCTACGAAAAGGCCAATTTTCCTACAAAGGATATACTATCTACAAAAACATGAATTGATAATACATAAAACAACAAACATATAATAGACCGGGAGGCGGCTGCACAGACTATAATCTCATTAAGTTCACTGCTGAAATTCCACGATTAGAAGTAAATCGATCAGCATATTAAAGTGCAACTGGCCATTCAAGGTGGTGTCCAATGCCAAGTCACTGGAAACCACCTTCAGACCCGATTTTAGTGGTTGATTGGTAGGTTATCATTGTGTTTTACTGCACCCAAATGTATGAAAATATGGAAGACGGGGAGCAGGAAAACACAATGGTAAACTTACTAGTCAACCACTAAAATGGGATTTGTAGGAGTTTTTCACCAAGATATGACTTGGCACATCAGTGGAATTTTAATGTTCAAATAGAGGTTTAACTAATCCTGGAATTGCAGCCTTCAACTTGATGAGGTGATGCTATGTGCAGCAGCCTCCCGCTTTATTACAAATATAATGAAAAATACGTTTAAAATATTATAAAAGTACAACTTCACAAACAGTGAGATTTCTGGCACTGGTGTTTACTGATGAGGGCATCGATATCAGGGTTAAGACTGGTTAATTTTAACCTTAAGACACTTTCTACACATAGTTTATTTCTATATTCGTTTTTCAAAAACAATAAAGTAGAAAAAGCTCGTTCACACAAGTATATCATGTCGAACGGCATCAAGAACTTCACAGCTAATTTAGAGATTTCTGGATACTCTGCTTGTACATACATCCAGAAGGAAATTAAGGATTTTACCTTGAAAATTGTCTTTAAAGAAGAATCGCAAGATGGTTCAATTAGCGAGTTTTCATCAGCTGTTAAGAGTTTTGCGCCTTTCAAATGTTCCTCTTCAAAAATAGATGAAGTAAAAGATATATTTTTGTGGCAAAAACCTAGATTGTTCCGCGACCCACCAAAACACACGCCGCGATCCGCCAGTGGGTTGCGACCCATAGGTTGGGAACCGCTGGTTTACACTATTCGCTGCTGTATTACACTCTAAAGGTGGACCAACACTCTATTAATCAGGTGGTCATAATGTTTTGGCACACCAGTGTATCTATCAGCATCCGGTCTAAAACCATCAACTCCCTAAATTCTGCATAACATCCCTTTCGCAAATTCGTCATGGTTAGGCACACTCGAAAAAATAAATAAAACTATTATACTGAAATGAATTTATATATCTGAGGTAACTTTACAATGGCAATTGTACACATTTGATTCTGTAATACTGTTACAAATAACTTATCAAGAGATCAGGGAGCCTTGCAATATCTCTAGCTAAATACTCGTGATATAAAATAAAACTTTCTATTAGAAACTAAACCCGTAGTAAGTGTTGCTCAGAGAAGCGTTAAATTAGCTAGTTTGAATTGTTGGTTATCTTATTAGGGAGTTGGCCACCTTGTTTAGTGCTGCCGAGCAGAACTTGTGACTGACTTACCGCCTCGCCTAGCCGCCAGACGTCTCGTGTCTATTAGTGTCCGAGCCCCTCTGGAAGGCTTACCTGAAACAGAGAACGCACCATGTTACCACCATGCCCACGCACAAGATTACCGACATGTCTAAAGCTCAGGTAGAGTGGCATTTGAGGGACAAACACCGCTCCACAGTGCTGCCAATTCTACGGATTTTTATATAAAAAAGTTAGGATTTTTTGATTTTGTTAAAATATCTAAGGATTTTTTTCTACTTTTCACTATTTGTTGATTTATTTCCTTGTATTGGTGTTTTGTTAAACTATGAGCGTATAGTGTTGTTAATGCATTACAGAATTGTCAATAATTGTGAATCGTTTCCTTGCAAACACTCGTGTGAACCAACGATTGAAATGAAGCTCATATTTTGTTTTATTATACGGGGTGATTATAATTCAAGTTTAAGTTAAAAACGCTCTAAAAAACGAACCACTGATTAGAATGACGTCAAAATTGAACGGAGTACTATTGAAGAAGGGGAAAAGAACATGAACAAAAAAAAAAAAAAAAAAAAAAAAAAAATAGTTTCCAAATTTTAGCGACAGATGGCGCTGTAAGCTTCAGAATTTCGTCTACAAATGACAAATCGTGAAACATATACCATCAGTGGAAGTGGGCTTCGTCTGTCCACAGAATTTTCCACCGCCAATCATTGGCCACTTCCATGCGAGCAAGATATTACAATGCAAAACCCTCTCTTGCTGGCAGGTCAGAAGGAAACAACTCCTGCACATGGCAAATTTTGTACGGATAGCATTGCAGGATGTTATGAACCGTGCTCACAGGCCTGTCCAATGTTCGGGCAATTCTCCGTGCACTGCGTGGTTGCACACCACCGCTCGACGCCTCCTGAACTGCTGTGGCCACTTCTTCAACTACCGCCGAATCACATCTTTTCCTTCCTCTACAGGACTGCACATCAAACGGACCTGAATTTTCGAATTTTTTCATCATTTTCACCAGACCCATGACAGTCATCGGTCCAACGCCTTTTTCATACCCTTGAGGGTCCTGAACTTCTGCAGAGCTACTGGTGCTGAATCACCGTTCATGTTCTTTCCCCCTTCAATAATACGCCGTTCAATTTCGACGTCATTCTAATCACTGTTTCGTTTTTTAGAGCGTTTTGAAACTTAAACTTTAATTATAATCACCCTGTAGATCTTAAAAGACCGTAATACAGAACTATTGGCCCACTCTTTATGTACGGTAACACCCTCGTTGGCACGGCTTACAAAGCAGTGCCTTCCGAGAAGGCCTAACTAGTATCCGAGAATCTAAGGTGTCGCAGTTTCTAACATTTCCTCTTACAGAAGATATTCTAGATTTAATTTAAACAAAAAAAAAAAAAAAACCCGAAGAAGAGTAGGCACAGCAGCAACAGCGATGAAAGTGACGATGTATAAAGCATGTTCAGAGAGACCTGGAAATAATAATAATTTCGACTCTCTCTTCAATAATTATTGTTTCAGTCTTTCAGTTAGCGAGTCTCCGGATTTTTGTACCCAATCTTCGGAAATTTTAGCGGCCATCTACGGATATACAAAGCCAAGTGGCTGGCAGCATTGCCGCAGCACGAGAAATCTCAGTTACCCGATCAGAAAGTATCAATCAAAGAGTTTAATCTGATTTTTCTGTGTTTTAGCTTACTGCGTGATTTAGACCTTCATATCATCATTTTCCTTGGTGTTAATGTTGAGCAATGCATTTTCGCGAATTACTCACCACAGGAAACCGATAATCAAACGAAATAAAAAGCCGAAAAGTGAACTCGGGACACGCATATGTTAGTGTTCCGTAGTATTAGTATAATGACTCTGTTGACGTCATACTCAAGCTTTCATACAACTACACAACACCACATTCAAAATACCTAATACTTAAGATTTGTTAACAAACATTTGCGGCATTTGTATCTTAAAACGTACTGGAAATTACGTCATATATCAACCAAGATCAACAGTATTGTAGATATAAAACAATAATTCCGTGTGGTCGTAACAACCTGGTGACTGAGTTTCTATTGGCTGCGTATTTCGTCACTGTCTTAGCTGCCTTAACCTAACCCGGCAATCCTACCGGGTACAGGAGATATACAGTTTAAAGTGGAGTTCGAACCACCGAAGCGTTCAGGCACACTTCACATTACACAGTGAGCTGTGCCAGAGGTTAAGTTCGGGTTAAAGTCCTATGAAAATTCCAGCCGAGACAGGGATTCGAACCGGGGACCTTTCGATCTCCAGTCAGATGCCTTAATCACTTTTTTATGGCTTTTGACCATCTCCTCCATCTCTAATTTTTTTTCTGTTTCTTCTGATTTGTATCTTCTATATATCGTTATTACGTTTTCAAATGGTCAACACAGGACGAACACAACACTTAATTAAAACCACCCATGCGAGTGGCCGGACTCGAACCGGGGGCCCTGGTACCGCGAGGTAAGCTCGGTAGCCCATACGCTACCAGGGCCGGCCTACACTGAGCCGCCAGAACTCTAAGCATAGTAGATAAAAGATTTGTATTCAAGATAAAAAAAAATCAGTTTCATGAAGTTTTTACGTGAACAAATAAAACGCATGCTGGTCACCGACACCTGTTATGTCACACGACAGCGAAAAGCAAGCGATTCGTGTAACTTTCATTTTTTTAGTATCATGCTTGCCTATACAACGCCTAGAATATATTCTGCACTAAGCTGTCAACTTTAGGGAAACCGTACAAATTTTTTCCAGTTTTTTTTCTGCTGCTTTAAGTGAAGATAGTAATTTCATTCTTAACTTTCGTGGAGACTATTTTTTATTTTGTAAAAAATAGTCACGTAAATGTTTAGAATTAAAAATCACATTACCTTATTTCGCAAATTAGGTATTACTTTTTAGAATTTTTTGGTTCTTGGTACTAAAATTTGTATTTTTCGATGATTTGCAAGACTGTTTAGAGCGCACGCTCCGGTGATAATTTCCCTACATAGCCATTTTTTTCCCCTTTGATGAACCTGCCTACCACTGCCCTCTACTAACTTCAACTTTAAATTATTTCAGCGTTATTGGTAAATTATTCACCATCTCTCTTTGTAATTTATTGGTGTCTGAACCCCTTACTTACAAAGAAAAATCTTCTCAATCCCTTATACCTGAAATAGAGTGCCAATTGTGGTCATGGTTATTTTTTCTCTTCCATGCTTCTCTCTTAACTCTTCTACCAATATCTTTCCACGTCTCATCAGGAATACGCACCACTCTCATGGTTATCTTCATCCTCCTCCTGTCTTCAAATGAAACCCATTCCAGCTTCCCCATCATTTCAGTTACTGATTGTGATCTGGGGTAATTTCTAGAGACAAACCGAGAGTGGTGGGTGAACGGTTAACGTTCTGGCCTCGCATTCGGAGGACGCGGGTTCGAATCCCCGTCCGGGCATCCAGATTTGGGCTTTCCATGGTTTCCCCAAATCACTCCATGCGAATGCAGTGATGCTTCCTTCAAAAAGGCCATGGCCGAATTCCTTCCCGTTCCTTGTCCTCACTCTCATCCCGCCTCTAATGACCTTAGCCGTCGATGAGGCGTAAAGCCGTAAGAAAAAAAAATCTAGACACAAATCTAGCAGCCCTTCTTTGCAGCCCCTGTGTTTTATACCCAAATAATGGTCCCCGTACTGCACGACCATATTCAAGCAATGGTCTGACAAAAGTTTGGCAACCCGATTCCCTTACTTCTCTGTCACATCCCCTCAGCACCCTCTCTAACAAGTGAAGGATTTTGAACATTTCAGCTACGGAGACTATAGTCAAAGCTAGAGCAATGCCGTCTCGCTGATTGCTGACGCGAATTCAGGAGAATACCTCTTTCGGAGATAGTCAAGATTTCGGCATTGTTATGAACACTTAGATGTTTTCACTGTAGAATTGTAACGCAGCTCCACCTCCGCACCAGCAAGTGCGGAACTTCCACATTAAATTAATTGTACCTCCACTACCGCATCTGCAAGATTTAATGCGGAGCTATAACGGAGGTTTTATTTTTAATATACGAGGGTTAGTCAAATGAAAACCTTAAATATTTTTTTAAATATTATTTACGCTCAATGCAAGTCCTCCAGCGCTTACAAAGTGCATAAATTCCTTTAGAAAAAAAATCTTTTGATAGTCCGCGCAACCACTCATTCACCGCGTGGCGTACCTCTTCATCAGAACGGAACTTCTTTTCTCCCATTGCTTCTTTGAGTGGTCCAAACATATGGAAATCACTTGGGGCAAGGTCTGGTGAGTATGGTGGATGAGGAAGACACTCAAAATGCAGGTCTGTGATTGTTGCAACTGTTTTACGGGCAGTGTGGGGCCTTGCATTGTCATGTTGCAAAAGGACACTTGATGACAGCAATCCACGTCGGTTTGATTTGATTGCAGGCCGAAGATGATTTTTTAGGAGATCTGTGTATGATGCATTGGTGACAGTGGTCCTCTAGGCATGTAATGCTCCAAAATGACGCCTTTTTCGTCCCAAAAGAGAGTCAACATAACCTTCCCTGCTGATGGTTCACTTCGAAACTTCTTTGGTTTTGGTGATGACGAATGGCGCCATTCCTTGCTCGCTCTCTTCGTTTCCGGTTGGTGGAAGTGAACCCAGGTTTCGTCCCCAGTAACGATTCTTGCAAGGAAGCCATCACCTTCTCGTTCAAAGCGCCGAAGAAGTTCTTCACAAGCATCAACACGTCGTTCTCTCATAAAAGGAGTCAGCTGCCGTGGCACCCATCTTGCAGACACTTTGTGAAACTGGAGCTCATCATGCACAATGTCGTGTGCTGAACCATGACTAATCTTTAAACATGCTGCAAAGTCATTCAGTGTCACTCGGCGGTTTTCCATCACTATGGCTTCAACTGCTGCAATGTTCTGTGGAGTCACAACTCGTTGTGCCTGACCTGGACGAGGAGCATCTTCCACTGAAGTCACACCATTTGCGAACTTCCTACTCCATTCGTAGACTTGCTGCTGTGACAAACATGCATCACCGTACTGAACCTTCATTCTTCGATGAATTTCAGTAGGTTTTACACCTTCACTACTTAAAAACCGAATAACAGAACGCTGTTCTTCCCTGGTGCAAGTCTCAAGTGGGTCAGCCATCTTTATACTGATACTGCGATGGTATTTGTACATATGCACTATGCTGCCACCTACAGGCCATTCTATACGCTGCTTGTAGCACGCTTACCAACTTGCAGGATAACGGCGCGAAATTTCGATTTTTTATTACAACTTTAAGGTTTTCATTTGACTCACCCTCGTACTTGCTATATCCCTTATTTTTTTCTCTTTATACACTATTCGGCCCATCGTCGCTTAGCTAGCACCACAATGATTGTTATTTCTTGCGGTTCTGCAACAATAGTAACAATGAATTGATTGGTGTTGTTACCTAAGCGATCAATTACAAGTTTCAACTTACATGTAATGTAAAGCGTCCAATTCACAGTCCAACTTGTAGGACCTCCCTGTAGGACTACGGTTGGATGCACTTCTTGAAAGGACACATCGAGATGTTTCATCCAGTGCTCTCCACTCTATGTTCTCCCGGCACACCAATGTCCTCGTCGCACACTATTTAGACGCTCTGTGGACCATTACCCCATTTACTATCCAACGTGGCAGGATGTTAGTCGGGATTGGGGAGCGATCCGTGCTGACAGGTTTGGGAGTTCAACAACATTCAAAACGTTCTACATGTAGTCCTGCAACCCCATTCAAAGCCCAACAAGAATTCTACATTGAAAATCGGATCATCGTAGGTCCGACAAGTTTGACAATAAACAGGCTACTAGAGCGGTGGCAAGGATGGTTGCAGCCGCAGTGGTGTGCGGTGGAATGACGTTGTTGCTCGAATTAGTTGATCCATGAACAGCTCAAAGTTTATATGACAAAGATTGTTTTAATGGTGCATGAGTAATTAGGTATTTAAATGAATTCACTTCTCCGAACAACGCACATTTCTTTGTTGTTGAAAGGCGGGGCAAAAAAAAAAAAATTAAAAGATTATTGTGGCAAATTTATATAGAAATAAACGATGATTACGCAAAATGTAGTATTGTTCACCGAAAATATTCTAATGTTGCTTTGAGTTTATTCTTAATAATATACTAAATTCAAAATAATTATACATTTTCCCCCTCCGCTTCTGCTAAATATCCGCTTCGCTAAATCTCCACTTCCGCTAAATCTCCGCTTCCGCTAAATCTCCGCTTCCACTAAATCTCCGCTTCCGCTAAATCTCCGCTTCCACTAAATATCCGTTTCCGCTAAACCTCTGCTTCCGATGATCTCCACTTCCGCTAAACCTCTGCTTCCGTGGTGGTCAGGCACTGAACCTCCGCATCTGCATCCGCAAACATGACCTTCACAACGCTAGTTTACACCAAAGCTCCCGAAGGCTCTCCGATCATCTCTGCCATCAAATACGCTTTAAATATATACCACGGTAAATAGTAAGTAACAATGGTCCAAAATAAAGATGACGTTCCGACTTGGAGGAGTACTGTTTTTAGCGATATTGGGTGGCGGTTCCGTTTTGGCAGCAGTAGCCTTCCAGAGGCGGTTGTTTACCGGCTGTGCGTTCCGCAAGGCAGCACTCCGAGCCGCGCTTCCTGAATATTCATGGCGCGGAGAGTGTGCGGCGACAAGGGATTTCTGTTCGACAACGTTGGCAGCGCAATTCCGCGCCCTTCCGGTAGGACCGAGATGCGCGAGTATGAAACAGCCGCTCTCAAAGAGCTGTGACTAACAACTAACTAGTAATCTAACTGGTCTGTAAGCCAATATCACGTCTTCGTATTTTAAAGCGGTAAACAAGTAATTCTCTTTCACTGGGATTAATTTCTAACTTACAGTGGGATCATCAGTGAAATGTAAAGGTGTAATAGTTAATATTATAAGTTTCAATAGTAACCAACGTAAACTCTACACAAGCAAAGAAACAAGTAGTAGTTGTTTTTACCTTCGTGTCTGTAATTATCATTTTTTAAAGTCATACATACTTCCTAATATATGGCAACATTGAGATAGAAAAGACTATACAACTCTCCTTCTTGATACCACAGTTAGTAATTTAATACGAAGCAACTCTAGATATACACTGAAGAGCCAAAGAAACTGATACAACTGCCTAATATCGTGTAGGGCCCCCACGAGCACGCAGAAGTGCCGCAACACGACGTGGCATGGACTCGACTAATGCCTGAAGTAGTGCTGGAGGGAATTGACACCATGCATCCTGCAGGGCTGTCCGTAAGTCCGTAAGAGTACGAGGGGGTGGAGATCTCTTATAAACGGCATGTTGCGAGGCATCCCAGATATGCTCAGTAGTGTTCACTTCTGGGGAGTTTGGTGGCCAGCGGAAGTTATTAAACTCAGAAGAGTGTTCCTGGAGCCATTCTGTAGCAGTTCTGGACCTGTTGGGTGTCGTATTGTCCTGCTGGTATTGCCCAAGTCCGTCGGAATGCATAATGGACATGAATGGATGCATGTGATCAGCCAGGATGCGTACATACATGTCACCTGTCAGAGTCGTATCTTGACGTAACAGGGGTCCCATGTCACTCCAACTGCACACGCCCCACACCATTACAGAGCCTCCACCAGCTTGAACAGTCGCCTGCTGGCATGCATGGTCCATGAATTCATGAGGTTGTCTCCATACCCGTATACGTCCATCCGCTCGATACAATTGGGAACGAGACTCGTCAGACTAGGCAACATGTTTCCATTCATCAACAGTCCAATGTCGGTGTTGACGGGCCAAAGTGAGACGTAAAGCTTTGTGTCGTGCACTCAGCAAGGGTACACGAGTGGACCTTCGGCTCCGAAAGCCCATATCGATGATGTTTCGTTGAATGGTTCTCATTCTAACTCTTGTTGATGGCCCAGCATTGAAATCCGCAGCAACTGGCGGAAGGGTTGCACTTCTGTCACGTTGAACGATTCTCTTCAGTCGTAGTTGATCCTGTTCTTGCAGAATCTTTTTCCGGCCGCAGCGATGTCGGAGATTTGATGTTTTACCGGATTCCCGATATTCACGGTGCACTCGTGAAATGGTCGTACGGAAAAATCCCCAGCTCATAGCTACCTCGGAGATGCTGTGTCCCATCTCTCGTGCGCCGACTATAACACCACGTTCAAACTCACTTAAATCGTGATAACCTGTCGTTGTAGCAGCAGTAACCGATCTAATTCCTGCGCCAAACACCTGTTGGCTTATATAGGCGTTGCCGACCGCAGCGCCGTACTCTGAGTGTTTACATATCTCTGTGTTTGCATACGCATGTCTATACCAGTTTCTTTGCTCTTCAATTTACTAACATATTCGAGTTCTTCTAATATAAAATTTACCTAAGAATAAAAGTTAAAGCGCAAGCAAGAAAGAGGAAATATAAAGTGTTCTGTTCCTGTCAGAAACGTAAAAGACGAAGAAGGAAAAACGTTGAAGAATAAAATGCTCAACGAAGATACAATATGTTTACGTACACAGTATAATAAAACCAGAAAAATGTTAAGGAAAGAAGAATATGCTGCAATATATTTATCTAACAGGGTGTTAAAAAAGTGACAAAAATTTAGGAAGTGATAGTACAAGAGAAAAAATTGGAATAAACATTGTGCCGCAAACACATACTTTTAGAATTATCAACAAATTAATAGCAAATGACCTCTCCTGATTGGTCCTGTACTGAAGACGCGATCCCGATACAAGACCAACCAGTACAATTTCAAAGTGTGCGTGATTCCTTTTGTAGACGGACAAAAGCATGCTTTTCTATAGACTGACGTCACATTCCGCACCTGCTAATAACTCCGAAAAGTATGTGTTCGCGGCCTAACATTTATTTAGTCTTATTTTGATGGATACCATCAATTCCTATAATATTTTACCCATTTTTTTAACACCACTTATAAAAGGCTACTTCGGTCATTGTGTCGGTAACGCTGACGTAACGCGCTCGGCCTTCGTTCCGGACTAATTGCGGCCAGAGATATTACTGCAAAGTCGAGGTTATGGGCAGTGTTTAATTACAACTCCGTTTAGTTAAGCAACCACAAAGAAATGAATTGTCAGAACGGTGAAAAAAGTAAATGTTTAAATTAACATACTGACTATAAGATTTTTTTGTTTATTTATATTCAATCGATGTAGATGTTTTGTTATACACCCTGTCGAGAAATACCGCTGTTACAGTAAACTAAGATATATGCGCCACATTGCATCATTGTTGAGGTTATGAGCGTTAATTGGTAAATGTTGTATTTAGTTAAGCAACTGCGAGAACAATGAGTTGAACCCGGAATTTTTGTCGATTTCAGACGCTATTTATATTAGATGTAGATGTTGACACCAAATTTTATGTCACTGTTATAGTAAATTCGAACAAAATAAATTGCCAGGACTCTGCTTTCAATCCGTCATTGTAGACGACCTTAGCAGCTAGTTCGTAAATAAAAGTTGACAGAAGGTAAACAGTACAGCAGACGTGCCGTCAGAGAGCACTGCTAAGCAGTTACATACCTGGCAGACTTCACTAAGTGATCGCTTTTATTCTCCTTCACTTGTTGACAACACACTGTGCCGTCTTCTCAAGTTTCTGCATAACACTGCTTCCACCGTTCAAAGGCGTTTCTTTTATGTATTTTTTACCTTGCCCATTTCCGCATTCTCTCTGCGTGCGTTTACCGTATTTGCTTCATACATTTTCCTTTTGTCTGCGTTCACTTTTCTGTTGCCAGATCTGCTGCTTATCTCTGTTTTGTACTTTTTTCCTCTCGAGCATTTCTCTTTACTGTTGCTAAAATTTTCATTTCGCTTCTTCCTTTCAGATCCTTCCTTTTCTCAGTCTTGAGTATAACACTTCAGTATAAGCCCTATCGTAGTTTCATATATTCTTTCTATGCTACTATGCGGTACACTTTTCCTACTTTTTGCAACAATATTTAGGTCGCCTGACATTGTTAATGCCTTAGTTGATCTTTTATTTCGTGGCATAAATTTTTACTGCTGTTTCACTGAGTTCAGAAATTATTACATCCGCTTTGTTATGGTATGAATTTTATATTTACTTACAATATGCATTTAGTGAATAAAATTTACAGAAACTTGCGCTTAAGTTTAATGATTTATCTTATGGTTATCACTATGTTACTTTCAATCATACTTCAGCACGATTCTGGTTTTCACAGGTAAGTTGAAATTCAAGAGGCTGTCTTGTAGGGTCTTGGATTAGTGCCTGTTTGTCAAGATTGGAATTGGTCAAAACACTACGGCATACTTTGTTTATCTTGAACTGATTTTGGATCAGCATCTCACCAAACTTCCATGTTGAATGCCTTGATTTAAATCTGTTTGGAGTTTGACGTTTGTAATCCTGATGTAATGAAAGTTGTGGGTTTCTTAACCATTTCTCCCATTCCTTTTATAAAATCACTTGACTTCGCAGACTTGGGGGTGACAGTTAGAAAATACAAATAGATATTGCGTAGGAGCAGGATTTACAGTTCCATATATTGTTATCAAAGTGTCGTTTAGCTGAGTGTCGATCTTTTTGTGTGACTGCTATTTAGTCATACTGGACTGCAGTATCCAATAGTTGAGTATAGCACGGCAAGAGTTGGTGTTCTGCGGGCTGCTGCATGTGCTCTCCAAGTCGTTCCTGAAAGTTTGTGAAGGATGTTATTTCGGATTATGACTTTTGTCACTGTTGTATGGATGTGTTTTTTGTGACAGTTACCAGTCGAGAACCATGCCTAAATATTTTGGGTAAGGACTATACTTCATTAGTTAGTTTCTGAATTTTATCTGAGGTCTATACTGGGGAGGACTATTGTTTAGTTGAAGTAGCTGATCTATGACAGGCCACGGTAGACGCAACTACTTGAGATGTCCCATTTTGTAAATCTCATTGTTTATCAGCAACAAGAAGTTGCAACTCTGAAGAAGGCCACAAAATGATGGCCGAAACGTTAGGTTTCAACAAATTGACGCGGTTCAACCCGGACAACCAAGATTACAACAAGAAATGTTGTTGTTAGATTCAATCGTTTTATTGCCATACTGTATTCAATTTCCAAAAGTTCGTTTCGTTTGATTTGAATGAGGTTCTCGACCAACAAGGTTATCTCAAGGAATATTTAATATGAGCAAGGATAGTGGTTGTAATCTAGTGGACAGGCTAATGAGTAATAAAGAATGTACTTTATCGAGGTCTGGTTGACGTTCAAAAGAACAGACTTCCCTTGTGTTACCGAATGTTTTGGGTCATTAATTTACTGAATTGATGCAGAGCTTCTCGGATATAGTGCGAGTTTGTTTAAAACAATGGACACAGTGTGACATTGAGAGTCTGTCTGGATGTTCGACGAATGAAAGACTTCTTTCATAACCCCGTAATAAAGTGTTGTGGACCTGAGCTGTCAGACGCTTTACAGATGTCGCTGGCAAAGAAACATTCATTAACAATAAACTGTTTATGTGTAGAAAGTGCAGCCCAATCAGAAGAGAGAGACTATGGCTATATGGAGGGAGATGACCTACCAAGAAAATGATGCTGGTGGTGGGGTTAGGACCAGCAAATGGAGTTCATTCCCGCTGGTTGCTAATAAATTGTTTATATTTGTTATATGTTCGGCCAATCGGGAGAGAGAGAAGGGGAACGAGCTCCGCCCAAGGCGAGTCAACGAGGGAGGTACAATGGACGGAGACGGACACTTGATGTAAGACCGGAGGACGGACACTTGGTTTTCGGCGCGGCAAGACGAAGCGTGTCATCTTTGCTCAGGCCATGCTGAGGGTCTCCTGGAACACCAACACCGTGGCTGATAGTCGCCAGACGCTCGGTCCACCCTCGCTCAGCTGATGCGAATACCTGGCGCCTGGCACGCACCACCGGCTCTCCTAGTCGCAATCACCTACAGAGACCACAACGAGAACTTATGAACTGTAAATTCCACTACCTGAGAGGGAACAACCATTTATCCATTCAAGTAATTGTTTCATCGAATGAACTTTGCTTTCTATGTATAAAATCAATAAAATCAGTATGTTTCTTTTGAATATATTATGTTTCACTTGTATTAATGTGAAGTACCACTTCGGAAGAAAACCCCACCTATAACATTTATTTTGTGATAGTTAATAAAACTGTTTATAAAGTAGTAAATCCCGAGGCATACAGAGGACCTACTGGGACACTACATATTGGATGCACAAGTGGGAAATAATAGACAATCCTTCTTGTGACCGGGATAGCTATCAGCAAACTATCCACCACATTGCCATGGAATGCCCTCTAAAGAGATTCAATGGTACGATACAGCAGCCTCATGATACAACCACAATGGTAACTGAATGGCTGCACTCTCTTGACATCGATCTGTAGAAACATCTATGTTTGATTCCAATTCAGCATAATTAGCAAGTCAGTATAATTACTATCTTTTTATCCTTGTGCAATACGAAATAAATAAAATAAATAGTTCTGCACCATTATACTCGGTTGTTAAATTATGATTCTACGTATTATAGGAGAAGGTGTTATTAGAGATGCCTATGACCGCTGGGAAGTCAAATCGAAGCCTTGATGCCTTGAGGCGGAGCAGCAACACTCTGTCGGGGAACCGAGTGGTACTACGTCAGATGACGCGCCACCTTGTACGCGACTTACCACCTACCTGTTGCTAGTCCCAAGTGACGGAAAAGATTCACGGCGAGTACAAAACTCGTTAACAACCCACTATACGGCTGCTGAGGAAAGATATTGGTGGGAAAATTAAGAGAGGTGCTTGGAAGGGTAAAGATGACCATGACTGCAAGCTGGCATAAGGGTGTGGGAAATTTTTATTTTATAGAAGAGGGTGTAAGGGATTGGAATAGATTTCCAAGAGAAGTGATGAATAATCTACCAAAATGCTGAAAGAATTTAAACTAAAAATTGATTGTGGGCAAAAGTGGGTTAGGAGGAGGAAAGGAGAAAGATGAGTGTGTAGGGAGATTGCCACCGGAGCGTGCGCTCCATCGCAATTTTATCAAATATTACTATTATAACCATGAACAACGAACAATAAAAACAACACACACGTTGATTTGTAACAGAGACAGAAAAACTTCTTGCTAGATCAAGTTTGAATTGGTAATGTGATAAGCTTTATACGGATACCAGGTGGGTGAAATTCCTGAAGAAGGAAGACGCGGAAGTATCTGTGACGATGGATACGAGCATTGCTGCTGGCTACATCTATCAAGCAGAACCTACAGACTGTGGTTTGTATCAGACACTGAATGCAGATATGAACTATACGTGGTGCCCTTGGGATTAACGACCTTATTGAAAAATTGAATGCAATGGCTGCATACCTACCAAAAAAACGTTAAATAATTTTTTTTTGCTGTTTCAAACGTGTAGCTTTACCTCGAGGTCATTAGAGACAGTTTTTGAGATATGATTTTTAAGTATTTTTCTCCATATTCCCTACTTTTCTTTGCTACATGAATTATTTGCGGTAAATCTTTCTTTCTTTTATTTTACTTTAATACCTTTTTAGTAAACGATACCTTAAAAAAAAAAAAAAAAAAAAAAAAAACCCTAATTGCTTTGGTGTAAAAGGAGTGAATTGCAATATATATCTTTTTAAATTGATCGAAAAAGAATTTCTGGAAATTCATTTAAAAAAATTAATACATTGTTTGTTGGAGCTTCAGTTAACTAATTTTAATATTTTCGCCTCACATTCCATTTGCTAAACAACAATTTAAAGAAAAATAGAATGATAGCGACAGAGTAAAAAATAATAATTTACAGAAATAAATATTTATCTTGCTTTTCAACTTAGTTCCCCTACTTTTCAGTGCACTGCCGCTATTTTTCCATTAGTGAACACATTCCAAGTCGAAAAATAGTTGTTTTTTTTTGTCTGTCAACGATTTTGACGTGAACAGTGTCATTATTTATCCACACGTTCACCACAATATTTGAAAAATTTATTACGCGCATTAACGCCGACAAGGTTACCTCTTACCATAGTACACAATCCGAAGGTTAGTGGAAGGAGGCGTATTCAACCAGTGTGCGAGAGGTATGACATTTAGTTCAGGGACATACAATTTAACGTGGACATCACATTAAAAAATGCAATGTCCGTAAGAATTCCTGAACTTGTCCTCACAAAATTAAGTTTTTTTTCTCTCTCACAGCTTTTTGATAACGATTTTATGGCTCATCGTTAGAAGATATCAACAGAATGCGGAGACGATTGCAGAAAACTAATGGTAAGGAATTTGGCAATTACAGTAATGAAGCAACCACCCTCAACGATTTCACGAAAAACCAAATCCAATCGTCGGACCGGGAATCGAACTTACATCTTCTTCAAATGCCGACTCAAAGATTATCACTCACACGTGATAATTTTTTTAATGTTCATAATTTTTTTTTCAACCTTAGTCGCCGTAGAGGATTGAGAGAAAGGAACAAGAAGGGATTCGGTCCTGGCTCTCTGAGAGAACCATTCCGCCATTCAACTGAAACCATTTTTGGGCAACCGAGGAAAACACTTTTTTTTTTATTCGATCTTTAAGACCCGTCAACGTTAAGGTCATTAGAGCCAATATTGGATGCTGGGCAAGGAACGGGGAGGAAATCAGCCATAGTCTTTTTTGAAGGAACCATATCGGAATTCGGCTGGCGTGATCGCGGGTAATCATGGAAAACCGAAATGTGGATGGCCGGACGGGGATTTGAACCCACATCCACCCGAATATACTGCTACTTCGTTGGCAGAATACTGTACGCTGCCTTTGAAGGAGTTAAATACGTTAGTACTTTGTAACGTCCTCTGGTTTTAGTAAGGGCAACAAGGAGGTTATTCAGACTTTTCACAGCAAGTTAAGTGATTTGTGCGCGAGACGCCGTCTCAGATTAACACATAGGGGAATTTATTGCAATAGTGGTGTTCCGTGTAAGAACCTCACTTTGTGGACGCGTCAGTAAAACTGCATCAGAGTGAGACAGTCAGACTGAAGATATGAATGGGTGAGCAGAGTTAGAGCGTGCATTTTTAAGTTTCAGCGTAGAGAAGTGTGTCCTTGCAGCTGTTGGCTGAACTATTTGATTCTGGTTTTGTTTTTAAGTAGTTGGTTGGGAGCAAGTGCTGGTCTTTCGCTTAACCTTTCCCCCCCCCCCCTCTTTCGAACGTGAAGACTTAAAGTGGTACGTCCTAGGCCAGGTTCGTTCGTCGAGGCAAATTAAAGTACCGTGTTTTAAGTGAGGCCAAAAGAAGGGCCTGATTTCGTTAGGAAAGTGAAAGTACGAAAGAGAGCTAGCTGTTGACTCTTATTGAGTGTTATTGAGTGATATATAGTAAATTGGCCATCTTTCCGCTGTTGCTTGTTACACAATTGTAAATGAAAACACCGTCTATTAGCAACTGGTTTTATTCATGTATGCTCAGACGCGTTTCGCCCTAGTGGAATGGGGCATCGTCAGTGAGACTTATGGTTGAGACAGTTACGTGGTGGTCAGGAGTAGTTCCATTTGCACTTTTTTTGTGACCAGAACTGTAGTTGTGGTGACACATAACTGTAAGAATAACTATTGTTACCATTTTTTTTAGATAACTATATCACTGTTTCAAAATCTATTGACATTTACACTTTGTGTTTGACGAACAGCAAGATCCTTCTTGTTTTCTGTTTATGTTTCTTGCTGTTCGTCAAACACAAAGTGTAACTGTCAATAGATTTTGAAACAGTGGTATAGCTACCTCCAAAAAAAAAGGGTATCAATAGTTATTCTTACAGTTATGTGGAACCACAACTACAGTTCTGGTCACAAAAAAAGTGCAAATGGAACTACTCCTGACCAGCATGTAACTGTCTCAACCATAAGTCTCACTGACGATGCCCCATTCCACTAGGGCGAAACGCGTCTGAGCATATATGAATTAAACCAGTTGCTAATAGACGGTGTCTTATTCAGTGAAGCTGTAAATCGCACCTAATACACTGCTGTTTATACAAAGTAGTCTTTAAATCAGCTCAGATTAGAATCAGTAAACAGGACAGTACGTTTTTTTAAAAAAGATTATTTGTTTTATTCCTCATTGTGCAGCATATGCAGAGACTGTTAGGTATTTTTACTAATGGAAAGTGCATGATTGTCATCATTGCGCAACGTAACACGTAGATAACAGCGGATTTTTAGGGACAGTTAGGTAGAGAATATTAATGATTTTTATGATCGTAACAGAAGGATGTTTTGTTTAGAAGAAATAATTACCTGGTATAAGTCTGTTGTGGTCGCATATTCTGAAAGAAATTTATTTTTTATATCGATAGGTGAGTCTACATAAAGAGGAACTGCGCATTAATCATCAATATGCTGAAAATTTATCTCTGACTATTTAACTATTTTTTTATTCATTCCGAGATATTGTGTGACCTTTGTAGGTTTCAGAGGAAGGTCGGAAAGGCCATCGATTGAAGGGAAATTACAGGTACACGATTTTTCACTTTACGCTTCTCTGGTAAAGCGTGTTTGAGATCACTTGAGGAAGAGCTGTTGTAATATTATCTGTTGTTTCACATAGCTGCGATTGTGAGAGGTGCAATACTACTAGACGTCACAAGCGACTTCCTACGCATGGCCTTAGAATGTTACTGCTAAAATTGGATATAGAACGTATAACGGACATACACAAACCAAATAAGATAAAATTACAGATGTTAATATATTTTCAAGGATTTGTATGTTCATTTATGAATATTTTGAGTAATATTGTTATTCTGAGTTATATAGGGAGCAAGGGAAAGCAAGGCATAGACGATATATCAAAGAGACGATATAAGCAGAACAAAAGATGAGGAGAGCAAGAGAAGACACGGAGAAGCCACGAGTAACAGAATGAATGCGTGATCTATTAGAATAAGTAGTATTACACTGTCTGTGATAATAAATGTTTGAACAGTGTTGATCAGTTTGAAAAATAAGTAACGGTCAAACTAAGTACTAAGCGAAAAAGGATTCATGTAATTGTATCGTTTTATAAAAGGCTAACAAAAACTGTTAGAAATGATAATAGTATCGAGGTACGTTACAAATGCTTTAAGTTACTTGAAAAGTGTCACAAACAGCACGAAGCCATCACCAGACCATTCTACCATTTATAACCTGGCTATTGTCAATTCACCTTGACAGGGTAAGCCAGATTATAATCTGCCTATGCTTCATGTAATCGTGGCAGGTTGTGCTACATATAACCAGCCTGTCAGTTGCTTGGTTTTGATGTTAAATAAAAAACATACATACTCTGCGACAACATGAAATATTTAATAAACCAAGATAAGTAAACACCATAGCATTTTTAATAGACTCCGCTCTTTCTATATCACCTCAGCGATCACAAAACCAACAACACACCGAGCGACTTTATTGCTCTCTTAGCTTCGCTCGCGCACCAATGATTAATGTACTGTAACTTAATACTAAACAATGACATTTCAATATAAACAGTCTGTGGAATTTGTGCGCGAATACATGCATTCAAATTATTACATTGTCCACTGAATTACTTAAGAGTAAATAATCACAAAAACAAACTACTTACTATATACTTAGTCTATATACTAGTCGTAGTGTATATGTTACACATAGATTTTTTTTAACGTCTCTCAACAGCGAGGTCTTTAGAGACGGGAAATGATGGGGGCAAGGAATGGGAAGGAATTCGGCCATGGCCTTTTGAAGGAAGCATCCCGGCATTTGCCTGGAGTGATTTGGGGAAACCATGGAATACCCAAATCTGGATGCCCGGACGGGGATTCGAACCGCCGTCCTCCCGAATGCGAGGCCAGAACGTTAACCGTTACACAACCACGCTCGGTTTACACATTGAACCTTTCTCCTGAAGAGAACCAGTTTGCAATAAGTTTAAAAATAGCAACAGATGAAGGGTGTTAACTGGAGGAAACTCTTCATCGAAAGTCCCGCGGTCTTGAACTTGCTCGGAAGCCTCTGAACCCCGAGAGCAGCTTTCTTTCAGCTTAATCTTATCTTCTTTCTTCAGCATGAGCATCGGATTCCTGAAGCCTAATTACTTTAGCTGCTTGTGACGGCTAGAGACACCCTAGGTCTGATTTCCGTTTCCGAGGCATATCAAAAAAGAAGACAAATATATTGGTGCTAAAAACATTTAGGTAAACACAAATCACACAAAAACTGACCGTGAGAAACAAAGCCAATATAACATTACAGTGCCTTACACACGCTATCCGTCTCTCTGCCACCATTCGGTTGGTTTTCAAAATTTAATGAAAAAATATGTTATTTATCCCGGAAAAAGATATCCTATATTCTTCCTAATGATACATAGTATTTCCTTGTCAAATTTCGTCGAGATCGGTTTTGCCGTTTAATAGTGAATATGTAACAAACAGACAGAGTTACTTATGCATTTATATTTGAACTGTTACCCGCGACTTCGTACGCGTGGACGTCCAATTGGATATAGAAAGCTGTAAGTAACGTCAGATTTGTCCCAAACAACACCGAGTCGACATAATGAGAAAGGAAACCCATCACTATACCATTCTACCGTCGGACCTGTCTCATGAAGAGAACCAATTTCCAACATGTTTAAAAACAGAAAAGAACGAAGGTGCAAGAAGGTGGGGATTTTTTAAAAAGGTAACTTCAATTCCAGATTTGTCTTCTCTTCTTTTTTCACCATGAGCATTAGATTCTTGGGTTCTAATAACTTTAGCTGCTCGTGCTCTGCTAGAGCTACACCTTAGGTCCGGTTTACGCCTGCGAGGCACGTCGAAAAAGAAGAAAAACGTATACTGATGCCAGAAACCTTTAGGCAGACAGAAAGTAATAATAAAGTGCATCGAAAATCGACATTATATTAAATAATAAGTTTTATCTGTAAATGAAATTTATTAACAGATCATAAACTGAGTGCTAGCCTGAGTGACCGATTTAACATTACAGACTTGCACACGCATCCATCCACCAGTCACCATTCGATAAGTTATCAAAACTTGATGACTAAAACTGTTATTAATACCGAAAAAATATCCTGTGTCCTTCCTTAAAGATACAAAGTATTTTCTTGTCAAATTCCATTAATACCGGTACAGCCATTTAATCGTCAAAATGCAACAAAGAGACATTTACGTTTATAACACTATTAGTATAAATCATATACAAACTGCCTGCGAGAGAAACAAACCTGAGGGACAAGTACAGCGCAAATAAAGTATAAATTTACGGCACTTTTCGTCCACCTACGATTTGCCACGCATTCCACCCCTGAATTTATGGGACATATATTTTAACATGGAATTCTTAAGACGGATCTTCCAGGCTTGGATCATATGATGAAAAACAATTCTTAAATTAATTTTAACCCTAAACGACACGTTGAACTTCAGAAAGCAAGCACTTTATTCACTGTGCAACCAGCCCACTCTGCTGGTAAGTATTACAGATATAAATGAATGTAATTTTTCTCGGCCTGGGGCAAAAAGACAAATCAGCAGTGGCGGAACATAGTTTGACAGAAGGACATGGTTTCGATTTCGAAGCGACTAAGGTGTTGACACATGCGAGAGGCTTCTGGGACAGCGTCATTAAAGAAGCATTTGAAATTCGCCTCGCGTCTGATTTGGTAAACAGGGATTGTGGATTCCAGATAAGTGATGCATGGATTCCTGTTATTGAGGCTGCTCGTCACCAACGCTCTGCTTTTTGTGTTCCGTGGGCGTCTAATGACATCTGAGATGCTGCTAGGCAACATAACAACATCTGTCGTTGCCATGCCAGTTTACAAACAACACACTCAAGGCTGACTTCAAGGCAGACTTCAAGACTTGCAACTGCACCTGAAGATGGCGACGGAGAATAAAGTCGCCGAAATATTGTGCATTAATAACAATATTACTCGGTTTGTTTCCCGAGAAACGTTTATAAATATTACAGATATGTATACATGCTATGCCTCTGTCTTTCGCAGTTTAGTTTGTTATTTATAATTCCATGACAATATGTATTATCTATACGGAAAATAGTATCATTTGCCTTACTAAAGATAAATAGCATATCCTTGTCAAATTTCATCACGATCGGATTAGCTGTTTATCCCCGAAAACGTAACAAACAGATAGGCAGAGTTATTTTCGCATTTAAATTATTAGTATAGATTGGTAGTTTCACATCTTGAACCTGCCTATCAGATATTTCTACCAATTTCGGCATTTGCTATATGCTACGTTTCGGGTTACAGTGTAAACATAAAACTCCATCTCTCGTGACGGAGCTGGGACAGGACAGTAAGCGGCGGGTGCTAGGTTGGGCGACTGCAGCGGAGGGCGCGGTACCCGTGTGAAGCCCTGCAGGGCGGACCGGACAGATCAATACAGCACGGGAGCAGCAGGCGCTCCTCATTAGCGGAAGGCAAGACCCACACCGGAAGTACTGGTCACACCAGACGCCAAACACAGGGGGAGCAACTACAGCTAGCGAACTTATAATTGCACTCACGAATTGTAATCCTACAGTTACGTGTGGACAACACGGGAGTGATATAACGTTAGATTAAATGCTGTCAGTGCCACAAACTTTAATTGGATCGGTGACGGTCGTAATGTGACACCAGCCTTCTAGCAACAACCCTAATGTGCGGCCTTCCGGTTTTTGGGCTGTTCAGCGGGTAGTAGTTGCCATGGCGACTAAGCATCTGCGGGCTTATCCACAAAGGGTTTGGAGCTAGGTCGACGCTCTTGTTTTCTTGAGTTATTGGCCTTCCAATACCATGCAGCTATCATTAGCACAATTAGCCCAAATATAGTCATTTCAGCATACATAATTTACAGTTAAAAAAGCATTGATAGTCCGAACGTCAATTATCCGAAACGTCTATTATTCGAAGCGTCTATTATCCAAACGTCTATTATTCGAAACGTCTATTATCCGAAACGCCTATTATCCGAAACGTCTATTATTCGAAACGTCTATTATCCGAAACGCCTATTATCCGAAACGTCTATTATCCGACACGTCTATTATCCGAAACGTATATTAACCGAAACGTCTATTATCCGAACAACTTCTTAATTATTATTATTTTTTTTTTTTACTTTTTAAAATAATAGTGCACTATTTTACAAATGCGTCAACTTTGTTACTACTTACAGATTTACAGCACAGTAAACTTTTTCGCTTGTTTTGTTCGGAAATTGAACTAAGAACTAAGTTCAATGAGTTTAATCCTTCACATCTTGCGTTTGTTGGTAAACATGGGATGAAGAAAATGCAAAGAAGAGTCAGCTTATTAGATACACAAATAAAAAACATAAGGTTGATTATGATTATAAGGTGCGGAAAGATTTGCTTGCTGAAGACTTAAAATGTAAATGTCACTGTATTACATTTCATAGCAAGCTTAACTGGGCAGGACGAATTGGACAGGTGGTAGGAAAATGTTTCAAGAGTGATGAGGGGATGTACGAGAGAAGTAAAGGAATTGGGTTACAAAACTTTGGTAAGACCATTGCTTGAATATGGTAGTGTAGTATGAGACCCACATTTTGCGTATGAAATAAATACAGGAGTTGGAGAGGGTGCAAAAAAGGGCTGCTAGATTTGCTTCTGGAAATTACCACAGAATACAATCAGTAACAGATATGATTAAAGAGCTGGAATGGGATTCATTGCAAGACAGGAGGAGGATGAGGAGGGTCATGGAGTGTACAGGGCATATACTGGCGATGAGGCATGGAAAGATATTGCAGTAGGTATGAAAAGTAGTTCATGGAAGGGAAAAGATGACCACAAGCTGGCACTCGATTTCAGGCACAAGGATGTAGGAAGATTCTCTGTTTTGGGTAAGGGTGTCAGGGATTGGAATAAGTTACCAAGAAAAATGATGAATAATTTACCAAAATCGTTGAAAGAATTTAAAGCTAAAATTAGCAGAGGGCAAATGTAGGTGGGTGCAGGAAAGGGAGAAGATGGGTGTATAGGGAAATTTAATTAAGTATTATTATTGTATTATCTTGGCAATATCCACGTTACCAACTGCACACTGCTTTTGACGCTGAATGTTTGTTGCAATCGCAAGGCGACAACAGTTCTTTTAGTGTGCCGATAACTTTTAGTTTATTTTAGAAATCTAAAACCCGCCATGTTCGCCCTTCGCCTCTATTATTGATTTGCTGTGTTGGTGAGTTCCGTTGTCTTTAAAATCTTGTGCCAACATTATACGTCTATAATAACCTCGTTATCGTCTTGTAAAAAGAAGCATAAATGTCTCCAAAACGAAGCAGAAGAAAATAAAATACTTCTTTTGATTGGGGACGTAAAATTATAAAGTACTTACTATAATTTTAAAGGAAAAATAAAAAGTATACAAACAAAAACCATACAATCGATAATCCCAACAAATCGATAATCCGAGCCACCCTCCGACCAAATTATTCGGGATTATCCGCGCTTTACTGTAAATACATTTTCTTCATAGTGTAACGAACGCGTCTTGTGACCGCTAGTTACATTAATAAACTATATGTTTATTATTTAAAATGTGGAATATTTTAGTGGGCGTTTGGGCGCAGTGTACATTGTAAAAGTGTGGAGCGGCAGATCTGAGGAATGCCAGCAGGCCGGTTCCTAGAATTAGCGAGGGGAGAATAGTGAGTGCTTAATGGAGGGGAGATTTGTGCTTGCCAGGTAGACAAACAGGGTGATCGGCGAGAGTTTTCTGTTTTGCATGTGGCACGACGAACGAGTGAAGGAATATTCGATGCCGGCCGGCCAGCACGTTCGGACGATGTGATTTCTGGACTGTCTATTCGCGAGTGGGACTGTTGCTGCTGCCTGCATCCGGACACCCACTATGTTGTTTGAGCAGATGAGCTCAGCAAAGGACGACATCTGAGGAACTGTGCTACACTGGTCCATAGCAGAGAAGACCGTCATCCAATGTGTGGCGGCAGACATGTACATTCGGTAATTATACATCGCCAATGAAGGACACTGTGCTAGCTAGACTTTCAAGTTCATAGCATTGCCCAGCTACGACCCTGCAGATAAGAACTCTCATAGCCCGGAGCAAACATCTCTTTCAGAAGTGAAGTCAAAATGTTGGCTTCAATTACTGTTTAACTTTTGTGTATTTTATATAAAATACCCTGGCGCCCACAAAAGGACAACTGATTATTTTTAACTAATTTGTTATATATGTCACGTGATTAATTGAAATAAAACATTTGTGATTTCTCGTATAAAGTATTCACGCAAGTTCTACCTTTCATGATAATAAAATAAAATAATAAAATTAATTATAATTTTAAATCAGGTAATGAGGTCAGAATGTTACAATGGCGAACCAAGTGGGGCTTTTCGATTATTAATTGCAAAAATTAATTATGCTATGAACGAAAGACAGCACTATGTCCTTGGCAACTTTCTTATTTTGTAGATAGAAAGTAATTTGTGTTAGTTTCCGTAGTTAATGCATGTATAAATTGATGTGTTTGTTGATCTTAGATGGAAGTTGGTTTTGCAATAAGATCAGATAAATTTGTTTTGTGTGCATATTGCGTGTGTTAAATCATAATTATCTTGTGTGACATGGGAATGTGCAATGGGTTTTGTCCAAACGCACTCAAATTCTGTTGTATTACGGCGTTGATAATTGTTGTGATGCTTTCTTTATGGCAATTGCAATTAGTTGTCGAACTATTTGTGTGGATTTCGAGCCATGTGTCCAGGGTAACGATATCCTTTCATATTTAAACCATTTTTCCGCGAAGGTAATTGATGAGTAAATTCTTCTCGTAATTTTTCCATTGAAATTATAGAATGTGTTGTGGAATGTTCTTTGGGTTTGATTTTATTGTGCAATCGCGGATTTTATTGAGGCATTTTATTTGCAGATTAGTGTAAAGTCTTTCTGATGGTGTGTTCTGCAATCCTTATTTCTTTTCCTTGTTGTTGTGTATTGGAATATTCTTTGTGTGTCAACGAAATAGTTGAAAATAGCGTGAAGTTTTAAAGTAATGCGCTTGAGATCCAGTACCATTATTAACATGTCGAAAGAAATCATGGAAGGGTCAAATTTATCACATGAGCCAGCACCCACTAATTCAAATAGGGATCATATCGGGGAAGACAATAATCCTGCAGAAATAGCGTATTGCACTCAATCACCCGCTGAATTAGGGCAGGAGAATTTGGATAATTTTCAGACTACCTCCAAAATGAGTGCGAAAAACGTCTCGGTGATTCCTGCATTGCAGACTCAGCAACACCAGATGAACGATATAGCGGCTTTATTAATGGAGAAATTTTCACAATTATCTGCTCAATTTACAACACAATTTCAAGAATCCAATGAAAAATTGTCTGAACTCTCAGTGCAAATGTCTAGTAAAATCGAGAGTCTTGAAAGAAACCAAGAAATGGCTCACAAAAGAATTGAAGAGCAATTTGCTACTTTTCGCGGAGAAATTGGCCGAGAAATAAATGATTTTAAAAAGGAAATTAGCTCTGAGATCACTCTTTTAAGCAAAGTCCAGACGGAGTTAAAGTCTTCCTGCAATGCCCTTGAAACCGCCAACAGGGAAATTTGCCGTAAAGTAGAAGCGAATAAAAGTTCAATTGAACAAATACGCTCAGAAAACAGTGAACATTTAGGTCAGATTTCTGAGTTTGCTCATTCAATAGAAGATGGTGTTGATGAAAATTTAGGTAAAATAAGATCCGAAGTTGGAGATCTTAAGAATTCCGTGGGAGAAATGGAGAAAAGTCAAAAGAATCTAGAAACATCACAGCGTAACCTTGCTGCCGAAACGGAGGTAAAATTACGTAATTTGGAAAGTAAAATAACCGAAAGGAATAACTCTGCTAGCAACAATGGACAAGGTCAAGCTAGTTGTGCTCAGCTGTTTTCGGGAAATATCGAGTTAAAGCTTCCTAGATTTGGTTCCAAGGGGGGGATAAACCCGAAAGCTTACCTCGAAGACCTTGAAAGATACTTTCAAATTAAAGCTGTTCCGGAGTCGGCAAAACTTTTAATCATTAGCCAGTCATTTTTTGAAGAAGATCGTTCATGGTTACAAGTAGCGTGTACTCCAGATATGTCGTACACACAATTTAAGGAATTGTTTTTGAGTGCTTTCTGGTCAGCAAAAATTCAAAACCAAGCGAGGACGCGATTTTACCAAGGAAAATACGAGCCTAAACCTGGTGATTCAATGGAAAGGTATGTGGAACGGTTAGTCGTAAAAAGTCGTTATTTTGACACAATGATGCCGGACGCCGAGTTCATTGATGTAATAAGCTCACATTTCAGTCCTAGGGTTCAAGAACACATCTCGCCTGTATATGTAAAGAATATCACTGATTTATTAGAAACACTGCGGAATCTAGATGCCATAGGACAACGAGCGAGCCGTGAACAGTGCGCGGAAAATGTGCAGAACAATCGCTTTAATTCTCATGGCTACTTCCGGCCAAATAATCAGAATAACGGGCAAAGTTTGAATAACAGTAGTAACCCCAAGGGAGGTAAAAATTGGAAGCAAGCCCAATCTGGCGATAAGAAACCTTGGAAGACTGATGGTCAGCGGGATGGTCACGGGCAAACACGCGGGGGTTCGCCGGAGGTGAAGGCTATTCTAATCGTCGATCCTGGCAATAACATTCAGAACGAAAGTGAAAATGAATTGAGAGTTGGTGCCGCACGCGAAACATCGCAGGGTGACCAATTAAAACAATGAGATTTCGCAGGGGATGCTGAGGGCTCTCTACAGTTTTTCCTTATTAATTTAACATACTGGCGAAATGGCGGTGTGGAGAATGATGCGATCATAGCAAGACCAAAGCATAATCAAACTTTCACTGTAGGGCAACGAGTATTATTACGCACCAGTCCACAATCATACACCAACAAGAAGCTTTTGCAAAGTTTATTATAATATATATATTCCATGCATGGTGAAAAGGATAACCTCAGTTAACAGTCACTTATTCACTAATGGAACCAATGACTTTAACCCCATAATTCACGAAACTTTAAAGAGTATTCTGATGATCTCAAAGTTTTGGTACAGTCGCGCGAGGATCATTTGGTGCAACTTGTTTCTCTTGATAGTGACGATGGGCATATATGTGCCGGAAAAGGATAAAAACTTGCCGAGATAATATGTTGGGACTTGATTTCTGGCAGACAGAAGGATTCCAAAACGGTGGGGTACATTTACAGATTAATTTCTGGAACTTCACAGATGTTGTGTGGCATATCAAATCACCAAGTAGCCAAGGGAAAAGGATCTCCAAGGTACTAGGTAGATAATATTTTATTTTGTTTTGTTCATAAGGAATTACGCGAATCAGCATTCCATGAACAAAATTCTTTTATGCCATAGAGCAAATGTACTTATAACGTTGTCTTGGGAAATCGGGAAGTATACTGGAGCGGCATCCGCGTACACTTGATCGAGATCATGTTAATTTAAAAATCACGCGAGGTCTGTAACGAATGGAGATAAAAGGGGATGTAATTGTCATTATGTATATTCAAAGGATGGTGGCGGAAATCCATTACAAATACTTTGCTTCGCGGTGACATAGTAACAAAATATTTGGAACAATCTTGCATTGCTTTGGACAACCCTGCCGTTCATAGATGGTGACTTCACTGCTTAAAAGTTTTTTTATTATTATTATTCAGATAGGATATGTTCTCTACCAGTTTTATTCATTCATTATATGTTAAGATTGTGTTATCCTATGTGTTGAATATCTATGATGATCACAAATTATGATGTATTGCGCTATATTTACTAAGAATGGTGTCTAAGTTAAATTTTCAATTTGATATAAAATGTTATTGTGTTAGAACATCTATATCACTACAATAATTTGTTACTTATAAGGTTACATTTGAAATGGTTATATTATGTATTTAAGGCTTGCACAAATCTACCCACAATCAGGGATGGGAGTAAGAAAAGTCTATGTACAAAGTAGCCAAGGGACATATGTTCGGTTGAATATTCATGTCGGTGGAACTTGTGATGGAATAGGTTAGAATAGGTTACCAGATTTATAATTACTGCTAAATTAATGGACGAGGAAGGAAAATTTGTATATTTCTTATTGTGAAAATTTAAATAAAACTAGTTTATTTAAATTTGCCGAACCAGGGGGAATATGTAACGAACGCGTCTTGTGACCGCTAGTTACATTAATAAACTATATGTTTATTATTTAAAATGTGGAATATTTTAGTGGGCGTTTGGGCGCAGTGTACATTGTACAAGTGTGGAGCGGCAGATCTGAGGAATGCCAGCAGGCCGGTTCCTAGAATTAGCGAGGGGAGAATAGTGAGTGCCTAATGGAGGGGAGATTTGTGCTTGCCAGGTAGACAAACAGGGTGATCGGCGAGAGTTTTCTGTTTTGCATGTGGCACGACGAACGAGTGAAGGAAGATTCGATGCCGGCCGGCCAGCACGTTCGGACGATGTGATTTCTGGACTGTCTATTCGCGAGTGGGACTGTTGCTGCTGCCTGGATCCGAACACCCGCTATGTTGTTTGAGCAGATGAGCTCAGGCAAAGGACGACATCTGAGGAACTGTGCTACACTGGTCCATAGCAGAGAAGACCGTCATCCAATGTGTGGCGGCAGACATGTACATTCGGTAATTATACATCGCCAATGAAGGACACTGTGCTAGCTAGACTTTCAAGTTCATAGCATTGCCCAGCTACGACCCTGCAGATAAGAACTCTCATAGCCCGGAGCAAACATCTCTTTCAGAAGTGAAGTCAAAATGTTGGCTTCAATTACTGTTTAACTTTTGCGTATTTTATATAAAATACCCTGGCGCCCACAAAAGGACAACTGATTATTTTTAACTAATTTGTTATATATGTCACGTGATTAATTGAAATAAAACATTTGTGATTTCTCGTATAAAGTATTCACGCAAGTTCTACCTTTCATGATAATAAAATAAAATAATAAAATTAATTATAATTTTAAATCAGGTAATGAGGTCAGAACGTTACAATAGTAATCAACAATTTAAATGATAAAACAAATAAAAATGTAAAAAGAAAAATAGAGAAGAGTCACAGCGATATGTGGGTAAATAAAACACAATTTATCTATATAAAGCGGTATTCTTGGTCATGATGTACCGATGTCTGTCACACTTTGACGTCACGATTTCGCCTCCGCTGCTCAACCAACAACGATCAGAGATGTTCTAGGTTATTTAATAAGAATTTTGCTCAGCATCCACGTGTAAATGAGCTACCAATTCACTAAAAGAAAAATATGTATTTCGTAAACATCAACAAATTAATTGCTTTTTCTTAATTAAAATTCGTTCGATATGGGATTTTCTTACACTCTCTGTATAGTGATCCTGTTGGTACAGTAAGCTAAGGAATACTTACATTATAACATTTTCAAGATTGTGAGCGATATTTGATTAAAATTGTACTAAGTTAGCAAAGAAACGAATTGCTAAAATGTTGCGTTTAACGCGTCATTTTTGACGGGCTTACAAAATATTTATATTGGATGTAGATATTTTTAGTCACTGTTACAATATACTCGAAGAAAAGATTTGCCGAAACACTGAAATAAAAGTATGCACTGCGTTTAAATGAATACATTAATCATTGGTTGCTTTTATTACTGATATCACTATGTCAGAAATATGTAAATATTTCCAGTGAGTCAAATTTAGATCGCAATACAGTGAATGTATTTCTAAAATGTATTCGTACGCGGGTAATAAAAATCTGTGAATTTCGAACAGCAATATTGGTTATGTCGAAATGCAGACAGGACCACAATGACAACTGACACAGTTTTTCACAGAATAGTTCACAATGAATTTAGTTTTATAAATAATTTAAGCCGCTTTCATAAACTACGAGCTACTGAGGTTATTATCATACGGATGGAAGTAGTTCCGTATTTATCGTGCTGAATGATACCTGGACCAGGAATAAAACCAATATCATGCGCTATAGCATAATATTTTGGGGGTTCCTAATTTATTTTTAATTTCATTGGTTCCCTAATTCTGACATCATTAATTCAGTAGAAGTTCAATCTGTATCGCTGTGTAAACTACAATTGAAATAATTACAAATTACAAAATAGGGTTATAAGCATTACATAACAACAATTCTATTTATCTAGGCAACCGCAAATAATTGAAGAAACTGCTGGGTGAGCGGTTAACGCTCTGGTCTCGCGTTCGGAAGGACGACAGTTCGAATCCCCGTCTGAGCATTCAGATTTAGATTTTCCAAGGTTTCCCCAAATCACTCCAGCCAGATGCCGGGATGCTTCCTTGAAAAGACCATGGCCGAACGCCTTCCCGTTCCTTGCCCCCAGTCCCATCCAGACTCTAATGACCGCGACTTCGACGTGGCGTAAAGCCCACCTCAAAGAAATGGATTCCCAGAACATACATTCCCCCGTCATTTTAGACGGGCTTAGAGGTTAGTACAAAAATAAAATTCAAACATCCAAATTGAAGTTTCTAAGATCAGTAAAAGGATATTACCTAAATTATAGAAGAAGAAATAAGGCAACAACTGAATATTTCCTCTCTGAATCATAGAGTTTCGCAAAACAAGGGAAAACTAAATAGACCACGTTCTAATGATGGGTAATTACAGATATCCAAAGCATTACGAATAATACCATCCTACAGGAAAAAGGAATATTGATAAACTCATAAAGAGATGGTCATAAATCGGAACAAATTTTAGGCCTATCCATGAAAAGTAATTAAATAAGTAATAGAGAAAAGACGAAGTTGTGGAGTCATATTGGAATTGGTGCCAGTGGTTACTCAAGTAAAAGAGAAATTATAAATCGGACTTTGCATCATGTATTAGAGAAGCATCCAGAATTGACAACTGAATGTTGTGTGCCAGATTCTCAATTGGAAGTTAATAAAAAAATTATTAGTTAACTGTAAGTAAAATTAATTTCAACTGCACTTTAAATTTGTTTTTAAATGTAACTGACAAATTGTACAAATATTATAGAGATGTCGCTGAAGATGCTCTGAAAAATGGAGTGAAAAGCTTACGACACAAAAAATAAAATAAAATCCAATTTCATCGCCATATAATTAACCTTTATAAAAATTGAGAATTGACGACAGTTAGACGCAATTTCATGGGAAAATATTTGTCTTATCCAGACTTTTCCTGCCTTCTCAGTTGACCTAATGTTCGTTATTTTTGTGTCTACGCGTGTGATAAAATACCTTTAACGATATCCAATTCATGTTTTTCTCTTTCAGCCACAGATTTGTGTGTGACTTTATACGTGAAGTCACAACTAATAATTTTTTTATTAACTTCCAATTGAGAATCTGGCACACAACATTCAGTTGTCAATTCTGGATGCTTAATTATATTAAGTATTTTATACTTTTACGTCCCCAATCAAAAGAAGTATTTTATTTTCTTCTGCTTCGTTTTGGAGACATTTATGCTTCTTTTCACAAGACGATAACGATGTTGTTATAGACGTATAATGTTGGCACAAGATACTAAAGACAACGGAACTCACCAACACAGCAAATCAATAATAGAGGCGAAGGGCGAACACGGCGGGTTTTAGATTTCTAAAATAAACTAAAAGTTATCGGCACACTAAAAGAACTGTGGTCGCCTCGCAATTGCAACAAACATTCAGCGTCAAAAGCAGTGTGCAGTTGGTCACGGGGATATTGCCAAGATAATACAATAATAATACTTAATTAAATTTCCCTATACACCCATCTTCTCCCTTTCCTGCACCCACCTACATTTGCCCTCTGCTAATTTTAGCTTTAAATTCTTTCAACGATTTTGGTAAATTATTCATCATTTTACTTGGTAACTTATTACAATCCCTGACACCCTTACCTAAAAAAGAGAATCTTCCTACACCCTTGTGCCTGAAATCGAGTGCCAGCTTGTGGTCATGGTCATCTTTTCCCTTCCATGCACTACTTTTCATAGCTACTCCAATATCTTTCCATGCCTCATCACCAATATACAACGTGTACACTCCCATGACCCTCTTCACCCTCCTCCTGTCTTCCTATGAATCCCATTCCAGCTCTTTAATCATATCTGTTACTGATTGTATTCTGTGGTAATTTCCAGAAACAAATCTAGCAGCATCTTAATGCATACGGCAGTTTATTTGTTACTGATGATACCTGTCATTGCCTGAGTTGCAGCTTCCAGTTTAGCCCGAGGTGTGGACACAAGACGTAACCAGCACCGAACCGATGATCTTCTGCAGGGACTAAGCTCATTCTACCTTACCCGGGACTGCGAGAAAGATTATAAAGTCAGAAGCTATTAGTCCAAGTATAAGAAGAGGCTGTCTAATAGAAGACGCAACGGATCTAATGGAAAGTGGTGTGCTACAAACAAGGGGACCTTACTGTCTCAGAAAATCAGTTCGGGATGAGACTTCGCAGGTTAGTAGTATATCTTACTGGTGTCCACCCAGTAAAGAAGTAAAACGCACTGTTCACAAGATTCCGAGAAAAAGGGCTTTAAAGTTTTACGAGCATCTAATGTAGTCTTGTTGGTTTTTCCACCATGTAAGGGCATTGAAGTTGCTGATCTGTAACGAACTCGCTTGCCACGCGGGCGTTCCGGGTTCGATGCTACTCGAGTAACTTTTTTAATGACAATATTAATTAAAGTTTTAATTTACCTCCATTTAAAATGCATTTGAAATTTTTAAACTCTTTAAAAATAAAATACTGTCTTCATTTCATATTTTAATTAGTTGTAACAGTCATTTAATAAATAAACAATAATATTTATTATTTAATTGATAATGTTTTTAGGTAATCAACATTATTTAAAAGTTATTATAATTTTTAAAACAATTAAAAAAAAAAAAAGAAACTACCCTTCTGCAACCACTGTCGATGTTTAGTGGACGTACCTGCAAATTAAGCTGTGGGTCCGCTGTGTTGGTATGTAAGGTGACGGAGATACCTGTTGCTTCCAAAAGGACTACAACTTTAAAATCATATGGAAATTTATTCAGAAAACTTGATCGCCTATAATGTCATTTTGTATTTCATCATTTCAGATTTAAGTCAGTTAGTTATTTAGTATTAGATTAGGTACTTCAAACGTCAGCGGCATGCGCGTATAAGTTGTGTACATCACTAGTGCGTAATGACAACTGTGACAACAGTTCAGCCTCATTTTAGCCCCTAAAATTAAATCTGACATTTTATAGTTCTTCGGTTCCATATAAAAAAAAATGTGGACTTTGTTGAACAGGTTAGAGAAAACTTTGCCGCTAGTCCGAAGAAATCAACAAACCTTAGATCCCACAAGATTGGCATTCGATTAAAGACTATTTCGAGGATCTAGCGTAAACTATTTCACTGGACACCATATACACTGACAGTTGTGTAAGATATCACTGATGACAATAAAACTGATTTCCGCTGGAATTTCTGTCTCCATCGTAAATGGAAGTCACATAGAACAAAATTACACTTGAATTTAAAACTTCAGATATTTTGCAGTAGAATGACAATATAACATATTTTGTCAGTAAGCTTCCAATGTTATTGAGTAATTTTTGAAGCATCCTGTAGTTTATAACACCACACTATCCACTACTGATGACAAAGAAAGGGACCTACAGAAACGGTACCAAAAGAAAGAAGGGTTTTGATGAATATCCCCACAGCCAAGGCTCTGACATACTAATTGTTTGACCGTTTCCGGTGACCGAGAAATTCGAACGTGTCTTTTAAAAATTGCTTTAAAGTTTGTGTGACGACACACAAATATATATTCTCAAAGCAACTTTGTGCAGGTGTGCTATATTTAAAAAAAAAAAACAACAAAAAAAACGAAAAAATGATTTTTACATTTGTTTACAAAATTCCACCTGCATTTCCCCTTCACGCTACTCAAAACAAATTTACAGTTGCAAACGTTACTGTGATGTGCATACATCTCGAAAACTGAATTTTGGCAAAGTGGATGGTGACGATGATGTTTACGACAATCCGACCAAATGGAATAAAAAATCATAACTTCCATATAGAGCTCCAGAACAACAACTGGCACTCTGTTAGTCAGACAAAAAAAGTTGGATGCGATACCGAAAAGTCAGCTAGTTACGCGGATGAATCTCTCTGCGCAAAATCCATACGAACCAGAATTTTTTTCTGGAAAAAGATTAACGTATCTGTGAAACGCCAAACCAGGATCCAGTAAAATAAATTTAATATCGTCACTGAAACGTAATGAATTTATACACGCATTTTTACGTCGGTTTTTGTTGACCGTGCCAAAGCATCGGCCTGCGTGTACTTTGAAAGATTCGAATGGTTCCGGTTCGTATCTCTGTGCCGATCTTTGTCATTACACCAAAGGAAACTAGCACAAATCTTAAATGTTTCGGATATTTAATTGCTTTGAAGCAGTGTTTCTCAAAGTGGGGTACGCGAACCCCTGGGGGTTCGCCAGTTGATCGTAGGGGGTTCGCGACAAGATTTACGTAATGGCGGACTCATTGTTGCCCATTGTCGCCAGGTCACAGTTTTTGTCAAGGAGGTTCGCCAGTGCCTGGAAAATTTAATAGGGATACTTGGAGCCTAAAACTTTGAGAAACACTGCTGTGAAGCACAATGATCCTGGTAGATATTATCTTACAACCGTATCTTTTTCATGACTTAAAAGAAAAAAAATCCTGTTACCTTTCAGAATAATTTCAACAAACATCTACTTTTACCTTTTTCGAATTTTCAATGCTTTTTCATATGTTCTAAGACGTTTTCCTTCGTAAGTTATTCCAATTCCACACTCCATTAGCTTATAAAGAAAATTTTCCACTCCCATACACCTGAAATCGAGTGCTAGCTTGTGGTCATGCTCATCTTTTCCGTTCCATATATTACTTCTAATTGTTCCCTAATATATATGCAGGTCACATCATCCTGTTGACTCCCACCACTCTCTTCACCCTCCTCTGTCTTCCAATGATTCCCATTCCGGCCCCTTTATCATATCATCATATCACTTACAGATTTTATTCTGTCGTAATTTTCGCAAACAAATCTGTCAGCCCTCTTTGATTACACTTCAACTCCTGTATTTGATACCCAAAATGTGAATCCCATACTAAACAACCACAGTCAATTGGTAGCGCAATTCCCTCACTTCCTTAGTATATCGACTCATCATCCTCTCAAAAAAGATAAAGGATTTTTAATCCTCTCCCAACCACCTGCCCAGTTGCGTTTACTATCAAATATTATGGCAATTATTTACATTTAAGTTCTCCAACAAGCAATACCCCCTCAACGTTCTAATCATGAGAAAACCTTTCCTTATTTATTTGTGAACTTGATATATGACATCACTCAGTCTCCTGCCGCATGTTAGAGCATCGTTAATGACTGTCAAGCTGTCACCATGACCTATAGTGCCGATCGGAAAAAATACTACTTCGTTCGTATCAAAAAGCGAAGATGCACTAAAACGCCATGCCAGGTTAACTGAACGCCTCAGTTCACTGTCAATAAATTACTGATATGATGGGCCAGAGAGGGTTGGAAGGAAAAGTTAGAGGCCTTTTCCCAGCAGTGGAAGCACTAATGGATTGTGCACAAACTACGTGGCTCGGTCTAGGGTGGGAGGGGTTGGCTGGAAGGCTACGTTGGGCTACGTGGGGGGAGGGGGGGGTTCACAGGAGGCCAAAATGGAGCTACGTGGTTTATGCACGCTCCCTAATTAGAAGCGGAAAAACAACAAAAAATGTCAATTCGAAGAAGTCATCAAGAGTTTTCAGCAGAATCTTATTATAAAACACAACGTTTTGACAACTCTATCTTCAACAGATGTATATCTATTGTTAGAAAAGACCAGAAGGGCGCTGTTTCTGAAACATTCGCAGTTCTGACGGCACTGACAGATGGGTGATGGAATTAACAGGCAGCATATTTAGCTCTGCCAAACTACATTCCCGCACAAAACGAATTTACTCCCAATTTCACAGCACGAGGTATTCTGCTTACTGTTACAATCCCAACACCGGCCACTGAATCTATCATCCCGATTTTTTTTTTTTTTTTCGGTGAATATTTCGCTATTTTCCTTTAACACTATTTTCTTCTTCTGAACGACATCTTTTAGTTGGTTGTTGACATTTGGGTAATCCAGTTCCGACTGCTTATTCTGCACACCCCAAAACATCTTCAACGTATTTTCTTGCTAATACTAGTCGACGCTATAAATATCACTTTCGAAGCCACTGGACATAGGAGCGTTTCCCGGAAGGGTGGTTTATGTCTGTAGTCTTTCCACGAAGTGATTTAGCTTCACTACATCCGTTCGTTATAATCACATTTACACACGTTGAGTGAACGCGAGTTCCGCTGAGAAGTTATAACCGTACGGGGAAATCCTGCGCATACAGAAAACAGTTTGTTTTATGAACGATGCTATAAATCACAGCAGACGTAGTACTCATATTTTCTACGAAATGTTTTGTAGACTAAGAACCAATAAAAATGTTCCTGGTAATCGTCAGAAAACTGTACGATTTCCTCAAGTATCGCAATTTCAGTTTCAAATTATTTCTTGTTATTACTATGTGCAGTTTCGTAGAAATCATTTCGATTGATTTTGCGTGAAGATTATATAAACAGACACACAAATAACACAAATACTACTTGTTATTAAATTTTTTCCTCTGTTATGAGTATTTAACATTCAATTTTTAAATAAGAATTTCTTGAATGTTATATCAATCTCTATGTGAACAGCTTCAAAATAGAGTTTTATTCTTAAAGGCGGTTTGAAAATGATCAGTTATAAGTACGATGGGTTTCATTATCATTAGGGCATTTTGATATTTTTAAAAATATTAGGTTTTCGATATATCGATATTTTAAATATATCATTAACGTAAAGTGGTATACAGAAATCTAGATATTTCTTTATTTCATTACGCAATTTATCGAAAAGAAACATCAGTATTTCGGTATATAGATTGATTTAAAAAATAATAATTGGGCAGTCTGTCGAGAATTTTAGGGCACTTTATGATCTCGAAATATTTGGCTGATCCGTATACATCTTTAATTTACCCAAGCAATCATCATTCGACATGTGTTCGTGTCCATCCCTCAAAGATGACATTGTTTTTTTCTGTTTCAAATGGAAAATCCCCCACACAAAGTGAAATATTTTTCTCTTCTTTAATAGCCTACTCCACAGTACTTCTTTTGTTAAATTTGAACTATTATATTAGAAAAAACCAATACCGAAACAAACAGCAGTTTTTTGAAGCACGGATTCAAAATAGTTGTTTTGGCGAAAAACAAATTGTGCTCTAAAGACACCAATTTATAATTAACTATTAATACCCTTAGGCAAATCGCTTTGTTCCCATAATCCAGCAGCAGTATATTGTTTGCATTCTTTAATTTCTTGTTTTAATAAATTCCTCAGTGGTATAACTAATTCAATAAATATAGTTTGAATAATTTACGAGAAACAACAGAAAACGTTAATTTACTTTCAAAAAATATCGACTATGATATATAAATCTCAATATCGTCCTAAAACGTATCAGTCATAAATATCGATATTTCAAAAAATAATAATAATAATACCGATATATTATACACAGTCTTAACGTACAAACACATATTGACTATTTATAATTTTATTTTATGTGCAGATTAAGTGAAGAGAATTTTTTTGAACCGATCGTCGGTATTTTGCGCTCTTTTTTATTTCTCGTGTCAAGGACATAACATTACAAGTTGAAACAAAACAACTAAAATTAATTAATTTATATTAAGATTATGGACTATAGAACACAATTAAATGGAATGTGACCAGAATTCCGCAACCCTGATGGCCTTCCCATTTGCTCTAAAAGGTCACCGATAGTGCAGATTTCTGGGAGATTCCTGCATTTCAGATGTTGCGGGTCCTGCAGCTCACCACAATCACATAGTTCGTTTTCAGTAGTGTAACACCATTTTTTGATATTAGATCTGCATCGGGACACTTCAGTTCTTAATCTATTTACTGCCTTCCTTATGGCATATGGTTGATTACACCCCGCGGCCCGTGCCTCTTTGATATTCCTCGAGTGCCATAGTTCTTCACGGCATGTCCCAGGTGAAGATGTTATGGCTGTAGTTGACTGTAAGAAGCTCTTTCTTGACTTCAGCCTTGCGGGTTAAGGTTCGTGTCCGAACGAAGGGTTTCCTGTTTCCTCTTCTCCATTTTGCGCCCTAATACCACAGCGAAGTGATGCGTTACACTGGGCTGCATACCCACTAGGGACTCCAGTTACGGGCGGCCAATTACTGTCGGACCAGACGCATGGCAGAGGTCACTGAAGTGCAGTAACACAGAGTTAAGTGGTTAGAGCCAAATTCCCAGCATTTCTGTTGATGCCAGCAAGACAGCAGATGTGATGGTGCACAGTTCCTAATCGCCACAGAGAGATGATACGAAACTGTTAGTTGTGGTCTATACTTCGAATGGGTTCATTAGATATGGAACCCCCGTGGCTGCACTGAAATTCAGCATCTACCTTCTTTCATCTTTCATCGACTTCAAACAACACAGACCATTTTACAAACATATTATATACTGTACATATGTACGGCAAGTATTTTTCCTGTGCTTTGCGAGCGCGGACCTTTTTGTGCTTAGTAACGCGTTTACCTTTTGTTTTTCTTAGCAAAGCATAAACATTTGTTACGTAGTATATTTGTAACCTTTACCGAAAGTTAGATTACACAGTGTCGTTAATCGTTGACGCAGTGGTTTGATTAATGTTTTCCGTTTGTTCTAACGGTCTATAGTTCAGAAAACTGAAGAATTAAATAACCAAAAACATTATTAAACATATTAACAGAATCAAAATGGTTTATCTGTATTACGGCGTGATTTTAATGGATAGGTTATAAAGGAGTGTTCATCTGAGATGCACTGTGATCTCTGACACCTATCTGCTCTAGCTAAAAAAGAATGATCATTTCTTGACCTGGTCGCATAGAGTCTTAAGATATACCGCAGATTTTAAGCAAGGCTATATGCTTCCATCCCCACAAAAATTGGTTATGCAGTATTTGCATGATGCTTGGACAAACGAAAAGACATTCACAGCCAGCTTAGAGAGTTATAATAGCATAGATAACACTTAGTAACGAGTATGGGAATTTGAAAATCATTGCAGAACATTTCGCAAAGTAGTTGAATTTTTGTGGTGTTACCCTCCATGGCAACGCCGTCGCCTGGGATAATAGGCAAGTAATGGATTAAATTGTAATTTATTCACAGTATCATCGTGTTATTATTTAATTTTTAAATCCTTTGTAAAATAAATACTTTTAAATCTTTACCCAACACGCTTTAATTAAATAGGCCATTGTAAACTTTAATCCTTCGCCATAAAAATACAGGAATAAATAAGTTAGAACCTGACGTTGATACACGTAAGACGAAAGAATGGATTTGTAATATTTTTTAACGTTCCTAACTCCAGAAACTTCCTCACACAACGCTGTAATGCTGTCCGCATAAAAGGAACTCCACAGGGTGTCATCATATGAAAACGATTTCTCTGGCATCCACGGCCATGTTTGTTAATTATTATTAGATTTTAGAGGTATGCCACATTGTTTATTGGATAACATAACCTTTCGGTTGCTATTCTACAGCTTCTACAGCTTTCGCCAGAGATCTGGATGCATGGAAATGCACCCGCCAAGTCCAGTCAACGGCGTCACTGCCTAACGTTTTCTTGAAGCGATTCGGGCTATTTTTGTACCTCAATTTCTATCTCAAATTTTTGTTATGTATATATATCATCAAACTTAGCAAGCATACTAAAATTTAATTTCGTTATGTTCTTAGTTCGTATGTTATTAATATACAAATTTCTGCGATTTTGTCACTCACTCACTGAAGATCATTAAACATCTTAGGTACTTTCCGTAGTAGAAGAAAGATGAAATTTGGTACACAGATAATATTTTACCCACATATTATAAAAAAAGTCTGAAACTCGTAAATTTCCATACTACTACCCCTTACCTACCCCTAACGTGAAATCGCTTTATATCCTAATCATTTTATGTACCTCAGATTTCCATTGTAGAGTGAGATTACCGAGTTTGACTAATGTGTTAAATTTTATTTATTTCATTTCCTTACTTTGGAAGTCCCTGAAATTCAAAATTTTATTTCGGCCTCGACACCCAGACATCAATACTTCACTGTACTTCCAGTGATCCTAGAAACAAGTTATTTGGTACACATACGTGCTTTCATCCCATATTCATAAGAAAATTCTAATGTTGGTGTTTTTCCACGTATTTATTTAATTCCAATTCCAAACATGAAAAATTCTGACACATATTAGTGGGTTAATTGCTTTGCTCTGGAAGTAGCCATATGCCTGAGATTTTTTTTTTAGAGCGCAGAGATCTACACGTTTAACTAACATATTAGATTTTACTTTGTTCCTTTGCTTAGTTTGGAAGTTACTTGTTGTTTACTTACAGTGGTAATTAAACCAACGGAAATCTGCTTTGCTCGGCTACGGCGCACACCAATTGCTTGTGGAGCATAGTTGGTAAATTAAAAATATTGATGTCTTCAGTTCTGAAATGTTCTTATTCACCGACTTTCGAATGGAATCATTACATTTGAGCAACGATTCAGAATTAGTGATCAACTTACAAAAAGAAATGAGATCCCAGAAAAACCATTTTTGTAAAAATAGGCCAAGTCTCGTACTCTTGTAACGACAAAAAGTTATGAGATCTCCTTCTGAGCCAAGTCTACGCTTTACAATGTGTATTCACTTCACTTTCTGAAATAGAATGGTTTCTCTCTGGCTTATAGATTTTGTTTAGAATAAAAATTTAAAAAAATTCTGGCGACTTGACTATTATGCATGTCATACATAATTTATAGATTCATTAATATTCATTTTTGTGTTAGAGATACTTTTCAAAGGAGATTTGTAAAGTAAAGAATATTGAAAAAGGACATCTGAAAAAGCCAATATTTTTTAAATAACCACTTTTAAATATTTTACAATTGAACATGTAGTATTTGATGATAACGACTTTTTATAGCAAAGGTGATATTTATTACTCTTCTTCAAAACAAAATACATTTCATTTATAAATACTTGCATTTACTTATTTCCACATTATTATATTACCATTCGGTGATTAAGATATTATTCGCACGGGCAAACTAATGTAGAAAAATTATTCGTTTAAAGATATAAGAGTTACTTGCTGTAACCAAAGAGAACCAACATCAGTCGGCTGGATGGTACCTGAAACGTCTCCGAGATGGCGTTAGAGTCGTTTCCGAGATATTAAATACAAGGATTGCTAATTTTTTTCACGAGTTTGTAGATTCGTTAATATTTGTTTTAGTGTTAAAGACGCATATTGTCAAAAAGTCAACGATGATCAGATTATGACTGCTAATATTGTTTTCAAAGAAGTTCGTTAAAGTAAAGATGATTGAAAAAAAGGACACCTGACAAAGCCAATACTTTTTTTAAAAAAATCTACATTTTAAATGTTTTACAATCAAACATGTAGTATTTAATGATAACGACTTATATAGTAAAAGTGATATTTATTACAAGCTACTCTTCAAAATAAAATGCCTTTCACTGATAAATATTTGATTTTACTTATTTCCACATTATTTTATTACCATTCGGTGACTGACCACGATACTATTTGCACTGGTCAGGTAGTGTATAAAAATTATTCATTTATAGATATAAGAGTTCCTTGCTGTAACCAAAGAGAACTTAATTAACATCAGTCGGCTTACTGGTACCTGAAACATCAACGAGATGGTGTTAGGGTCGTTTCCGAGATAGCAAATACAAAAACAGTTTTTTTTTTTTTTTTTTTTTTTTTTAATAGTGTTATTGCAGGAAGAGATCTACTTCGGTAAACTTGAAAAACAAACGTTATGTAAAAATGAAATTTTATCTAAATCTTTAGAGCCGTTTCAGAAATCCCACATATATATATATTAACAGAGAACAAAGTTGTAGGAAACAGTTAATATTTAATAAATTCAAAACAGGTGGGAGGCCTCGCAATTTGTGATTGGTGACCAGGTATCGGGTTTAATAATGCGGTTGAATGTGGACTACATTGCAATAAGAAAGAGAAATGACTGCGGGGACCTATTGATCGATACGTCATCTCCCACATCCAATTCCGACTGCAATAAAGCATTTACCCCAGAGATTAACTGCTGTCAATAAGACGAAAGTGATAAATTGGATAAATAAAATATTATTCTTACTACTCTATATCATTCGTTGAAAAAGGGAAATGTAATAGTGCTGCAACGTTCCCAGATACTTTGAACTGCACAGAAGAAAGTAAGGAAAGTTTTGTCTCCAAAACATTTTCGTGCCAGAAAAGTTAACAAATTATCACAATAAATGCCATTAGAAACGAGAAATTTACGATAGTCCTTAATCTTATATATAAAAATCAATGTTTGTTTGTTCGTCTTCTATGTATTCCTATACCATTTATCAGATTGCAATGAAACTTTGGAGAGTTTTCGAGTGTGCGTCTGCGAAGGTTCCTGTGAAAAAAATTTCCAAAAAGTCACCCCCTACTCCCCATAACACCCCACAATTTAGGCAATACCACATTTTTTATCCGATTTAGATAGGAATTTGTACACTTATACTTCAAAATAAACATAAAAATACTGCCTATATACGGTTTCCGAATATTCATCCCCTTTCCACCCCCATTACCCTATAATTTAGGCAATACCACATTTTTTATCCGATTTAGATAGGAATTTGTACACTTATACTTTAAAACAAACAGAAAAATACTGCCAATATATTGTTTCCGAATATTCATCCCCTCTCCCAGTTTCCACCCCCATTACGTTTTTACCCCATAATTTAGGCAAACCACATTTTTTATCCGATTTAGGTAAGAATTTGTACACTTATACTTTAAAACAAACAGAAAAATACTGCCTACGTATGGTTTCCGAATATTCATCCCCTCTACCCCTTTCCAACCCCATTACGTTTTTACCCCATAATTTAGGCAAACCACATTTTTTATCGGTTTAGATAAAAATTTGTACACTTATACTTTAAAACAAACAGAAAAATACTGCCTACGTATGGTTTCCGAATATTCATCCCCTCTGCCCCTTTCCAACCCTTTACGTTTTCACCCCATAATTTAGGCAAACCACATTTTTTATCCGATTTAGATAAGAATTTGTACACTTATACTTTAAAAAAGAGAGAGAAATACTGTACACATTAATTTCACAAAAACCCAATCCCTCTCCTCTCTTTCCACCACCTTAATTACCCCCTCTTCCCCATAACACCCCATAATTTAAACAAACCCGCATATCGTACGTCCGTTTACGGTGAAGCTTTGGTGAGTTGTTGACGGGATGACGGAGAAGGTACATGTCAAAAAAAATTAAAAAAACCCACCCCTTCTCCCCATAATTTAGACAAAACCATATATTTCATCAGATTTCAATGGGAATTTGCACGCTTATAGTTTGAAACAAACAGAAAAATACTGCCTGCACATGTTTTCCAAAGCGCATCCCCTCTCACCCTTTCGATCTGAAAATGAATGAAACAGCAGTTTAAAATTTATATGTAAATATTTTTTCATTTAATCTACGTGCCTACTCAAGTCCAGCAATAGTGAAGCATTGCCGGGTCAGCTAGTCTTTAATATTTATGAGTTTTCACGTTGTAAAATTACTATCGAAATAATTAAGCTATACGCAAAATGTTATCTACAGCGGAGAAAGAATAGGTTTCTTTCTTACTTCGTATACCCTGGATAACCTACCCGGCGCGTACATGGTACATTACGGACAATTATCGTCAAATCCACAGTGTTGTGGGATATTTAAGCAAACGAGGTGTGTTGTTCTTAAAAATTATTTTTGTTTCGTTTGGCTTCGAATTTGGCAAAACGGGGATTCGCATCCCCATCCGACCACCCAGACTTCAGTTTTCAATGGTTTTCCCAAATCACTTCATGCTGATGCCGGGCTGCTTCCTTCAAAAGGCCATGGCCGAGTTTCTTTCCTTTCGTTGCACCCCTACGTCGAAGACGCGTAAAGCCATTAGCAATAAAAAAAATTTTGAATGAAAGGTCCAGTCTTAACTTCTTTACGAAAGTGTTACAAGCGTAGATTTCTCCAAACGCTTGTTTTTGTCGGTCTTCCGCAATTACTTTCACTATTCGTCTCTTTGTGGTGCAAAGAAATTGCTTCGGATCTATAAACAAGGCGAAGCAATTAACACTGGAAGACGTAAAGTTCGTTTATCAAGTCGAACCGAAGGCATACAAAAGGGGAAACTCTCAAACTGCTGATTTTCCCCCATTGTTAGAAACAGATAAAACGGACAAAGTGTAATAATAGAGCAACACATTATTGGCCTCAATAACTTTCGTATTTCTTCTCACAAAATTCGTAACATGTAGACATAAGATGTTAAGCAGCCAGGAACAATTAATTCTAAAAAATAAGCTGTTACATGGCTGGACCACCCCAATGACATATTTTCAATTGACCGCGTAGTCCGCTTCTGTCTCTGCCACATAAGCCATATCTGTAATCGTACCAAGTAATATTTTTTTATTTAAGAAGTGTCCTAGTGTACGTCGCGTGCATGAAGCAAGATTTTTCAAAAGTAACTGAAAATCCGAGAGTCCGTAAAATTTCGGCCATGATTGGTATTCTGTGAGGGATCGGCAAAGATATCACGGCGTGACCTTAGTGATGCGACATTGAACAATCAGAGAACATCTGGTAAACAGTTAGACCTGCATGACGATTCCAGTCAAACTCAAACAGACGTTAAGGTGCTAGAAACTAAGTAATTCGTAAAGCTCCATGTGAGCGGTAATCGGACAAAGTCCCTCATCAGAACAGACTGAGATATATTACCGGAACACATTGCAATCGAGAAAAAAATTCAAGTGATAGCACAGCCTTCTTAAACTATTCCATCTTGGTTGATTAGCACGCTGCTGTCAGTTGATAGATCTACAGGCTTTTGTTTGTCAGGCCACTAGTTAATTTACAACCTTCATTAAAGTATGATCTTTAACTTCTATAACTTCTCAATTATAGGTATTTGTTGTTGGAACACCATTAATACACTTATTACTTGACTTTTTCCGCCAAAATCTTCAAAAAAAATCATATCCGAACAAGGCTTCAACTTCTTCAAAAGATTTTA
>CM061918.1:78004147-78302552 GCA_031002005.1 Vandiemenella viatica
AACCAAAGGAAATTGGCATCGAAAGATAAGTATTAAGATCAACAAGAAGCCATGGTATGCAACAAAAGATTTAAACAGGAAAAAGATCACCCTAATAAACAGATTACACACAGGACATGTCCTATTAAACGATAAAAAGCACATCATGAAAATAGTCGACTCTCCGAACTGTAACAGATGTGAAGTAATAGAAGATATTTACCATTACATACTTAGATGTTATCAACACAAAGAAATCAGAAAAGAACTAATAACAAAATATCTCAAAATTACAGACAAAATATCCCTAATGACCAACCTATCAGATCCAGATTTAAATTTGATTAACCTCATATACAAGTTCGTCACAAAAACAAAAAGCTTAATATAAAGTTGCAATAATAAAATAAAACTAAAACCTAGTACCCCTACCTTTTTTTCCTGGCAATATTAGACCAAGGCTAAATTCCAAAAAAAAAAGCTAGTTAATACCTTTTTCCTTTACGGGTTGACTTCTGATAAATTCTTTTCTTTATTTACGACTGTACCAAAACAAAGAGCACAATCTTTAATATGATACCTCATTTATCGATTTCGGGTAGGTATGAAGGGAGATAAATGGCTAATCGCAAAAAAATACCTCTTAGGACATGATGATACTTTCGTTCTTTACTGGTCGAATTCCGAAAAATCCTTCCTTTATTTATTATGTTTCCAAAACGAAAACATTTTTATTTAAAATGATATCTCATTTATCGATTTCGATTAGATATGAACGAAGATAAGGGGCTGGTGACAAGAAAAAAGCCTTTTAGAAATGTATATGATAAGCCGCATGGACGAGCAGGTGACATATGTTGCGGCTGGTTCAAGTATGGATGTGATGGAGAGTACCATTGACGTGGACCCAGACGCATAGGTCCCAGTTTTTATTTCAATTTGCTATACATGATTGACGTCTTATCCAAAATAATTGCGATAGTGCGAAATTTGAAATCTTGCCAGAACTGTTTAAATTTCATCTTTATCCGCTTCACTTCACGACTTGTATTCTATCTCGTTACTTCTCTTAGCCTCTGGCAATGAGTGTAATATAAACACAATATCGTAACAGACGGTTACAGGATTGCAGTTCACAGGCTGAAAGTGTTCCTCAGCAGATTGTACATTATGCAGTGTGTGTGGCTTATGGAGTACCACAAGCATCGATCTTGGGACCGCCGATGTTTACCGCGAGCATACACGAGCTCCCGCCTCGGTGAATATTGTATGCTTTAAATGGCGGGGCATTTTATCAGTTACCTGCCTTGTTTACTTTCGTTTAAGAACACTTTTTACTTTAAAAGAAGAAAAGTTCCTTAAACAATTGCTACTTTATCACAAATGGGTGCAGTACTGTAAACATATGCGGAATGGGATTTATATCGAAATTATTTTCACTTTCGCGTGATAATGCTATAACATAAATTCATGCTGTTATAGCCGGTGGTGTGCATACATCTTCTTCTTCATAATATTTTCCCAACAGTAGGGACCGGTTGCCTTTGGCTAGTTTCACTCATCATTGATATGTATGAACAGATTTGGAGCGTTGATTTTATAACCAAATACCTTTGCTTACTCCAATCATTCTTTGGCTGCTGCTAGGTACTACTAAGTACTAATGTAAGAAGTGAAGTGCTGCCATCTCTGTGCGAAATGAGTAACTATGTTCTGTGTGTCATAAGTGTACTTTTTGTTTGTGAACTGTGTAGGCTATGAAGCTGAGATTCGGGACCGTCCCGACATTGGTTGCGGAAAAAGGCCTAAAAATCTCACGTCATATTTTCAATTTTGAGGAACAGCAGAGGTAAAAAAGTTTACGAACGACGTCGATCCCTACGTTACGCGGGGATAACCTCCCTTGAAACCAGGAACCTAAAAAATAAAGTCTAAAAAACTGCGAGGTCGTCATTACGGAGGAGGGATCTCACCAAATCTCATCAAATCTCATCACGGGGAGGGGGAGGGGGATCCAGATTTCCGAAAAAAAACCAATCACGTAATTTATGATGGCCTACTTAGTGTATAGCTAAGCGTAGATAAAATATTGTCACCTCGCATTTACTGGCAAAAATTATGTAGCCTAGTGAACCTGAGATGGGTGACCAGTACCATGAAGTCCTAGGGGAGCATCAATAAACCACGCAGCTCCATTTTGGCCTCCTTTGTACCCCCCTCTCCCCCACCCCCCACGTAGCCCTAGGTGGCTTTTCCTCTGCTCCCCCCCCCCTCCCTCTCTGACCACGTAGCATTCTCTCTTGATTCCAGAAGATATTTTGTACTGTTTTCACCTGTCAGAGTATCGTAAATTACTTGCGGAAATAATTAAATGACGGAAATAAATATTCACACTGTAACAGCCCTCATACCTGAACTTTAAATAGAATTGTATTTAATGAAGTATTTGTAGTGAGCTAAAGTTTGCTTGAATATGATCTGGTATGTTTGTTTTGCAATTTCTTGTAAATCAGTGTATATAGACTTTATTTTATGAAAAGAAATGTTTAAGAACCGAATTGTGCAAGAGAATTACTTAAACGTTTGTAATTCCAAGTATTAATGCAAGTTACGATGTCTGCAGGACAATTTTCTACAGTTTAAAATGATTTCTGTAATTAATTTTGTGTTTAAGTATCTTTAATTTCCATTTATGAACGTTTTGTAATGATGTTAAATGATTAAGTACTAATTCTGATTGTTTTTAATATGTTTAATTGTTTGAGTAATTGTTAATGTTCGAGAAATATCTGGCGGAAGCTTTTGAAGAGTTCTAGAAATTTCGATAGAGCCTATATAAAGAGATCAGCAGAAGGACGGTAGAGGTTTATAAAGATTCACTTACTAACTGTCAAGGTCTGCGTTAGTAGTATCTTTGGATTGTATGAAGGAATGTTGACGTGTTGTTTGAAAATAAACGAAAGTTTAAACTGAAATACATTGTGGACTAGTTAATTATCTTATTAATTAAAAAACCACGAAGAATCTGACAACATGCTGTTGAGTTTTCTGTTCCTCATTTTAAGTGTGAAAAATATTATGAAAGGAAAGCTATGTGGCCTGGCTCGGAAACCCCCCCTCTCCCATGTATCCCAGCGTAACGTTTCAGCCAACCACTCCCCCCCCCCCCCCCCCCTGGACCGAGCCACGTAGCTTCTGCTCGCTGCCTAACATCGCGATCGATTCCGGCGCGACTATCCAGAGTTAATTATTTCACGGTTTCGATACAAGTGAATAATGAACGTCGCTGGTTTTCTTCCTATACTTGTAACCAAAATTGCTGCTGACAATAAAGACCTCGTTGTCGATCAACTATAAACCACGAAAATCGATTACATGAGGGGACAGGTTTGACAGAAATCTGCTCTCAGATCGAGAAAGTAGATGGATTTGTCTTCCTACTAAACCCAAATGATCTTGCGGGCCACTTTGGAAATGTATCATAATTCCGCGGGCCGCGCATAATATTATTTATCCCCTTATTAGATTTAGACCCACTACAAACTTTTTTGTAGTGAAAAATTGAAACATAATGAGTTATTATTATTGTGTTTACTATTATTCTTATATGTAAACATAGATAATATAATAATAATGACGCTAAACGCGCATTGTTAAAATATGCAAATCACTAAAAATGAAATTTAAAAAATATTTTGTAAAAGTGTGATGAATTTCGCGGGCCACGGGTTTACCATCCCTGTACTAAAAACTCTTGTTACTGATTAACAAGATCTGCGTTCGGCCACTGTAATACAATTCCGCACCAGACATATTTTCCTTGTTGCCAAGGAAGCGTGCATAAACAACGTAGCTCCATTTTGGCCTACCACCCCCCCCTCCCCCCCCACATAACCCTACGTGGCATTTGCCTCTACCCCCCCCCCACCACCCCCCACGTAGCACGTAGAACGTAGCTTTTTTCCCTTTTGATTCCAGAAGACATTTTGTACTGTTTTCTCTTGTCAGACGATTGTAAATTATGTAAGGATATAATTAACTGAGGGAAATAAATATTCACATGCTGTTGTGTGTTCTGTTCCTGATTTTAACTGTAAAAAATGTTATAAAAGGAAAGCTAAGTGGCCTGGCTCGGATCCCCCCATCCCCCCACGTAGCCCAGCGTAGCCTTCCAGCCAACTCAGTGGCCTGGCTCGGATCCCCCCTCCCCCCCACGTAGCCCAGCGTAGCCTTCCAGCCAACTCCTCCCCCCCCCCTCCTGGACCGAGCCACGTGGTTTATGCACGCTCCCTAAGCAGGCGTTAGTATTGATAAAGAGAAAAAGAATTCACAGGCTCATAATGTTTGAGGGACGTCTTCCTGCTTTTCTGGTCAACCGTTGGGAAAGTTTGTCTTCCCCCAGTGAGGGAAGTGTATTTACGTGTTTATTGTTTTTGCTAGGTGACAGCGAAGCTTGTGTGTTCAATGCAGTGTTGTTTGTGTGGCGAACTAATGAAAGATGAAGGGGAAAAAAAGCGTGAAAACCGTTGTCGCTCCATTCAGGCCTACTCTTCCGAAGTATTCACAGGAGGCAGCCCCATCCGAATCACTATCAACAGTGTGTATGCCCTCACTCCATACACACTGCGGAGAGGTTTGGTATTTAACCCAGGACTTGGTACACAATCTGGTGACTATGAACTGCACACCACCACTCACCTACCTTGCGGCCAAGTCCCGATGGTAAAAATCCAACCAGCTGATCCAATGTCGGGCACAGGGCACCATCACAGAGCGGAGACCAACTGAGCAAACCTGCGGACTCTGAAACATATAAGAAAGAATTACGAGCTGGATGAGTGTAAATAATTTTTTTTCATTAAAAAAAAAACATGCAGTATGTTCCCACTCGACACACATTGCGAAGGGATTTAACGGAGATTCCTATCTCACTGCACAACATTTCCTTGATCAGCCCATATTTTTGGGAAAAAGGTTGCAGTACCATATTTGGAAATTTTACTCCGTTGTATACTGTTATTCCTAACTGGCTTTTATATTTGCGATGATTTAAATGAGTTTAATTACAAAACTAAAACCCTATTTAGGGAGCGTCCATAAACCACGAAGCTCCATAGTTTGATCGATGTAGGTCAACTATCCGCACCATAGAAAACCGGTGTGAAGAACATAAACGCCACCTCCGCCTGGGACAGTATAGCAAATCAGCGATCGCCGAGCACGTGTACGACCATGGCCACAAAGTAGAGTTCAATAATGTTAGGATATTGGCTAGAACTTCACATTTTTTTGAATCTGTTATCAAAAATCAATCGAAATTCGACTGGGCAACATATTTAACAGAGACAGTGGTCTCTGTCTCAGTGAGGCATGGAAACCTGCCTTGGCAAATATCCGCCGAGAACGTTGTGATTCAGTCCAGCTGCCGCCGTAGAGGGCTTCATATTAGCTCGGGCTGGAACAAGAACCATAGCCACGCCCACTGGCAGCCTGCCGCCAGTTGGTTGCGGACCTGGCTCATAGTAAGCCTTCGCCGAGGCCACGCAGACGCCGGACGCGGACGTGTACATAAGGAAGAGCGGCACCCGAACCATCTCAGTATCTGTGGGTCAGCCGACCAGTGCAGATGTCTCCACGCCTGAAGAAGGCGGCGGAGCCAGCCGTCGAAATACCGTGTTTCCACAACACAATCCGGCGGTACACCCGTGAAGACTACATTGCAGTCATACGCCGGGAAAGTCTCCGTTCTTACATTTTGTACTTGTTTTCTCTTGTAAGACTATCGTAAATTGCTTACCTCTACACCTGAAGAAGACGGCGGAGCCAGCCGTCGAAATATCGTGTTTCCACAACACAATCCGGCGGTACACCCGTGAAGACTAGATTGCAGTCATACGCCGGTAAAGTCTTCGTTCTTACATTTTGTACTTTTTTTCTCTTGTCAGACTATCGTAAATTGCTTACGGAGATAATTAAATGACGGAAATAAATATTTACTTGCTGTTGTGTGTTCTGTACCTCATTTTAACTGTGACAAACAATATGAATGAAAAGCTACGTGACCTGGTTCGGAACTCCACTCCTCCCATGTAGCCCAATGTAGCTTTCCAGCCAACCCCCCCCCCCTCCTAGACCTAGCCACGTAGTTTATGGACGCTCCATAATACATTAGCTATCGTTCCTTCCTGTTTCATTACCTTTTGACTTTGACTTTTTTCATTTTTCCGATATTCTCCTTCAATATTGCCTGCAACATAGTGTGAAATTTTTCCATTTCCCATCCTTTGTTTGTTTTTTCAAGCCATTTTGTATCTTTTGAAACGGATGAAATAGTCCCCAATATTTTCTTAATTACAAGCCGCTCCCTCCACATTTTTCTCATTACCGGTCCCAATACATTGCTACTGCTTTCCTTCTTGAATAACAAAATTCAATTACGCCACATAGTCAGGGCTGCTTTGAGGTGTTCCAAATTTATGCCTAAAGACTTCACGTGCAGCTCATTTTTCCTAGCAAGATGTCACGAGTTTCTCTAGCCCTATGTCAAAGACGCATAATATTTAATTTACCGTACTCTCTCCCCCCTTACTTTGTACTTCTTACGGAACAGACAACTTCAAAGCCCCACGATACACATCGATAAGGGAAATTCACTATTTGACTTCCACACCATTTATTGTTGAATAAATTATTAAATTGACATCAAATCTGCATACAAGTATAGAATCAATACGATTAGAAGAAACAAGATTACAACAGATTGGAACATCAATTACCCTACGAATACACAAGTTTAAAGTGCCCTTATCAATTATTCAGCAACCAGTGTAAAATAAAAAAAGTTTCTACAAGTAAAAAAGAGGTAATTAACAAAAATTAACTATAACCTTAAATGTTGAGGTTACATAAGTCATCTATTACAGACGACAAAGTTATCCCTCAAAATGTGCAAATAAAATAAAGGTGTTCCAATTTATGCCTAAAGACTTCACGTGCAGCTCATTTTTCCTAGCAAGATGTCACGAGTTTCTCTAGCCCTATGTCAAAGACGCATAATATTTAATTTACCGTACTCTCTCCCCCCTTACTTTGTACTTCTTACGGAACAGACAACTTCAAAGCCCCACGATACACATCGATAAGGGAAATTCACTATTTGACTTCCACACCATTTATTGTTGAATAAATTATTAAATTGACATCAAATCTGCATACAAGTATAGAATCAATACGATTAGAAGAAACAAGATTACAACAGATTGGAACATCAATTACCCTACGAATACACAAGTTTAAAGTGCCCTTATCAATTATTCAGCAACCAGTGTAAAATCAAAAAAAGTTTCTACAAGAAAAAAAGGTAATAACAAAAATTAACTATAACCTTAAATGTTGAGGTTACATAAGTCATCTATTACAGACGACAAAGTTATCCCTCAAAATGTGCAAATAAAATGTGTACCCAAATTACCTAAACTGAAACTATAGCGTAGAGCGGCCGAAGGTTGCGGAACCTAAGAAAAGCCGTAGAGGCAGAGAGAAAAAAAAAATTTGTTATTAACACGTTGTGAAAATTCATTGGTTGCTGTGTTGGGAGAAATTTTAATTTATTCAGATCTCGATTGTTAGTGTCAAAATTTACCACTACCTGATAGCTGTCGTGTCATAAGCGAACTCTCCGGTGATTGATAAAATTCGCACTGGAAATATAGATGATCATACTTCACTCTTGGACTAGCCTAGCAGCCAGTGACGGATCCACGAATTTTACGAGCCGGGGCCAAAACTTTCACATTACCGCCCCTTAAAACATGATCTCGCAGCCCTGGACAATTGCTCGGTTTGCCCTTCCCCAGATCCGGCACTGCACGCAGCATGAGACATTTAAAGCATTTCTTTTTAATATCCACTCTTTTAACGTTTTTCTACGTTTTATTTTATTATTCTTCATATCATTCAACATTATAATCAACAAATTAGCTACGATGTTAATTCCGTTCTGTAAAATGGACATACTATTTTCAATAAGATTGCAATATAGGAGTAGAGAACTGTCCTCACAGTGGACTGTCTTCTAATTATTACTAGCATGCTAGTCCACTCTCTTACCCCCACCACCGACGGTGCGGCCAGCTGTCGTTCCAGTCAACTGGCATCGTGTAAACGCGGCATGAGGAATGTTTCTCAATGTGTGTTCCGCGAACCACTTGAGAGCTCGAGAAGATGGAACAGGTGATCGGCAGGCAGAATATTACAAATATAATTCTAATTGACTTAAAGACACTTCAACAAAAAATTAGTAAAAACTGTTTACATAAAGTGTATACACTACTCGTTCTGTGTAATGCTGTAACAGTCTCGCGGTGGCTTCCCAAGGCCCGTGGTTTTGTAGGCCGCGCCACGCAGTGAAACACAGGGTGTCCAGAAAAGGACTCCCTGTTTTCAAAATTAAATATCTCGAAAACAAAGATCGATAGAAGAATGCAGTAAACGGTATGTTTATCGTGACAGCTGTAAGAAGTGTATACAGCAGTGTGAAATAATAGTTACAAAAGCTGCTAACAGATCGCGCTGTACGCTCATATCAGCATACATAAGTGAAATAATCGTATGAAAACAATCTTTGCAAACAATCACATCACAACGTTTTCAAAATGTTCACCATTGCCACGTTTCAATGGTGGAACTGATCGCCCTGAGCTTCGGATCACTATTTAGGCATTACGTATGGCGATTACAGCGCCATCTGTTAGCAGCTTTTGTAACTATTATTTCAAACTGCTGTATACACTTCTTACAGCTGTCACGATAAACATACCGTTTACTGCATTCCTCTATCGATCTCTGTTTTCGAGATATTTAATTTTGAAATCAGGGAGTCCTTTTCTGGACACCGTGTATATGGATCAGTACGCGCCACACGTTGCCTAGTGTCGTTCCAGCTAACCGGGCATTTGATGTTTACCGACTGGGAGATGGATAGAGGCGCGCCATCCCTGCCAGCAGAGGCGAGTTCTTTTCAACGCCCACTGTTCCTAGCTAGACCGGCGCGGGAAGTCACCTTTTAAGTTGTATAAACTGCTCTCGGGTGACTAGCCGAGTCAAGAGTGCGTTGCTACACGATATTTCGGCGACTAGATTCATTGCCGCCATCTTCACCAGAAGATGGTGGCAATGAATCTAGTCGCCGAAATATCGTGTAGCAACGCACTCTTGACTCGGCTAGTCACCCGAGAGCAGTTTATACATTCTCAACGCCGAGAAAGACTTCGTTCTTATATATTCACCTTAAGTAGTCCACCTACAAGAAAAATTTTCTAAACGCCATGAATATTTCAGCGATCAGCAACAATCTGATATTTCCAGGATATAATGGTTTGACTGCATATTTTGTACGATAAAATACATTTCCTGTTGGAATCAGAGATGGCGGGTGCTCTGAAAGGGATAAATTAATGCCCGATCTATGAGGGCCTAATATTGCAGGTGTAGGTTTTAAGGGACTACGGTACCTACCTTTAGCAGCCGGCAGCGTTGCTTAGTAATTTACACATAGGTCAAAAATTAGTCCTATGTAAGTTAGGGGTATGTAGAACTATTTTTGACGTTTTACTGGTCTTTGGAAACAAATAGGTAGAGAAACGGTATTCTAGACAGAGCGAGTTTGTTTCCCATGTAAAGACTACAGGCCATTTACTTCCAGAGCTTTGCGCACAATCCTCTCCGACCCATGATGTTCCACCGGGTGCAACTGTACTTAGTGCAACGTGTTAATATAATCGCAGCTTGTTAAAGTAGGGCAGATAACTAAAATAATTAAATCTTATTCAAATGTCAGTGTTATCCTGAAACAAAATTCGCTGTAGAGGCTCCCAGGACATTTTTGGGTAAAGCTGGGCAAAAGTTGCTAAAGCTGAGCTATACTTGATTTCTTACAATGCCAGCCAGAACCAGGGCAATTGCAGCAACTAAATAAAACAGTTGCAGGCATTGGAATGTGGCGATACAGAAGGCAATGGCAATAAAGCAGGTCACATCATTGGGAAGACGATGGGAGGGAAGCGACCACCACGATTGGTGGAAGGGTCCGCCCTATTACTGGTTCTTGGAGGGTATCAGGGAACAAAACCGGGTGCACAGGTCATAGAGGGGTTTCTGCTTGTCTTGGTTAGGTCGATTGGTAGCTATGGAGCGATGTAACTAGGCGGAGCTAGGGATAGCAGCAATGGCAAGCCAGTATTGCGTTACTGTTTCTGAGGATGACATTGATGTCATATTGTGCAAGATAAGAGTGATAGAATTTTTCAGCGGTGGCCAAATTTATTGTCAAAGTGTGTACCTTTCGGGAAGTGGCAGAGCGAGAGCAAAAAGATTCACCAGTCCACTACATCGTTTATAACCTGTGACTGAACCGTTTCATCAACGGGATTCCTTATCTCCTTTTATTTTTTGACCAGTATCACCAACACCGACACACCGTGCACAAAGTTTACTTTAGACAGGTTTTTTTCTTTTAAATACCCCATCTGTACTACTTTTGGTACATATTTACATACTAAATTCAGTCAACATATTATCTGTTGTATATATTCACTGCTGAAGATCATCTTCTGTGTTCAAGTAACTGATATTAGTTAGGTGGTAAAACTATGAGAATATTTATATATATATATAAAAGGATCATTTGTGTATGAGAGTGAAGGCGCGTTCTCACGGCGCGTCCCTCGGCGCGGGTAGTGGTACGCCTTTCATCTTTGCCGCATATGCTAGCAGAGACGGCGCGCCTCGACCCACCGCCAGGCGGTAAAAGATGAAAGGCGCCTACTATCACGAATGGGCCTTGAGAATGACGCGCGATCACCACAATGCGCATGCGCGTCGGCTCCAACCATGCTTTATGCGCTTTTAGACGCCATTTGCAACCGTATCGTCTGCCTACGTGCTGAAGTATATAAGCTTACAACGTTTAAGAAAATTGATTCGTTCTCCGGCTGTGAGATACGGTCTGTAATTCAGTGCTTTGGTGCAAGAAAATTAGCAGCTGTGTGACAGTAAAGTTAGAAAGTGTGTAAGAATGTTTAATACGCATGATGAGTCACTCCCAGACCGACCTTCCCTGAAGATTTGGTTCGTGATATTCGAGTCCAGACCATGTTCGCAATGGTTTTCACCTGTTTCTGTACTTAAAGAAGTTCCGTGGTGGTCAACAGTTCAACCACGTGCAGTCAAGGATTGGGCTTCTTGACAGGCGGCAGTTTTCTTTGACGAAGGAATCATTTTTATTTTTTTGAGTGGTATGGCAAATTTTCGAACAAAAATCAAAATTATGTAGATAAGTAGATAAAACAATGTGGAGTATGGAAATAATATATTTTAATTATATCTATATATATATAAAGATGAATATATGTATGTTTGTGTGTTGGTTTGTTTGTTCTTCATACAAATCCACAGTTCTCATCCGATGACAATGAAACTTTGCATACTTATCCTTTGAAAAAAGGGGAAAAATACTGTCTAAATTTGGTTGAAAAATTATCTGTATAAATAATACATGTTGTCTTATTTCGAAAAATTACTGAACGGCGATAGACAGACGCGTTGAATGTAGAGGTCTCTGTACTATTTTTCCGTGTAGCAGTCAGGTAGCCGTGTGGTTAAAGCGCTTGCTTACTAATGTTTGCGGCGTGGTCTCTGGTTCAGATCTCCGTGGAGATTAAGATTTTTAAAAATTGTTTTTGATCATAAGAGTCACGCTTGGGCCGACGGTTATTCGGATTTAATGTTAAATTGTAGATATTACAAAGTTAGGGGTGCAATGCTAGGAAAATCGTAGGTGCAATGCAGTAGATGTACACTTTTTTACGTTGTATTAATCCCTTAGGGGTGATTCGCAGTCAATGTGTGTGTGTGATCTGCAGTATTAATACTATAAATGCAGCAGTAAGTGTCTGTCATTTGTTATGTTTTTACGACTAAATGCCTATACCGATATTGACGGAATTTTACAGGAAATTCTGTAGAGAGGGCACAGGACAATTTTTTCGGTATGATTAACAGCTGTACTCACGAAATTTTGAGTACTTATCGAATGGTGACAGAGAGATGGATGTGTGTGTTAGTCTGTAATGTTACGTCGCTTGCTCAAGCTATGCTTCTAGCGCATTATATTAGTGTATAATTTGTTAGTAAATTTCGTTTAGAGAGAAAACGTATTATTTAGTATAGATGTCGATTTTCTCTTTCCTATTACTTCGTATCTGCTTAAATGTTTCTGGCACCAGTTTATTTTGCCTTCTTTGTTGACATGCCTTTCGGGTGTAAACTGGCCTAAGTTGTAGCTCTAGCAGAGCACGGGTAGCTTAAGTTATTAGAACACAAGAATCGGATGCTGATGCTGAAGAAAGAAGAAAAAAAAACCAAGCTGAAATAAAGCTGCCCTTAGTTTACACCCCGCCCCCACATCCCCTCACCTTCGTTTGTTTTTCTGCTTTTTAAATATGTTGGATATTGATTCTCTTCAAAGAGACAGGTTCGACGGTAGAATGATATAGTGATGGCTTTCTGGTCATACTATGCCAACTCGGTGTTGTTTGGGACCAATCCTTCGCTACCTACAACTTTCTATATTCAATTCTGGCAAAGAAATTCTTAATCCATGCGTACGAAGTCGCGGGTATCAGCTAGTTTATAATATTTTACTTCTTATTAAAAAAACGACCATATTTTCTTTCTTTTTAAAAAAAATAAATAATAAAAAGTAGAAAAATCAGTTTACTGGAGTAACAGCATAGTATAGGAAGGAGAATACTGAGTACTATATGTGTTTGCTGTGACTGGTTGAGGCGAGGAGATGGACGGTCATTTCCAAAAACTCGAGAAAATGATGATATAAAATAAGGGCACGAAATGAATGGTCGTAAATCATGGAACTCTAACAACTGTCTATCGTCGCAAGTCCTTTCTGGATCCACAAATTTTAGCAGTCAGTGAAGGAACTTCGGCTTGTTCTATCTAATCTGGGCTAATAACAACGCGGCCCAAGCTACAGCGGAAATATTGCTAATTGAGGATAATGCATTCGTTATGGAAGCTACAGGAGCAGCGAGAGATTAAAGCCCTGGTAGAGAGTTGGCAGATATTCAATACTTCCTTGCGAACAGAAAGAAAATTAGCAGCGTCTAATTACTTGCCAGATGACACGCTTCAGAGATTTAAGCTCGTCGGCGTTGATATTCGGAAAAGAGAACGAACTTTATTAGAACGGGACAGTGCCATTATATTGTAATGTCTGCACTGCGAGATTCTTTTTTAGCTGTTGGACAGGGGAAAAGAGGATGACATTCTTTTTTTACACGTCCAAATCTACGAACTCTGGGAATTTTTCATAAAGAACAGCGAAGCAACGACCCCTTTAGTATGGCGTTTTTCTGTCTGTTTTAAAGTTATAAAAAAAAACCTAATTAATATCAGATAGACAGTGCAGAGAGAAGACTGAGGAATTAATACTGTTCACCCAAAAAGAAATTCAATAGTAATTAAAGTCCTTGTGCTAAACTGAACAAACATCAGCTTTTATAATCTTAATAATAATACTCGCCTCATAACCCGTCAAGAATGGTGTTTTCTGACAATTCATTTCTTTGCAGTTGTTTATCTAAACAGAATTGTTGTAAAATAAAGCACAATGTAATTTCTCGTCCCTGTGTGCTGTAGCAAAAAGTTTCAGTTGTCTACTTGGTCCAGGTTGCATTTCAGCCTAACCACAATCTCCGCTAATATTGCCGCTAGAAAATGAAAGCTTCAATCACACGCGAATTAATACATTTCCTGGATCGCATGTCACTGTCATTATACATCGCGATATAAATTTGACCCAAACTCTTCACGGGTTCTTACATATTTAATTTTTCTTACCTGTGATGCAGATCGATATTTTGACGGCTGACATGTCTTATGCGACTGAAATAACGATCCCAGAGAAAACAAGGATGCTAAAAATAAATCTTGACAACTTACTTTATGCCACGTAATATTAGTTTTAAATGACATACGATAGGAATGTTCTGGCAGTTTATTTTTCTGCGGTTGCCTAAATAAATATAATTGTTGTTATGTAATGCTCATAACCTTATTTTGTAATTTGTACATGTTTTGGTTGTAGTTTACACAACTATAAAGGTGGAAATTTTACTGAACGAATGATGTCAGAATTAGGAAAATAATTAAATTAAAAATAAATTAGGAATCAAGTGTACGAATGATTCGCTCGGTTTAAAAATGGCGACATGTGGATTGATGAGAAACCTCGTTTTGAACGTCCATCAACTGGCCGAATCGACGAAAAAGTTGAAACAAATTCGGGGGCTTGTGCTCTCAGACCGTCGACAGACAATTGATCAACTGTCAGAGATCAGTGGGTTATCTTGGATTTTTTTTAACTGCTTTACGTCTCTCAACAGCGAGGTCTTTAGAGACGGGAAAGGATGGGAGGCAAGGATGGGGGGCAAGGAATGGGAAGGAATTCGGCCATGGCCTTTTGAAGGAAGCATCCCGGCATTTGCCTGGAGTGATTTGGGAAACCATGGAAAACCCAAATCTGGATGCCCGGACGGGGATTCGAACCTCCGTCCTCCCGAATGCGAGGCCAGAACGCTAACCGTTACACCACCACGCTCGGTGTTATCTTGGAGCTCGGTTCAGTGAATTTTAACCGAAGATTTGTGAATGAAAATGGTTGCTGCCATGTTTGTTCCTGCACCCCGATAATACACCTGCACACACAGCCGTCTCTGTTAGGCAGTTTTTGGCTCCAAATGGCATGGTTCCGCTGCCCCACGCACCTTACTAGCCTGACCTGGCTCTGCGCGACTTTTATTTCCATGCATGAAAAGGGGCATGTAAGGACACCGTTTTGGCAACATTGAAGAGGTCAAAAATAAAAAAAAACGACGGAAGAGCTGTCAGCCATTTCTAAAGATGACTACATAAAATGTTTCGGACAGTGGAAGCACCGGTGGGACTAATGTATTAGTTGTAATGGAGAGTATTTTGAAGGGGATGAGGTGTTTTTTGTAAAAAGTTTGAAAATACAGAGGTTGGACAAAATAGTATGAACACCTGGCGATAGAGTACAGGTTGTTTCATGTTGGCACCACAACTTCCGTGTGAGTACTGCGATGCGCATGTATAGAAGCGCATGTTTCTACAAAAACAGTATGGCGGGAGTTCCACAAAGCTTACATTCATCGGAGGGCTGCAATTGCAAAACCCCTTATAACGGCTACCAACGGTAAGCTGCGAAACAAGTGGTGCCACGATCATAAAAACTGGACACTTGATGATTGGAAGAATGATCCGATGAATCATCGTTCACATTGTTTTCTACTAACGGCCGGGTTTATGTATGGAGAACACCAAAAGAAGCCTACTATTCGGACTGCTTGCGTCCTACAGTCAAACTTGCGGGAGGTTCAGATATGATTTGGGAGGCTATATCGTGGTATTTAGCTGGTCCTCTCATTCACATCACTGGCCGGATGACTGCGAATGAATATCTCGACATCCTCAATGATGAACTTCTTACTATGATTAGAATACTGCTGCCAAACACATCTTCTAAGATGATAATGCGCCCATATACATAGCCAAAAACGTTCTGTCCTTGTTCGAGGGGCATCAGAATATCATCAAACATCTTCCCTGGCCAGCACAGTCACCAGACCTCAATATAATTGAACAGTTGTGGGGAGTTTTGGAGCAGAGAATAAGGAGCAGATTTCCACCTGCAACATCTTTGAAGCAGTTGGCGAACGTTTTGGTACAAGAATGGGACAATATTCCGTAGGAAACTATTCAGACACCCTAAAAATGTAGTCCGCGAAGAATTGCAGCTGTCTACAAGCAAAAGGTGGTCCAACACCGTATTATTAAATCAGTAGTATGTAAATGTCAGCTGTTCATATTATTTTGCCCAAACCCTGTATATAGCCTTTAAAATTAATTCCATTTTTTTTTTTTGGGGAACCCCATCGTATTTGTATATTTTATAGAATGTGAGAAGTAAAAATGCAAAATCTGCTTCTCCATTTTGAATGACCCTGTATTCGCTGTGAACGTTCAACCAGGGTGCTACCAGATCACTCTTTGCTCGTCGGAAAGCATCGAAGTGTACTACCGCTTCCTGCACAAAGTTTCGACTTCCTTTCGAACTAGTTTCTGCTGAACACGCAGAACCTGAAAACATGTTCCTCCCCCTCTGAACATTTCCTCCGGTAGCAATTCCGCAGAATCGGACGGAGCTGTTCAGCGGAGCGAGCATTCCGGAGGAATCGCGACGGAGGAAATCAATGTGGCGGCGGTGTTTTCGAGGAGGTGTTTTCGCGTCTGGCGGGCAGTAAAGCCTTCCCCGCACCCCCGTCCGATGTGACACTTGTTGCGGGGCTCATACACCCCACAGGTACATTTTATTGTCGCCCCGCCATCCGAACGGTTTTTTTTTTCGTTGACGCTGTAAAAAAGTAAAACACAATTTATTCCGTTCCCTGCTAAACCGTAACGCGCGTGATAAGCTGTGATGAATGGGAACACGGATTCGACATCAGAAGGGCTTTGGCGGGTTTTCATCAGATTTATTCCCATGTGCTCCGCGTCGCTATCGTTGTACTGTCCGCGGTTCCTTTTTGCTTTCTCCATATTCGGAGCGATATCTGGGCGCCAACTCGTAATACGTTTTTGTGAGAGCGCGCAACACGTTTTCTGACTATCAGAATGGTATCAGATTTCGTGTTTAGTTTTTTTAGCTGAGTGATCTCTCGTCTCTACTGGGATTTGGAATTCGAATTTTTATTTCAACGCCCTTTGTGTAAATTCCTTTGTTCCATACGTTTAACGCAGAAGCTCTGATAATACAGAATTTGTCAGTAGTACCAGTTTTTTCGTTTAAACCAGTGTTTCCCAACGTGGGGCCCATGCCTCACTGGGTGGCAATTTGGTTTTTTTAGGGGGGCAATTTAGAAATTGACTTGATACGACTTTACCGCTTTCTCTTTGGGTTATTTAAACGCAATGCCAGATATGGTTACAAAATATAGCAAAAAAGCAAATTCTTAAAAGGATCACACTAAATTGCTATAATAAATGTTTATTATAAATCTTTTGAATTTGAATTTTAGTATTTCATTATATGTTTTTTAATTTTACTTACTGTGTTTTATGATAATATTAAAGTGTTTTCTTTCAAAAACCATCCGATATCAGTTTCTTTAATAACAAATAATTATTTTTATTAAAAATTATATATGGGGGGCAAAAAAATGTTGAAAGTGGGACAAGACCCAAAAAAGGTTGGGAAACACTGGTTTAAACCCATATTTCAAAACTTTATGGTAAATAATTCCCGATTTTGAGGGAAAATGTGGTTATTGATACTTTTGTTTCGATGAAAAGTTTCGAGTATTTCAATCATGATTACATCATAAACTGTTATACAGATTATTGTCGGTAAGTATGTTAATTGTTTGGTAGCATTTAAAAAATAAATAATCAGAAAATTATCAGCCGAAAAATGTGTTTGTGCTGTCAATATACCGGGTGGTTATAATAAAACTTTCCCTGTTTAATACGTTATAACACGGAAACTAATTACCGGTACCATACGAGTACCAAACTCGGTAGCATTAATGTCCAGAGTATGGGGTGCATGATTTCCATGCGTCACAGCGCCACCGTCCAGTTCCAACTAAGGCCACCAGGTACCGCGATCAGCCATTGTTATCAACACATTTGGAAACGACCGAATTATCAGCCGATCGTTTCCGAATGCTTGGCCGGCACGATCACCTGACCTCACTCCCTGTGATTTCTGGTTGTGGGGCTACCTGAAGGACAGGGTTTACCATGGGAACATTCACACATGTGCTGATCTGAAGCGCAGCATATCAAGAGAGGTAGCCAGCATACCTACGGACATGCTTCGTTCTGCTGTGCAGGATGCAATCCTATTCTTTCAGACTCTCCTGACACTGATGGGTGCCATACTGAGCCCCTTTTGTAGCAGTAATGGTACCTGTATGTAATGATATGATGTACCGTAGCAGCACGTTAAAAGTGTTTCAACTGAATTGATTCTGCCTTATTTCTCTTCCCCACGTCCTTGAAATTAATGCTACCAAGTTTAGTACTGGTACGGTAATTAGTTTCCGTGTTATAACGTGTTAAATAGGGAAAGTTTAATTATAACCACCCTGTATATTCCTATGCTGCGAGTCGGTATGCCTGCAGCGAGGGTTAGTGTTATAAGATCTTTGTTCTGGAGATACCATTAATGGATGAACAAACTGGAGCTAACTGTATGTGTAATCCGTTCTGTTTTTAGCAAGACACAAAAATGTATGTTATCTTGTAGTGAGAATTTTTGCGGCGTATGGCTCACAAAAATTCCTCTCGGGTTTTCTGCCGTATCAGTTCTTCTGTCCTCAACGTTTCGGCAGAAAGCTCCGCTGCCTTCATCAGGTGAGATGTCATAGGGATGCTACCACTGCGACGACACAGCACCGACTATGTTATCTTTGTTGTCTGGGTGGAACCGCGTCAATTTGTCGACACCTACCGTTTCAACCATCATTCTGTGACTTTCATCAGAGAAGTACCCTACCTAAGTAGCCGCCTATAAATCCGAAACGAGCATTAACAGTTTTGTGTGATGTCACTGAAATTGTCGCTGCCAAAGTGGCCGGTTAGATGGGGCATTCTTCCCGTTTTTTCCTGAACAGGCAGGACCACATTTGGTCAAGTTGTAGCCCACTGCCCAAATTCAAATTATCTGGTCTTTTTTAATGTCCAACGCGTCCCTAACTCTCCTGGACCACCATCTGCTTTCCTGAACCCGTTCACTGGTGTCACTGAGTTTATCGGAAGGCCACTCTTACGAGCCACCATCTGCATACATCCTCTCACTATCATCCAACAGTGAAACGCGGAATTTTAAAAACTTTAGCTCCCCGTATTCAACCAACTCCCAGTAAAGATCACCTCCTTACTTGTTGGTGAAGTTCATTGGCTACTGGTACAGCTTGTTCAGCTAACAGAGGCGACTCGAGGTGAGTTTGCTCTATCCCCACTCCGCTGCCCTACCCCTGCATTCAACTCGGCAACTTGGACAGAGCAGTCAGTTCGGAGAAGTAGAAGGGACATCCAGATTTTCCATAGTTTCCCCAAATCACTCCAGGCGAATGCCGGAATGATTCCTTCAAAAAGGCCATGGTCGAATTCCTTCCTGTTCCTTGCTCCTAGTCCTTTCCCGCGTCTAATGATTTCGACGTCGACGAGGCGTAAAGCAATAACCATAACCACAGGGGTTTGAAGCCCCGACCTCCCGATATTGTCCGAATCGTGGCGGGGCAATTCCGATCAAACATGCTCTAGGCCGATGTGGTCAACGTTGTCACTTAGATCCTCCATTGTGAAGTTTCAACAGCCTGTTAGCGTTCTAAATCCACAGAGCAATGTCCCCCTGTATTTACTAATAGTACAAGCTAGCTACTCTAGTTTTTATACATGGAAAATAATTATTTCTCGAAGCAGGGCCCGCTCTAGCGGTTTTGCCGCCCCGGACAAATAGACAAATTGCCGCCCCTTAAGATTATGTAGAATTATATATTTTTTTAAAAAATAATTAATTTTTAATCGAATAAAATATTTAATTTTAAATTTTAATAAAATCATATATTCATAAATAAACTTATTGAATTTTGATCTAGAGGCACAAAATAGAGAAATTAATTATGAAATATCTGTACATAGCCACAAATTAACCGTATTTTTACGTTTTTAAATGCTATTACAGATGGATATTATCACACAAACAATCTAAATTCCATTATTTTGAAATAAAACGAGATTACATCAAATACGCTAAAATCACAAAAAACTTTTTTTTCTTACTTTCAGGTTGCGAATTTTTTATTACATCTTAAAATTTACTTCATCAGCGATTTCATACTTAATTGCCAAAATGGCTAAATCATTAAATTATCAATTTCTTGGTTTTCGTAAATGCTTAGAAAGGGGTCGTATACATCTCCCAAATGAAATTTTAAAGGTTTTAATGCCTCTATCCTCTCTATCCTACTCTCCCATCTAGTGTCACTCCATGTTTTCAAAGTTGAACCCTGAACATGCTTTAAAAGTATTGCCCATAGAAAAGTAGATGCCAAAAAGAATAAATATATTTTTTGGACCATGTTGAAGAAATTAGCGGCTTCCAAGGATGTTTTTGCCATTAATAACAAGATTGAGAGAATGGCTACTACACGCGAATTATATTGTTTAATTCTAAATTGCACTCCTGCTTTATTGCCCCTCATATTGGACCCGTTGTCAGTACCTGTCCTCTGATATCCTGCATATTTAAACACAAGTCATTAAGTTCTCCAACTATAATGTCAGACATTTGTTTTCCTGTGAATCTTTCGACTGGTAAGAAGCCTTAAAAGCTTTCATTAATTTTAATTTCAACATCAGGATTAAATTTATTGGTTGAAACATATCTGATTACAAGAGTAATTTGCTGTATTTTACTAAAGTCAGGAGTACAGTTTAAAATTATGGAAAAATATTTGATTTTTTATTTCATTAATAACATGAGACTTTATGCACTTTGATGCAGCAGATCTACTATTCCGGTTTGTATATTTTTCCCAAGATATTGAGCTTTAGTCTCTACTTTTTAGAGCTCTCGACGGACGTGCTCTTCCATAATGGGATCGTATTAAGACATTAAGTCAACTATTTTTAAGAAATTACCGGTATTATGCTCAAATAACTTGTCGCTTGTACCTTGAAAAACCAGTCAACTTTTACCAAGCATTTTGGTAACTACAACGATTCCTAGAAGCACCTCATTCCAAAGATTTATTTCGGCATTAATAACTCTATGAGTGGCAGCATCTACAGTTTTACAACAATTTAATCTTTTTTGCTTGAATATGATTTTTCGAAATTTCATGCTCTTTTAAAGTTTCGTCGAGGTGCTTCCAATTTTTAAAACCCTCCTTTGAGAGAGAACTAACTAAACAACTGAAAATTTTGCAACAGAAGCAGTAAACGCAGTAGCTAATCTCGCAATATTTGCTCTGCGTTGCTGAAAATTCGTGCATAATATTTTGCGCTAAAACTTCGATCTGTGTCATTGGAAGGAAATTTGTAATTATGCAATAGTTTAGGTGGACCTTGCCTTACTAAAAAGCTTCTTACGGCATCTCATAAAATTCTTGGTCACAAAGTTTTAGAACGCTTTCTGTGAGTCTCACGTTGGTCAGTTCCAGTTGGTGTACAAACTTCGTTCATTTGTTCGCTATTATTCTCTGACGATTCTATACTACTTTTGTATCCCGACCTGATATTGGATTCTAAGATTTGTTTTGGTAAACCCTGAATACAGTATATTTTTTTAACGCGCCAGATTGATTCTGCCTTTACGCTTCCTTTCCCACCCTTCTTTTTTTGTACTGGTAACCAGATAGTTTCCTTTGACCGTCAGACATTTTGGAAGAGGCATGCACGTAACTCAAACAATGTACACTCTAAAATAATATAAAAAAGTAAATATTTATCCTTGCTCTAAATAAGCTAAAACCATAACTAAGATAAATTATTCTCAGTCGATATAAAAAAATATTTATGCACAAAACAAAATATTTTCCATACCCTGTGAACATAAAGAAAATCTAGTGTTACTACACAGTCAAAGCTTATTCGCGGATGATACTATCCGTAAATTTTCTGCAAATACAGAAACCGTGTATACAGAATGGCAATTTCTATAGGCTTAAACGGAATAGGTTCCATGTTCACAAACAAAAAAATGATGTTGTGGAGTGATTGTGACGCAATGCACTTATTAAACCAACTGACAAAGTTATTCACATTCACTAAAATAGTTAATGAATTTCTTTTTGTTGAGACGATTTACAAATGCAGCAATTAGAGTATCTGTAAACCGCATTCGTATATATAATAAACATCATGGATTATTATATATTAGCAGTTAGCATTCGAAATTAAATATAATAATGGTATGTGAAGTAACTAATCGGTAATCAGCAGCTGGTAATATTATTTATTTATTAATGATGGTAACTGTCCCACACCCACTAAACTACAGTATTTTCACAAGCGATCAAAGGTAGCGTATGTAATTTAACCCAACCAAAACACTTACAATGCCTGTATCTAATTTGTACAGCAAATCTGTGAGGCTCGGATTACGAAAAGAAATTATTATGCAAATTATTGCACTTCGATTTCCAATAACTAAGATCCATATTGATTTGGTTAATCAATTCAATAAAATAAATACTCAGCATCTCCCGCCAAGCACTATCGATTCCATGTATTAGAGCCTAGTTGCAATTGCGAAAAACACTCCTTTTCACCGCGTCTAGTCGTTGTGCGACGCGCCTATGTCGTATATCCAACTAAATCACAGTTTAATCATAGATGTACTTACCTTTAGAAATTATGAAATCCTGAAGTAAATTTTATGAACTTCTACTTATCACTAATAACGTAATAGTAAGACTAATGCTGTTGTGTAATGAAACCACTTTTGTAATTAGCAATAATAAGCAAATTGAGACAACAACGCGTTCTACTCGCGTGCTAAGGCCCAATTCACACAGAAGAGACGTGGCGCGGACTTCGGGCTGAGACATGGCGAGGACGCGGCGCATTTTGAAGTTGCTCCTATGGCGGAATTCACACAGAGGTGGCGAGGCAACGGCGCGCCCCTATGAGGTCCGCGCCCCGTCTCTTCGAAGTCTCGAGGGGCCCCCTCAAATAGCTAAGAACTGTAAGTTTTTAACGAACGAAAAAATCTGTATGTGGATTTTTTTATTAATTGGGTATTTAACCCATTAATATTATTAATATTTTTCTCACACTTACAGCCGAAATGGCGCCCCTAAATTTTAGCGCCCCGGGCAAATGCCCGGCTTGCCCCCCCCCCCCCTAGAGCGGGCCCTGCTCGAAGTAATAATATCTACGGCCACTAGAATAGAGCAATACTTTTCTTTAACAGAGAGAGTGAAATTATGCTTATGATTGTCACTAAATAGAGCGGCTGCAAAGCGTATTACACATTCCTGTCTGATTGCTAAGCGTGACTCTCAGTTGGCATAAATAAAATTTTCTTAGTGTATTTTTTTTGCGGTAGTAAATATACTGTCTGTTTTTCTTTTTTGTGTGGAAGAATGTGATCCAACGCCTGTAGATGACTAAACGCAGGTTCCCGAGTTGAGCTGCTCCTGCATTTTGAAGTCCAATATTGCGATGGACTGAAACTACTAGCTGTTCAGTAATGTAGCTATAGTTTATCATAACTATCACTCGTTGTCTGGTAGAAAAGCCAAACTGTTCCGGAAGAAACTGGCGCTTACATTTTTATCTACTCACAAGGGACACCTTTGACCTCGAAAGCTTGGAACCACACGAAAACAAGCTTAGATTAACAAGCGATCATAAACAAAACAGTGGTGTGCGTCATTTCCATGCAAAACGTTGCATTCTAACTCAAGTAACATTTTAATAGAGAGAAACAAAGTAACAAGATATCAATACCATATGAAGGAAATTATACGTAATCCAATGACGTAAGTGTATCATTACATTTTCAATCAACAGTGCCAAAAACTCTCTGCTTAAAGTACTTAACATAGCGCAAAACACGCATATACAGCAGTACCACACACCTGATAGTGCTTAGACTAATCCTCAAAGTGCAGATGCGGGATTTCTTTGAAGTGGTTAAAACAAAGTGGAAGAGAACAATGTGCACACCTCACTAAAGCCACGTTATCACATTCCAAACCACTTTCGCATTCACGCAGTCCAATATCAAGAAATTAGGTTATACCGAACTGTGGGACATCCCATAGCTGTTGAACGTATTCTTTATATTTTAAACATTATTTTAATTTTTTAGTTCACATTGCAACGATAACCGTGGTTTTAGGTTTTAGAAACTATAATTTTATTCTTGAATTTCATATTGCTACAAAAGAGTGTTCCTTTAGCATTTTTAAAATTTAATGTTATATACTTAGACTTGGAGAAATCCACAACATGAAACTTCCGGAGCTCAAATGGTGTTGAAGTTACTTTAAGAAACTGTAATGAATGAAAACCTTGGTAATTGTATGTAATTTATCTCCTCAGGAAGACATTAAGATCATTTGAAAGGTCATTAAAACTATTGCAAACGTCAATACGTTAATAACGCTATCAAAAAACCAAAAGAACCGTTAATTTATCAACGACAGTAGTTTAATCGTAGTATATTCACTTATGTATTATATTACATCAATTTGTGAAAAGATAGTATTAGTACTCTGAATTTTTTGAAATCGATTAGCATTTCACTGTGATGTATGTGTTCATTGTAGCTTTCGCCCCTGCGAAAGATAACTTAGCAACCTACTACCCTTAAGCATTGTTGGCAGCCTGTCTTAACTGCAGGCGCATTCTCAAATCTGTTCTGTTTGAGTGATGGGAATATCAGGACATGGCTATGAAATAGGGTATTTGACTACTTCTTGAAAATGGTTTTAAATTGTTTATTGGTACACCTTATTCACCGAGTGAAGAGATTTTTTGGCAAAAGTGCATTATTTTGCGAAAAATTCAATGTTAAAATTTAAAGAATTTAAAAGCACGCCAAAACGCTCATTTGCTGCCTGGCGCGTGCAACGGCAGTCGTGACGTCACCCATCTGTAAACGCTGCCGCTGGGAATGGAGCGTTTCCTATTACCCAAGTTTTCAACTATTTTTTATTGTTTGTTGCTGGTTATTTCTTGTTATTAATGAAGGTTCGATTTTATATAAAATCGGAAACAATTTGGAAAAGCCTACAGCGGAAAAATATTGAAAGTAGACGCCTTATTTGTGGGCCTAGCTATAGAAACAACCACTGAGTTTTATTCTGTGGAGCTTAAAAATGTAACAACTTCAATTTGACATTGTAACAAAGTCACTTACGATTTTCTGTGAATCTAATTTACACCGCAATTTCGTAGAGTAAATGTAATACGTTGTTTAAGGCGAGAATTATTAGGGTTGGTCCTGAGGTTCGATCCTCGCTTCGGAATATTTTCAGTTGGTTTTCTTTTGTCATTTTCTTTGGATACTAGTTGCTGTTGGTTGCATTGGATAATAATTTTTCCCGAAAATCCACCAGAAAATCAATTTAATTTTTCTTTTCTTTTTTCTGAAGGCTTCACAAATTTTTGATAACAAGCGAATTACAACCATTTGAAACAACCAAAGAAGATTTCAAAAAGGAAATTAGACGTTACCTGCACACCGAAAATTTTTTTTTTTTTTTTTTTTTTTTTTTTTTTTTTTTTTTTTTTTTAATGAAAATGACTTGCACATTAAAAGTAAATATCGCCTAATAGACGCAGTTATGTCAGGAAGGTAACCTACAGTTGTATCGTCACGTAAAAATTCCAACGAAATGGACACAAACCGTTACGGAACTGTTGCAAGATGAAATTTCTACATGTGATGTCACTTCGAAAATAAATTCCATTGTTCACGGCCGTGCACCTGTATTTTTTGCATGATATTCTCTCTCTGGTAAGTTTAAAAATAAAAACTTTTCATGTATGGTAGCAATTTGTTTCAAACACTTGCATGACGCTTAGCAACTATTATGAATTGTTCGAATAAAAACATGGTAGTGCAAAAAACAGCAAACAAATACGGAAAAAAATTCACACAAAAAATATTATCCCAACCAAGGTTCTTCGAACGTAGGACGTTCTGAATTCCATTACCACTCTTCAATCACGCAGCTATCCTGACACTACTTCTTAATTGCTTCTCTTTATGTTAATAGTGAACACTTCACAGTTTCTTCATGTGAGATGAAGTGAAACGAGGTAGGTAAATGAATAAACAAACAAATTCAGTTTTATTGACAAAAAAATATTATTTATCCATAATCTTTAATCTGCAATTAAGAAAAATGGCCCACAACATCCATTTGTTCCGAGCGTGGTGAGTGAGCGGTTAACGCTCTGGCCTCGCATCCGGGAGGGCGCCACACAGTGTGATATTTTCTAAATCTAGAGGGACAAAAGCTAGTTTTGATAATTGTCTACGCAGGCAAAATAGTTATTTATATTCAAAGTAGATGAATCATACTACTCGGAACAAAGGTTTATTTTCAACGAATTCACGCCTAACAACAGAAAAAATAGTTTGAACAATGGGCTTCCTGTGATCCACCGAACAAGCGCTTCAGTCGGCCGCGATAATCCATTGAGTTTGCTCGATGATTACGCTGTATTTCTGCGTGTTAGTAGTGATTTGTGTGTTGCTATTGCTTTTGGCGAGCTTCAAGGTAAGTTTACGCATGATTTTTCCGTGATGCAATAGCATCATTTAAACAGAACGAGATTATTTTTAATTAGAAAACAAACTACTGAACCAATTTCATGTTGAGTTTTAGTTCATTATACCGATCTCTTACTATATTTATTTGAAAGAGCTGCTTATTAGCTACAAGAAATACCTTAATTTGTTTGCGCATATTTGCGACACCCATACAACTTTTCTTTATTTTCATCATGACTGCACAAATTTCCCGTACAGAATTTTTCGACGTATGGTTTGCTAACGCAAAATAATCAATCTCTAACTTTCAATTTAAATATAAATGAGTCTCAAATAGAAGCTGTTACATTTTTAAGCTCAATAGAATAAAAGTCAGTTTTTTTTTCTATAGCCAGCCCAAAAATAAGGCGTCTATTTTCGTTATTTTTCCGTTGTAGGCTTTTACATAATGTTCTCGATTTTGTATTCAAAATGAAATTTCATTAATAACAAGAAATTACCAGCAACAAACAATAAAAATAATTGAAAACTTGGATAATAGGAAACGCTCCATTCCTAGCTGCAGCGTTTACAGACGTGTGACGTCACTCAAGCGACCACCAATCCTAGAACGTTTTCTGTCACGTGATCAGAGGTAAGAAAATTAAAATTTTTATTTAGCATTTTTATTAAAAATAATCCACTTTTCTTTTCAAAATTGATAAAATTAGCTTTCTGAAGCATTAATCTATGAGAATGAGTTCAATTTATAATATTTTTTTAATATTGTCAAATAGCCTATTATTGTATTAACATCAGTTCTTAATACGTGTGCAGAATTGAAAACAGTTTGACATCTGGAAGTGAGTGAAAATTGAATTTAAAGATTCCGCTACATTTATTCAGGTGAAGCTAATATAAAAGGTGCAAAAAAAGGGAACGCCCTTTGTAGCTGTTAGCTAGGAGGCGGAAGGTAAATGCGTGTAGCGGGCAATTATGAGGACGAGTCGGAGTGAGGGATTTCCGTAATAAGATGCGACTGGCTCTGGAGCATTACTGAGGTGGCGGTCGCACTGCTGGAAGATCTGCGCTCTCCAGGGAAATTATGCGCTTGTTACATTAGCCACCATTGTGTCGCCTCGGACAGCTGCTGTTCTGAATTCGTCGCAAGTTGCGGGGTATCAAAGGCAACGCCGACCGCAGCTACGGTGTAACGTAGAATGGTACTTCTTACTCGTGAAAATGATCAACTGTGTTGGGTGGAGATAGTAGTGACGGGGATTTAAATAAGCGAACGAGAGCTCAAAACAGAAGGAGGGGGTCCGACAAAATTTCACAAATTCCCACCTAAAGAGATAAGAGATCTTTTCTGACTAGCCTTGTCCTCTTTGCATTCTTGTATTATTCTATTTGTACGAGTTTTGGTCCAGGAACCTTGATTTTTTTTTTTGATAATTCTCAATGCTTTGTAATATGCTGAACAAGGAACAAGCGATCTGTCCGGAGTTTCGGTTTTCTATGGTTTCCAGAAATTACTCCAGGAGAATGTCGTTATACACTGAAGACCCAAAGAAACTGGTATAGGCATGCGTGTGCAAAAACAGAGATATCTACACACTCAGACTACGGCGCTACGGTCGGCATCGCCTATAAAAGATAACAGGTGTCTGGCGCAGGCGTTAGATCGGTTACTGCTGCTACAATGGCAGGTTATCACGATTTAAGTGAGTTACGAGAGATGGGACACAGCATCTCCCAGGTAACAATGAGGTAGGGATTTTCCCGTACGATCATTTCACGAGCGCACAGTGAATATCGGGATCCGGTAAAACATCAAATCTCCAACATCGCTGCAGCCGGAAAAAGATCCTGCAAGAACGGAACCAACAACGACTGAAGAGAATCGTTCGACGTCACAGATGTGGAACCCTTCCTTAAATTGCTGCGGATTTCAATGCTGGGCCATCAACAAGTGGGAGCGTGCGATCCATTCAACGAAACATCATCGATATGGGCTTCCGGAGCCGAAGGCCCACTCGTGTACCCTTGCTGAGTGCACGACACAAATCTCTATGCGTTTACTGGGCCCGTCAGCATTGACATTGGACTGTTGATGACTAGAAATATGTTGCCTGGTCTGACGAGTCTCAATTCCAATTGTATCGAGCGGATGGACGTGTACGGGTATGGAGACAACCTCAGGAATTCATGGACACTGCACGTCAGCAGAGGACTGTTCAAGCTGGTGGAGGCTCTGTAATGTTGCTGGGCGTGTGCAGTTGGAGTGACATGGGACACTTGATACGTCTAGATACGACTCTGACAGGAGACACGTACGTACGCATCCTGGCTGATCACCTGCAACCATTCATGTCCATTGTGAAATCCGACGGACATGAGCAATTCAAGCAAGACAATGCGACACCCCACACGTCCAGAACTACTACAGAGTGGCTCCAGGAACACTCTTCTGAGTTTAAACATTTCCGCTGGCCACCAAACTCTCCAGACATGAACATTATCGAGCATATCTGGGATGCCTTGCAACGTGCCGTTCAGAAGAGATCTCCGCCCCCTCGTACTCTTACGGATTTATGGAGAGCCCTGCAGGATGCATGGTGTCAATTCCCTCCAGCACTACTTCAGGCATTAGTCGAGTCCATGCCACGTCATGTTGCGGTACTTCTGCGTGCTCGCTGGGGCCCTACACGATATTAGGCTGGTGTACCAGTTTCTTTGGCTATTCAGTGTAGTTGCTTCAAAACGCTAGGGCCGAAATTCCTTCCAGTTCCTTAACCCCAGGCCTTTCGACGTCAACTAGGCGAAAAGCCTTAAGCAAAACAAAATATTCAGCTGCTGGCGGCAAACTTGTTCCACGCTGTTCCACGGAATGAATTACATTGACAGTTGAGGGTACTATTTTTTATAGGCATTTACTCTTCTGGTATTTATGATGTTAATACAAAGAGGTCGTTAGAGCCGTGAGGAGATGACGGTCAAGGACCGTGAAGGAATTGGGACATGACCTTTTGAAAGAACCATGGTGCTTTTGCTTGGTGTGATTTAGCGAAGTCTAAATCTGGATTACCAGATGGAGATTCGAACCCACGTCCTAACGAAAAGAAAGCCCGAGCATTAAAGCTCATCCACGAGGCTCGTTATATATCTGTGTGTGAGAGAAGAAAGACTATAAGGGAGCGTCCATAAACTACATGGATCGGTGGAGGGGGAAGGGAGGGTGGGGTCGGGTAAAAAGCTACGCTGAGCTACGTGGGAGGGGAGGGTGGTTCCGAGCCTGGCTACGTAGCTTTCCGTTCTATTCGTACATAACACACAACAGCATGTGGATATTCAATGCCATCCTCTAATCACCTCATTATTTTAGATACTCTGTAAACTGACAGTGCTATGCAGTGTTTGGATTATATAGGACCGGCGCATTTTAACTAAAGGACTGTGCGCTTAGAGCCGAAAAATATTAAACCCGCAGTGCCTAGGTTCAAATTCGCTTACAGATCTCACACGGGATTATCAAGTTTGACAGTATTGTTTTGATGCTGTTATAAAAAAAATCTGTTTTGATGCGAGTGGCCCCAGTTAATAAAATAATTCTAATTTTGCTAAGTGAATTTCAGTGCACCTTTAATTGCAGTGTTAATTGAAATTCAATGTATGTTGTGAAATGGCACTGTACAATAAACTTTACGAGGTTTATACACAGACGGAAAAAAAAATCCCAACACCAAGAAAAAATTATTGTAGAGTAATGAAATTTGGACAATGCATTTGTCAAGTTAACATGTTTAATTGATTAAATTTTCAAGATCACAGGTTAATTTAAGCTCAAGAAAATGCATTTCAAATGTGAAATACTGTTAAATTAATAGCCGGTGTAACCTCCAGAATTTTGAATGCAAGCCTGCAAACGTGAATGCATTGTGTCATACAGGTTTCGAATGTCACTTTGTGGTATGGAGTTCCATGCTTGTTGTACTTGTGCTGTCAATACTGGGACGGTCAGTGCTGGCTGTGGATGATGCTGGAGTTGTCGTCCAATGATATCCCATACGTGTTCAATTGGAGACAGATCTGGTGATCTCGCAGGCCAAGGTAACATGTCGACACTCTGTAGAGCACGTTGCGAGACAACAGCGGTATGAGGGCGAGCGTTATCCTGTTGAAAAACTCCCCCTTGAATGCTGTTCATGAATGGCAGCACTACAGGTTGAATTACCAGACTGACGTACAAATTTGCAGTCAGTGTGTTTGGTATAACCACAAGAGTGCTCCTGCTGTCATAGGAAATTGCTCCCCAGACCATGACTCCAGGTGTAGGTCCAGTGTGTCTAGGCCGCAGACAGTTTGGTTGCAGGCGTTCCCCTGGCCTCCTTCTGACCAACACTGGAGATCTGTTGTGTTTTCTGATGAAAGAAGGTTCTGCCTTGGTGCCAGTGATGGCCGAGTGTTGGTCAGAAGGAGGTCAGGGGAACTCCTGCAACCAAACTGTCTGCGGCCTAGACACACTGGACCTACACCTGGAGTCATGGTCTGGGGAGCAATTTCCTATGACAGCAGGAGCACTCTTGTGGTTATACCAAACACACTGACTGCAAATTTGTACGTCAGTCTGGTAATTCAACCTGTAGTGCTGCCATTCATGAACAGCATTCAAGGGGGAGTTTTTCAACAGGGTAACGCTCGCCCTCATACCGCTGTTGTCTCGCAACGTGCTCTACAGAGTGTCGACATGTTACCTTGGCCTGCGAGATCACCAGATCTGTCTCCAATTGAACACGTATGGGATATCATTGGACGACAACTCCAGCATCATCCACAGCCAGCACTGACCGTCCCAGTATTGACAGCACAAGTACAACAAGCATGGAACTCCATACCACAAAGTGACATTCGAAACCTGTATGACACAATGCATTCACGTTTGCAGGCTTGCATTCAAAATTCTGGAGGTTACACCGGCTATTAATTTAACAGTATTTCACATTTGAAATGCATTTTCTTGAGCTTAAATTAACCTGTGATCTTGAAAATTTAATCAATTAAACATGTTAACTTGACAAATGCATTGTCCAAATTTCATTACTCTACAATAATTTTTTCTTGGTGTTGGGATTTTTTTTTCCGTCTGTGTATGAAACGTTTTACCAGAAAGTTTTCAATTATCAAAACGGTATCAATGAGTTAGGGAAATCTTCTAAATACAACATAGGATCATTCCCCAGAAATTTACAAAGAACGAAAAATGAAGTTCATAAAGCCTCTGTTAAGGTTTATTTTTATTTTTTTAAAAAGAAGAAAAAAAACGGTGACTGGTAAAGATAGTTTTGTTTTGTTTACAAACAATGGCGAAATGAATGAGACGAGGAAAGTGTTTATAGTAAAACCTTAATAAAAACGATCCCTGGCTGTACGTACCTGAGAAAGATTTTCGCAATATTGATCATTTGTAGGGATGGCTAGTGTTACAATTTCATTCAGAATATTTATAATTATATAAAAGCATATAAAGCAAATATCGGTCGTGTTCGGTATATATGTTAGGCTCAAAGACCAAAATCGCTCATTGACTTAAAAAAAAAAGACCACAACTCGTTGTGGTTTCTTGAAAACGGCCACAACATGTTGTGTCTTACCAGTATCTAACTCCGACGAATCGGTCCAGGGTGTATTCAATATAGACGATTCTTCTTACCCGTCGCGTTACAAGGCTCTAAAAGAAATATGATAATAATTGTGAATCGTTATATGTGGAGAATGCGACCTGGACTAAACGTGAATTTCGCATTATGGCAGTTTTGAGTTAGCCACAGCATTCTGCCTGTTTTTTTGTAAGTGCCGCAACGTGAATAACGTGTTGTGGCCGGTTTCAAGAAATCAGAACGCATTGTGCTCATTTTTTTCGCGCCATGAGCGCTTTCGGTCTTTGAGCCTAACATATGTGCAATAATTTTAATGATCGTCTGGTGAGGGGGCACCCATAAATTACTTGAGGTGTTTTTCCGGATTTTCGGAGCCCCCTCCCAATGGTGAGACTTCGTGAGAACTCGTCCGAACCCCCCCCCCCCCCGATGAGATCTGGTACTTGAGATCCCCCCCCCCCTAGAAATCACCCTCGCAACTTTTTTTATACCTTCTTTTTAGGGCTCACCCTTCCAAAGCCGGTTACACCCCCACTTTTCGACGAAATACCGACCTAAAATCGACATTCGCGTGTTTTGTAGACTTTTTTTAAAGCTCTACAGTCCAAAAAAAATTTCCAAATCCTCACGTGAGATTTCCGTTAACCCCTCCCCCCCCTTTCGTGAGATTTCCGTTAACCCCCCCTCCCCCCCTTTCGTGAGATTTGGTGAGATTTCGCCGGACCCCCCCCCATTTCATCTCACGTAATTTATGGACGCCCACTAAGAGAAAATGGCAGAAAACGTATTCTCGTGTTATTAGTGAAAGAGCTACGTGCCACTCGAGGAAGGGGGAGGGGTACCATGGCAAAAGCCACGTCAGGCTACAGAGCCACGTAGTTTGTGGACGCTCCCTAAGACATGAGCCTACGTTTGGTTCCGTGGATATTTCGACACGGGACGCGGCGCCGTGCGGTGCGTAGTGACCTGTTGGTGGGCTCTGCAGTCGACTGTTGCGCCGATATCGACCGCCGGTCCCGATTGCCTCCCCGGGGGTAACCGCGGGCCCGCCTGCTCTGTAATTGCGAATTTCGAGGACGGGGATTGTGGAGGGGGGTGGCATCAAACGAGCAGCGTCCAGATTAGTACAGCCAGAAGTCTGAATGGCTCGGCGAGCAGGTGAAACTCGACATTCAGGGAGCCGCCAGTTCTACATCACTAACCGTGGACAGCTTCACAAGTGTATTCCAGATATATTTTTAAAAAATATGATGTTGTTAGTACTTATCACTTGTAATTTGTCCGTATGTTTGTGGTGTTAGACCTTTCAAACTGGGCACCGAACGTGATGGTGGAGTGGTAACTCTCTGGCGTCGCATTCAGAGGACACGGGTTTGATTACCCGTCCGGCTATCCCGATTTTCAATGGTTTCTCCAAATAATTCAAATCGAATTCGATAGTCGAATTTCCTTGCCTCAAGTCCCCGACATCCACGAGGCGTAAAACCATAAGCAAAAAAAAAAAGTGTATATTGGGCTCATGACTTGCTTCGAATTCTTCTATTCTTGACTCAGGGATTGTGCATAAACTACGTGGTTCGGTCCAAGGGGGGGAGAGGTTTGCTGGAAGCTACGCTTGACTACGTAAAAGGGGGGGGGGGAGGTTTTGAGCCAGGCCACGTAGCTTTTCTTCATATTATTTGTCACAGTTAAAATGAGACATAGAATACGCAGAAGCTTGTAAATATTTATTTCCATCATTTAATTATCCCCATATGTAATTTACGATAGTTTCACAAAAGAAAACACTACAAAATGTCTTCTGGAATCAATATGGAAAAAAGCTAGATGCTACGCGGGGGGGGGGGGGGGGAAGGAGACAAAAGCCATGTCGGGCTACGTGGGGGGGGAGGGGGAATCCACAGGTGGCCAAAATGGAGATACGTGGTTTATGGACGCTCCCTCATCTCTGTTTTGTTTTCATTTCTGTTTTACTTTTTGGGTGGTCTAATGTGAGTTCTTTGATGCCGGTGATCAAGAAATGGTCTACGAAATGGGATTGCTGGCACACAATCTTTTGTCTGCCAAAGTTCGTAGTTACTGCCTTCTTATCAACATATAAATGAAGTAACGGCTGCAATTGTCCTAAACGGCCAGCTACTGAATTTGCAAAGATCTCTCCAAATGAAAGTGACGTTGGTGGTTGCATGTTATCTCTACTCGATCTCGGGCGCTTCATTCAAACATTTACGTTATGTCGACTCAAAAGGTGTTTCATATCTTGCCAAGTCTGAAATGTAAAACGGTATGATCACAAACTTTCAAAAAATCTTTGTTTTTATCCGAAATTATTAGTGCATTCTAAAGGAGTGTTGCTCTTTTAAATGCATCTTCACAAACTTTTACTTATTCAACGGCATAAAATATGTGAACTGCTGGTTCGTCTGCAGTATCTTTATTTACGTGGAGCACGTCCTTAATGACCTGCCAGCGATCAACCAACTGATTAGGGAAGAGAAATATTAGTCACTACTTTATAGAAATCCCAGTGCGTACAACTATAATTTTATGATGGAAAAACCAGGCTGCAATTTTCACTAACGATTTTCAGTGAATAGCTGCATCATCACATGTAGTTAGTTACCCGTAAGTGATGTTTTGTTTTCCCTTCGTAAGTTGATTGCATATGCATATGAGCCCTACTTTCGAAACAGGTGTATGATTCCACTGTTGTTACAGGCTATTTATCCTGCACTTACTTAGTTAATTAGTTTTTAGTAAATATCTCCAATTCAACTGTATTTTATGATTGCGTAGACTTCCACAGTCATAGTATGTATTATCTTTGTTCTCCGTGTGGAGCCGCGTCGATTTATTAAAACCTAACGTCTCTACCATCGTGCTGTGGCTTTCGTCAGAGTCCTCTAATGAAAGCCACAGCACGATCGCTGGAACATTAGGTTTTAATAAATTGAGGCGGCTCCACCCAGAGAAACAATATAATATCAACTGTTTTGTATTTATTTAATGCTGTACGTTTCGAGGCATCATCACGGACGAATCTGCGTTGAAATTTCCATTTGATGTTTACAAAGTTGGCAGAAATAGCAGAGATATGGAGCTACCGAGCGTAACAACAATAATGTAAATCAGGGGTAGCCAACCCGCGGGCCGCATGAATATTATTCCGGCCCGCAAGATTCATCACACTTAATGAAATATATTTATTTTATAATGGGTAAGTAGTGAAAACCAATGCATTAAAAATACACAACTTATTCATCCATATTTACAAAATTTATTTCATTTATAATTATGAATCTTTTATATATCATTTTTAGTGTTATATATTTCTTTAAAATGTGCTTTTAGTATCATTATTATTATATTATCTATGTTTACATGTAAGAATAATAGTAAACACAATAACAATAACTCATTATGTTTCAATTTATTTGTCCAAAAAAATTTCTATAGTGGGTCTAAATGTTAGATGGGAATATATAATTTTATATGCGGCCCGCGGAGTTATGATATATTTACAAAGTGGCCAGCAAGATCATTTGGGTTGGCCACCCCTGATGTAAATAGTAATTAATCATCATTTATTGCTTTCACGGACCTTTAAGGTCTATAGCAGAATACAAAGGGTACAGGCCATAAGTATAACAGAAACATAGTGCACATTATACAATTACAGAGATATATATTACAAATAAATAAGACAGAAATAATGATAATAAAAAACACTAGTCAGTCACAACTTCGGTAAAGGAGACATTTAGTACAGATGGTGGTCCAACGCTGTCGGTCCCCAGCCTCCTCCTCTGCCGCTGTCGGCTCCACTTGCTTGAGGACTGCCAATACCCGATCCTTCCATCTCGTCTTCGGTCGTCCCTTTGGGCGTCTTCCAGCAGGTTGTGAGTGGAGAACACGGTTCGGGAGGGATCCATCGGCTCGGAGTATGTGCCCAAACCACTGTAGCCTCTTCTGTCATAATACTCGGCCGATGTGTGGCTTTGCATACCGCTGGTAAACGTCTTGTTCTTCGTTCCCATTTAGCTTCTCTGGTATTGTAGACGGGTCCATATATTTTGCGAAGTACCTTTCTCTCGAACGCACAAATTGTTTCTTCAGTTGTTGCTGAAGTTGCCCAAGTTTCACAACCATATAAAACTACCGGGCGTAAATAGTAATTAATAAACAACCAAAATGCAACAGTTTTAGTAATACGTCAAACGTAGCTTAATAACTTGTAAATACTAAATGTAAATCTAAACGCTGATTTGTTGCTGATGATGTCTCGATGAGAGGTGAAACGCGTACGGCAATAAACAGACAAAAACAATTGCAGTGCTGTTAAAAGGTAAACGCGTGTTGCATTGTTGGCCGGGAGATCCCGAAGGATTGTTCGGCCGCCGAGTGACAGAGTTTCGATTAGCCGCGCATGCGCCTCTGTCATGGCTGCCATAACCCGATAATCCTACCGAGGAAAGGGGACCTACAGCCTTATGTGGAATCCGAGCGTCCTAACATATTTCACATAAACAAAGAAAATCTCTGCTAGAGTTGAAGGTCAGTTTTAAGACACGTACAAATCCCAGCCGAGAAGGGGAATCGAAACGCGGACCTTCCGTTCCCCAGTTAACAAATTGAGCCACCAGACTGATCTTGCAGGTCCGTTCTGAAGTGCCATTATTCATCAACTCTTAACTAGGTACATCACTGCATGACGTTTTTTTAAACTAAAATGGCCTACACTAAAGTCTCTGGTCTGACATTTCGACCGTTATACTTTCGATTTTCGGATAGTTTTTTCGTAATCAGTTACCCGAATGCTGGAGAGTCCTCGAAAGTAATCTTACAAATAAATTACCCTACAGTAAAGTAACGAATGCCATTAAAAAAAAAAACAAAAAACTTTCCTGAATCACATAAGGATGGTATTACGTTGCCCCCGTAGCTTAGACAAGCAGGAATGCGTTGTCCTAAATCTCAGTCAGTAATCGGGCCATAGATCTGATTACTAATTCATACCGAGCGTGGTGGGTGAACGGTTAACGTTCTGGCCTCGCATTCGGGAGGACGTGGGTTAGAATCCCCGTCCGGGCATCCAAATTTGGGTTTTCCATGGATTCCCCAAATCACTCCAGGCGAATGCCGGGATGATTCCTTCAAAAAGGCCATGGCCGAATTCCTTCCTGTTCCTTGTCCGCAGTCCAATCCCGCCTCTAATGACCTTAGCCGTCGAAAAGGTGTAAAGCCCTAAGTAAAAAAAATACTACTCATATCAGAATTTAGTAAAATCTATTGTAGCAAAGTGGAAAAGTACCAGGGCCGCATTTAGGTTTTTGTGGGACCCTAGGCTATGGGAGTGTCGATAAATTACGTGAGGTGAAACGGGGGGCGGGGTGTAAAAAAGAAATGGGGAACAGGCTTTGGAAGGGTGAGACCTCAAAACAAAGTTGCTAGGGCGACTTCTAGGAGGGGGGTGTGTGTTTGAAACACCTCACGTAATTTATGGATGCCCCCTACACATGTGATGCGCCCCCCCCCCCCTGTCGTCAGTGGCCCCTACGACCGGGGGATGTCTCCGTCTATCGATGCCTCAATTAGAAATTCGGCCCAAAAAAATTATTGGCGACATTATTTTTTTAATCTATTACTGGTCCAGGTGGGGGCCACCTCTTTGTGGTGCTGGCCCCTACGCTACAGCCTAGGTAGCCTATGATTATATGCGGCCCTGAAAAGTAGAAAATGGATCTATAGTAACAGAGATTTCAAATCAAGAAAATCCTTGCGAAACTTTATCAATTTAAGTCATAGGTTCCCAATCTTTTTTGTCCTAGCACCCCATCTTTAAAATAAAATTTACTTCAAAACACCTCATTGTTCATCACCTCATTGTCAGAAAAAACTTCCCTTCTTTTAATAAATAATATAACACAAAAAGCTAAATTATTTTTGGCTTGTAAACCAGTATTTTGAAACAGTGATTCAATGGCACCACTCTTAGGTGAAGTGTGAGAAATCACATGTCCGATTTCTCTACATATATTTCTAAAATTGCTTTAATAAAAGATATAATTGGTGTGTTATTCACAGTTTGATTAAGAAGTTCGTATTATGGAAAATATTAATTAGAGGGCTGAGCTTTTTCAATATTATTTGATGTCATTTTTGTCAACAGCAATCTTAAATCACCGGGTTCCACTATTGAGAATTTGTTTCTCTTCTATTCCAATAAATTGCTGACAACACTAATCCTCTTTTTGTTACATATGATCATGGGATTGCAATTAAAAACATCTGTGATGAAGCCACTAAGGTCAGAAGTAGTATTCGAAAGTAGGGGGACAGTGGTGGTTTCTCAACGGCCCCCTAAATTATTCTTGGACCAGTAAGGCCTCCCCCTCCCCCACGATCAGTTCAGCGCCCACCGGTGAGCGGTTCCGCCTCCGCTGGAGAACCACTGATTCAACTCTTCCCCCAATGCAGAGATAAAAAATACAGCAAAGTGTATACACAAAATAGCAGAGTTGCCTAATAAGAAACGCATTTTCAATTTACAGTGCCTTTATGTGTGCAATATTTGATGTCAGAATGCAATCATCGTTTGTCACTATCGCTAATTGATAGGAATATACTGTTTGCATAGGATTTAAACTATTTCAGTTCCTGCCGCAATCAAAGTGACTGTTGTGTGCGGATGGTTGCGTCTCACTCTGGTGGGCGCTGTGGTAAAGTAAACTGAGTCATGGCTGACCGTAGATCCACTTTTAACTTAAATTTTAAACAAACAAAGTGTTTGAACGTTAATTGAGTATGCTGTCTTGGAAGTCGGTAAAAAATCCTTCCGACCTTTACCTTATTAATCGCTTTCGAATTTTTATCAGTTGAGAAAAAGGAATGTTAACAATAGATGTATTTTTTTCCCCCCGTCATCAGTCTTTCGACTGACTTGATGCAATCCTCCATCACTTCCTATCTTGTGCTAACCTCTTCATCTCTACAAATCCCTTAGAAACCACGTCTTGATAATCTGTTTCATGCATTCTAATCTCTGTCTTCGTCTACAGTTCTTACCATTAACTGTACCCTCCACAAACAAATTAACCAATCCAGCATGTCTCAAAATATGACCTACCAGCCTGTCTCTTCTTTCAGTAAGCTTCTTCCACAAACTTCTTTTCTCACCCATCATTTACAAAACTCGTTCATTTCTTACTTTGTCAGTTCACTCAGTGGCGTAGCTAGGTCAATAAGGGCCCCGGTGCAAAAGATTTATTTTGGGCCCTCAGGCCAGACGGGCGACCTTTTTTTTTTGCTTTGTGTGCTGGTAGGGGCCCCCTGAACTGAGGATGAGGGCCTTTGAATTATTCTTTAGGGGCCCCTGAGCAGTGGTTGGGGGCCCCCCTGAGCACAGCGAGGGCCCTTAGTGAGGGGCTCCTGTGGTCGCCAGTTTGCCGTGAAGGCTCGTGGGCCCTCTAAACTGCTCTTGAGGGCCCCTAGAGGTGCGCTTAAGGGCCCCTTGAGGTGCAAGCGGGGCCCCCTGAGCGTGAGGGCCCCGGTGCACTGCACCGCCTAGCCCCATAGTAGCTACGCCCCTGAGTTCACTTAGTTTTCAGCATTCTTCTGTAGCACCACATTTCAAAAATGATTCAATTTTATTTCTTTCCGGTATTCTTAAATTCCATGTTTTGGTACCGTGAAGTGCTGTGCTCCACACATAGAGTTTTAAAAAGGTTTTTATAATTCCTAGATAAACATTTGAAACTAAAAGATTTCTCTTTCTTTTTGCTATTGCCATCCTTCTTTTAACATCATTCCCGCTTCGGCCATTGGTTGTAATTTTGCTTCCCAAGTAACATAATTCACTTACTTCTCCAATTGCATTCGATCCTATTTTTATCTATTTTTATATTTATAGCAGTATAAAAACGTAACTGTTGTAAAGCAGTTAGAACGTCGCGGAAGTAACTGTAATTTTGCTGACCGAGGTATTGAGTAGACGTCAGATAAACCCATTTGAATAAATGTGTTGTTTATGAAGCGGATATTGAGAACCGTCCCAGAATTCGCTTAGATCAGTGATTCCGCCCACTATATGGCATTGAAGAGATCAGAGAGGGTGTTTCTTGTCCAAGGCAATTAGGGGGCGTTGAGGACTAACCACTACCCCTGCTTTCCAGTATTATATCCGACTTTAAGGGCTGCATCAAAAAAGAATACCATTTCTACGGTCGTATGTGGCCAAAAGAGAATTTAGTGAAGTCAACAATTTATCAGGTAAGAAACATATTGCCAGTAGTGGAACGAAGTGATTTGAGATTGGTGATAACAAATATGGCACCAAGTATAAAAGAATTAGTGTCATTATACAGAGCTCAGTCCCCAGTTGATATATTTTTTTAACAATATGTATTTGATAATCAAACTGTGAACAATACATCAGTATCGGTAACTTCTTTTAATAAAATAATTTTAGAAATCTGTCTTTGTTTTCCATATATGATAGTGTACACTTCATCGAATCACTGCTTCAAAAAGGGATTTACGAGCTAGAACAGTTGGAACACTATGGGTTACAAAAGTTATAAAAAGAAGGAAGTTTGTGTATGTTTTGTTTTCCTTTGAAGGATGTGGTGAGCAATGTTTTTGTTCGAAAAGGGTGGCGTTGAGTAATTGTTTTCCTAAAAGGGGACGGTAGGCCAAAACAGCTTGGGAACCTATGGCCTAGATCATTGTTACTCAAACTTTTAAGCTCCAGGTACCCCTAAAAAAAATTCCCAGGCAATGGCGAACCTCCTTAACAAAAAACTGCGAATATTTTTTTAGCTCCACTATTGGCAACATTCAGCATTGTGCGTGTTAGGCGTCGTATCCACTTGAGCACGCTCAGGGGAATGAGCCGCTCATTCCTTTTAGCGCGTTCATCCAAGCGTGCTCAAGAAAAAGGAAACTTTGGTCTAACGAGCCTTGTGCCAGTGCCCAGGAAACGATTGGTTATTGTGTCGTCACGCGTGCGCGCGGCAGCTGTGGCCTTTATTATTATCCATTCAGTATCAAAGAAGAAAAGTACCAAGGTAGGGGATTAGAGAATGTTATCGTCAGCGAAGAATTTATCTTAACAATTTAATTCGATAATTAACTTTTGAAGGAGATAATGCGCCTTTTCAAAACTTTATGAGCATGTCAAAGATCGATGTCGAACATTTCCTGTGTTTAGTTGAACCTCATATGTCCAAAGTACCTTACATCAGCAGCCGTTTTGTACCGATAGTCTGTGATGATACTGTTCAGTCACTCCAAAATTATATTTAGGTTGGTACCTATTTATTATTTTTATAGACTTTTGTCATTGTCGTTTTTAATATACGAGGTGTGTTAGAAAAGTAATGAGACAGATTTCATACTAACCAAAGTTTTTATTATTTTCAAACAACAATGTTATCCCCTTCAAAGTAGTTCCCTTGGGCAGCTATACATCGGCGGAGTCGTGATTCCCACTCTTGGTAGCAGCGCTGGAAGTCTTCAATTGGTATGGCTTTTAACTGGTCGGTCACAGTCTTTTGAATGTTCTCTAGAGTTCCAAAATGACGTCCTTTTAGGACATGTTTCAATTTCGGGAAGAGGAAAAAGTCACAAGGACTTAAATCAGGTGAATAGGGGGGTTGAGGAACAACAGTAATGCATTTCGAGGTCAAAAATTCACGGATGAAAATGGCCGTGTGACACGGAGCATTGTCATGATGAAGCATCCACTTGTCTGCAATTTCTGGTCTCGTATATATTTATTTGAAAGGATGAGGAGTTTAGGTAGATGAAATATTTCGAAAATGTTAGTGGAGCCTCAAGTCAGAACAGAATGCAAGCGCGAATGTCAGCAAGTGCTGTTTATTGGTAAAACGCTGACGGCTGAATAAGGGGGCATCGCTCTGTTCGATGACGCAAAACCGAACTTACGAGCGACCACAGCGAGCCAAACTCGCTCTCACTTTGTCGATCATTACCAACCAGTCAATATGGGCTAATTCTTAGCTAGGCCGTGTCTCGTTATCTTGCCTCGCCACCATGCATCCATCGTGTCAATTCGCCATTCAGTCAAGAAGTTAACATTCTCTAATAGTCAGTCTGCGCAGCCGAGATGCGGCTCAGTCAATAATTATTATTTGTAGAGGCTATCGGGAGTTATCCTTACAGATCGCGCTCTCAACTGTATTCATACAGTCTTCAGTGATTAATAAAAGGGACTCTAAATGCGATAGTCGCCTACATCATTTATTAGATAGATTCTCAGCTAGGTTATAGTTTTGCCCTGGCCTTTCCCTGCCTAATCGGTTCTCCAACCGTAACTAATGGAGTGGTGTCATGATTCCTGACAATTAACATCAACTAACATCTTACTATAGCCCAAAAGTCTTTGCTTAGATCATCAGAAGACAGAAGATATCTTCAAGAGAGAAGACAGCGCAAGAGGAATAGAAGACTTATTAAATGTCCCGAAGGTCAGTAAACTTCCACGCTAAAGTCTGCTTCCACCAGAAGCCCACAAATTCACCCCCTCCCCCCCCCCCCCATCCACTCAGGCCACTTGACAACGTCAGGTCCGGCACACGGGATACAAGGCGGCCATTAACACTTTTACTACCAATACATATTAAAATATTGTTTTATGTTTTTTATAACTGTTTTCTTTACGTCATCAATACCTCGCTGATTTCACGCCATGCATCCTCTCATTTACTTCGATTATAGATACTGTTCGTATGAGCTTTCCCGTAATAACTTCTATGATGCACACCGATTAATCGTTGTCAAGCAAGTGTCGTTATCCCGTATGGTCGCGCTCATTGTAAAAACCACCAAACTAGCGTCCACACTGAGCGCCGAGCACACACTGGCTCTCCTATGAGCATTCTGAAATATCGACACTCGATCGGCTCGCCCCGAGCGCGCTCGCCGTCATTCGCTGCGAGCGTGCTCAGGCGTCCACACTTGATCGGCTTGCTTCACTGAGCTTGGGATAGCCAGTCCGCCATTACGTAAATCTTTTCGCGAATCCTTTACGATCAACTGGTGAACCCATAGGGGTTCGCGTACCCCACTTTGATAAACAATGCCCTGGATGTTTGCAGAATACCACCTAACAACCAGAATCAGGGCAGTCTGTACGGGGAGACCGGTCATTTGAATCTAGGTTCGTAGTACCTCCCCGATCAAGCGTGGAGATGTTTTAACGCAAGTAGCCTCACTGTCGTGTTAGTTAGGCCAAAATGGTGATTTACAATAGAAGACGTTATACTTTGCCCATTCAGGTACGGGAGCAAAAACAGAGACACCTGTCGTTCCCCCCCCCCCCCCCGGCAAGTTGTTTTCAAATTTATTTGTGTTTAATTTTGTAAAATAATGAAATGGTGAAATTGCCCTTTCACCAGGCATCTGGCGCGGTTTCCATTGTGCGCGGGGTGTTTGCAGGAGCTTTCTTTCAGCTGACTGCTTCCTTAAGCTTCGCCACACAACAGTGAAACCCTACACGGCTCAGCTTAAACGGCTTCCCTCTCAGATACGCTCCGACACTGCGAATAACAAAAGAAGCCGACTTGTCTGCCGGCGCGCTATGCTCTTCCAACCAAATGTAAAGTTATCTGCACATATTCTGTAACTGTACAGAAATGTGTTTCATAGCTTAAGGATTCAGTTCGCTTAACGAACAAAATTATTGTCTTGCTGTTTATTTGCGCATCAAGCTTCAGTTGGTTTTTAATCATTTTTAGGCCTCTCACTTGAAGTGACAGTAATAAATTTTGGGTCGGATTAAATAATTGTGAAAGGGCCAAAATTTCTCGTTCTCAACAGCTTTTGTATCCAGTCGGTGATTGGTGATACTGCGCAACGTTCAAAATATTTCAGTTACACTGCCTACGATTTTTATAAGTTGTGATTAATAAGCAATAATAAATTTGAAAAGGACGACGCTTATGGAACATGAAAAACTTTAAATAGTGCGCTGATTAGACAATATCGTAGGCAGCGCAAATATAATGTAACAGCTTGTAACATAACAAGCGTCTGCGCCAGGTGTCTGCAGCAGACGACGCTTGTTACCGATGTATTATCTTTGAGTAATAGTAAGTCAGTCTGTCTCTGACCGCCGGACGAGATTGTTCGCGCGGAGGCACATTTCGGTCTAACAGTTTCGAAATTGTTACAGACTCCAGCAAAGTAGTAAGGTGATTTATATAAGCGTGTGATTACTAGAATTTGTGATTCGGAAGAGAACATTTTTCTTAAAGTGGCTACATGTGGTGGGAGGAACTTTAATCAATGTGGTAGATCATTTTGTTGTAGAAACTCTTTATCCTACGAACTTGTAATCTTCGGCGAAGTTCGATTACTTATCTAAAATCTCATATTTGGTGGTGGTATTTTCCCGTTGGGTGGAATAGCTACAGCTTAACTATTGCAATAAAGTCACTTTGTGTGAAGTTGCATATAAACTGTTGAACTGTTCTTTTTATTTAGTGAACCCAACGCTCGAAATTTACCTAAACCTGGCGACCGCGGCATAAGAACCTTTTTTTATCTGTTTAATGAACTTATTTGTGTTTCTAAGTAAGTGACTGTGGGCTCCAAGATCAGTATTCAAAATTTAGCCCAACATAAAAAGCTTTCGATTTTGTAGCCTTGCAAGCTCTCAAACCTAAAATTAAATGGAATTGTATTTTATAAAGCATTTGTAGTAAGCTAGTGTTTGATTGAAAATGATATGGCAGGTTTGTTTTGCAATTTACTGTAAATCAATGTATATAGACTTTGTTTTATGAAATGAAATTATTTAAAGGCCATTTACTATGTTTAAGAACAGAATTGTGCAAGAGAATTATTTAAATGTTTGTAATGCCAAGTATTAATGCAGGTTACGATGTCTAAAGGACAATTTGCCACAGTTTAAAATGATTTCTGTGGATAAATTTGTGTTTAAGTATCTATAATTTCAATTTATGACCCTTATGTATAGATTGTAAATGATTATGTATTAATTCTGATTGTTTTTTAATATGTTTTAATTGTTTAAGTATTGTTAATGTTCGAGAAATGTCTGTCGGAATCCTTTGAAGTATTCTAGAAATTTCGGTGGAGTTTATATAAAGCGATCATCCGAAACAGAGAAATAGTTTCCACCAACTCAATTTACGACGGCCAAGAACTGTATTGTCTGTGGAAGAAGTGTCTGTATACAATCGCTGGATTGTATGTGTGCATGTAAACAGTATCTTTGACGTCGTGTTTATGAAAATAAAAGCAAGTTTAAACTGAACTGTTTCGTGGACTAGTCATTTATCATATTAATTAAACCACGAACAATGTAATAATAATCTTTGTAACTCTGTGTAGTAAGTTATTTATGCAGATAGAGGAAATGTGTAATGAATCAGGTGTGAGGCCTGGGCAGAAATACCAGGCAGCCGCAGGAACCAGCGGAGAAAGCATTTGCGTAATTTTAACGATTGTTTGCTTTGAAAGAGAAGACGACTGTAACGCGTCAAGAGCTTTGTCAATATAATTTAAATAATTTAGATATGTATTAACAATGGTAGAACGTGCTCTATGAGTGTATCAAATAATTACGAGTGCACTCAACGCTCGGAAGGGATGAGAAACAGAATTTATTTGAAAGGTAGCGATAGTAAAGCAAACAATGACGTGCTTCCTTCAAAACGGCCATGGTCGAATTCCTTCCCGTTCCTTGTCCCCAGTCCCATCCCGCCTCTAATGACCTTAGCGGTCGACAAGGCGTAAAGCAATAAGAAAAAAAAAATTTAAAAAAATTTAAAAAAATTGAAGTGTACCTTTTGAATAAAGGGTGAAACATTTATGGAATCACTTACGTATTTGTCCATTTGTATGTCTGAAACCTTCAACTTAGAATTTAGTAACATCTCATTATTTGTTTCTTAGTACCCTTTGTAAGATTTATCGTATTAGTCCATTTCTGCAAATACACCATTTTACGTATATTTAACGCGCTGAGGGCATTATTTTCTAGAGAAGTGTGAGTAAATTAGAAAACTGAAATATTGAACCGAAAAATGTTGAAGGAATCGTAGTCTTAAAAATTATGCCATCAGTAAAATATCATAAAGCTGCATTGTATCACAAAACCAAGTTTCGCTGTGTTACTTGCTAATGCGACATATTGCTGCAGTGAATACGCAGGGAAAATGGAAAAGTATTACCACTTTATTGGAAAAAGTTCCGGGTTTTTAATTCTGGTTTCGGACGGAATTTTTGTGGGACCTCAAATTGAAAATCGCCTATGGGAAGGGTTTGTTTCGTTCATGTCCCACGCGTTAGGACGATTCTGATCCCAAGTTAAACAGTACGTCCTCTTTATTCGGTAAGATTCCTGGGTTAGCTTAGAGTTGCTACCACATGGAAAGATTCTGCAGCAAATTGAAGGTCTTGTCACTTAACCTTGGTAAATTACATATTTAGATTATTTCATTTGCCAGCATATTTCAAGCTGGACTGAATAACACAAGGATTCCCCTGTAATGAGCACTATACTTCCACTATGTTATTTCTAAGGTATCTACAAAATAAACTGTCAGTAGTTTGCGTAAATGTAGTTGACATAACTAATGTATGATATGACTGTACATCTTCTGGTGTGTGTATTATTTTGTTATGCAATTGTTTTTCTGTAAATTGACAACTTTCCACATCCCACAGAGCCAGTCTTCTATATTGGGATCAATGGAAAATGAATGTATTGAATTGTAATGAACTGTAGGGTTAACGTAGTTCTCTTTGCTATACCTACCAGTCCAGCTCCATTCTATTTTTTCGTCGATGATTAATGGTACCCGTCAAAGGAAATTGGACGGGAATACGCCATTAGCCGTCCAATGCATCTTTAATACTGCATTGAACGATTGCACCAGCTTCGGTTAACTTGTTTACTTTTAATCTGTCGTGGTTCTCGTTTCCCACAGTACAGCTTCGATGCTTGTAGTTTGCTGCTTATTTCATGTTTCATTTCGATTCTGCCAATGTACCATCTGTGATCTGACAAATGAAACCATACCCATGGCACAACCTTCTCTGCACTTTGTTTGGGTTCACTGAACTGGAGCGCCATGAGTTCAATTCCCGCGGACCAATTGCTCAGTCTGATTTGTGTGTGGGACGTGAAATACGATGAATGCATTTATACCCCTAGGCGTGGTGTAGTATCGAAATTGTGTCCCTAAATAATTGTTGTCGTCCGTTAAACGTTTGATTGAAAGGAAAGGTTGCATACAGGACAAGTTCCCGCATGATTTCCATTATAACAAAATTTCCTCAACCACACACGGTTCTGCTGACGTCATGCCATAGATGACACTGATAACCGCTATTCAAAGCACGCCGGGTGTCTGAGCCTCGTACACTTCAATGAGATTTGTATTAGTAATTTACGAATATCAAACATAGCAGTTACATGTGACTTTGTCCGTTTGGATGTATGTTATAGCATAAAAGTTTTCTTTAAGACTAATAATAGTGAAAGTAAAAAGTATTCCATTTTTTTACAACAAAAACACAGTTAACATAACATTTAACCTCCATTCAACCAATAGATTCTGCTTTAAATAGATATTTACTTGTTAAAGTTTGAATGAATTGTTTCTTCAATGTGATCTTTGGCTAACCTCATAGTCCGAGCTTTACTACATTTCACAGAGAGATTTAATTTACTTTTACCCAACACGTTTTTTTTAAAAAAAGGACTTAATTTGTTGTTTGTATTTTGGTTTTGATTTTTTTGCATATGTCTTTTTAATCAATTACTTTTAGGGCCTACTTAACAATGTAATGGGTGCCTTGGGGGGCAAACTACGTTACTATTATCTTTCATACCTTTATGATTAATAATTGTGGATTTTTAATTTTAATTTTTATGAAGGAGCGAAAATTTATTAATTTTGCAAGAATCTCGACGTTAGTTGGAATTTAGGAAAAATTGTCACAATATGACATTTATTTTCTTATCACTGGCGATTACAAGTCTGAGCGAATTTACCGTTAACATTAACACAAATTGGCAAAATCATAAAAGCAACGCTCAGAGTTACAATTAGCCGTCATAAGCAAGCAAACAATTGTATATTTACTTTTAAATATATCTCAGAATCAAAATGCAAGAAATAATGACAATTGGAAACAATGAAAAATACAAGTTATGACGACCTCAGACCAAGGTATCATAATACTGTGACTTTACAGTTAAAAAGAAAATCATGGGCGCCAGAATGAACAATATATCATTCGAAAATAACTAGTTCTGTTTCACGGAATGCACAATCAGATGGCTTGGTCGTAATAAATTACCATTGTAGTCCTGCGTCTGATGTCTGCGGTGACTGTAGCGGACCCATGATATGTGAGATTATCTCACAAGTCGGCTATAGGCATCTCTGGTCTGACAATGCGCATCATCGCATTACCGGCTGTGTTGCTGTGATAAGCTTGCTCCAGCAAGGCAAGCTGGCAGCCAGATATCGTACAACGGCAGTTGGCGAGAGAAGCCAACTTTCCAAGTCAACCTCAGACTAGACTCGCATAGCTTGGACTCGAAGATCGAAGTGAAGTTCGTCGCTCTTCTCTCCCACGAGGAAACTTCTCGCTCCGCCCATTTGTAGTCTCGAAGCTCACATATAACAAAAATTCCCAGGATTTTAAGTTATACGCTCATTTGGATTGGATCTTCAGGTCGGCACCTAATGTCACGTGATATCCCCGATAGGTGATTTGCCTAGAGTATCTAACAGAGGTCGGACATATTCGGCTGCGTTCGGGGACGACTCTCTGTTCTGGCGGCAGGCATTTCCCGCCCGGTGAGTAACCTTGTTGACTGCCTATCCCTAGGGAGCAGAGTGTGTGGTCCGGCAAACCCCAAATCCGCGACTTCTTGTCGCCAAGGTTCGGGAACACCAAGATTAGCTTCAAGCCTACATAGCTCAATAATTCTTTAATATTCGCTTTACCAAGATACTCTGTAAGTTCACCATTTCATTGCAGTCCTCACTTGGAATCTTGCGTACTTTATAAAATTACAACAAAAATCTATTTAGGTGGTCGCCCAAGATTTATGTAAAGTACTCCAACATTATGACATATATAATAAAAATGCACCTTGTAACGTGGCGACAGCGCGTCATGTTACAACAATAGAAATTTGCATGTTTAAGTAGCAATTGATTGTTTTTTTCGTTTTGATATTTGCTAATAATACTAAAGGTTTCTTTTAGTTTCTCTGGCTGTCAAAGACATTGAATGTCCGTGGATCAATAATTTACAACAACTGGTTTATTACTATTATTATTACTCCGCTATTCATTAAAAGTAGATGGCGGCGGGTGCGTTGCACCTATTGTAATGTGTATTAGTTTATGCGTGGGAAGGGATATACGTGGTATTGAAGGAGGCACCCATGTGCTATTTTGAGGAACCATTCCGTCATTCGTCTGGAGCGATTTGGGAAAACCATAGAAAACCCAGATTAGGATGGCCTGTGTGGTTAATCGGGATCTACTCCTATAGGATTCTAAGTTTTCTCTCTAAATAAATACTTCCAATTCATTTCCCTAATAAGTTGTGGAAAATAATCGTTATGAAAAAGAATCGATTCTGGTCACGATTTCTCTTATTATTTTGGTCATTCCTATATATAAATGTTGCTGGTAGAAATTTGTGTTTGTTGTCATCCTTAAATAGATGTGTCATGAATTTTTCAATTAATTTGTGCCTAGAGTGTTCCAGATCTTCCAAAATCAACTGTTTCAGCATCACTCTTACGCTTTCCCTCCGGTATACCTGTCATGAATCGGGCAGTTCTGCTTTGGATCTTCTCCATTTCCCCCATTAATCACTTTTAATGGGGTCCCCATACAGAAGAACAATATTCTAAGTGAGGTCGCTCCAGTGCTTTGTATGCAATCCATTTTACTTGCGGTGTGTTTTAAATTACTACCTGCCAATCGGAGCACATTGTTTGCTTTCCCGATTACCTTCTCACTCATTGGAGTTGAGTTACATATGCAAACACGTTAAATATTTTAGGTATGGAATCGACCTTCAATGTTTCAACGAACATATTTTTCGTACTGCAATCTGTCAGCAGATGACAAATAATGTTGAGACATGCTGAGAAACATAATTATAAAATTCTTATTTTCATCACCGAAATCTGCCAACAGAATAGGATGCCTACGGGAAGTTTACTGGGAACTAAATACTTATAGCTTTAAAAAGAAATTTAGGAACAGTTTTGTATATCATGCTCCAGATGTATTATTTTTTTAAGTGCATGGATTTTTACGTTTTAAACTGAAGACAACATTGAGTGTGTCATAACGTTCTCTGAAGAGTAGTGTATGCGATTTACGTAAGAAGTAAGGAGTAAAGTTTACGCTAGTGGCTACGAACTAGGACACTTTTTAACGTTGGCCGTACGGGAACTAACAATCACAATTTTCAATGAATGTATTCAGTTTTGCAGAATGAAAAACAATCCTATATCATTATCCAGACTATAAAGAAACTCAGTAAGAAATTTCATTTAAACATATTGAGCAGTTAAGGCGTGATTGAACAAAATAATCCAAACATTCTCATTTACAATATTATTAACATTGTGACTTTGCTTACTAGCTACAATTAGATATATAAATGGGTAATATGGAGCCAAATTTGTAAAAGTTTGGTTTACATGTTTACGAAAATGCATAAGCCTAAGAAGAAAAAAGCTGCATAATTATAGGTAAATGAGTCCCAAAGTAGATCTAAACCTCAATCAAGTACAAAGCGGGTTGGGTTTTACAGATTATGGCAGAAATCTGATGAAGATAATCCACCAGGAGAAAATTCACTCTAAAGAACAAAGTTGTACTACTACCTACCACGTCGTTTGTAACTCGAACAATGTGGATTAATAACAAAGTAAGGAAAAGAATCATTTGAAATCATTGTGAGCATTAAGAGTGTTAAACAACAGAAAGACAAAAATTAAATTGCATCAAGGTATAACAAATGTGAATCGTTAAATAAAGATATTGAAACTATTGAGTATCAGCCAATCGTTTTCAGGAAAATAAGATTAGCTGTGACTCGACCACTTCTCCTGACCATTTTCCTTAACGATTCAAACAGGATAGTGACAACAGCCATCTACCTGTCAACCGAGAAAGCTTTGTCTAATGTTTCTGTGTCCCAGGAGCCATCCATAAATTACTTCACACTAATTTCATGATTTTTGGAGCCCTCTCCCCTTCCTTTTCACAGGTGGTCACATTTGTGTGATTTCCTCCCTCCCCTCCCCTCCCCCCCCACACTCAACTGGTGTGACATCACATATTCTGAAATTTTAAACTTAGAAATTATTAAATTAAAGTAGCACTTCCAAAATTATTTATATATTCCCATTTAAAATGTTTTTTTCATAACATCAACAATAAATAAAACATTTTAGAAAACTGAAAAAACATAACAAGTCAAATGAACGATACAAAATTTTATCTTCTTTAGGCTTCGAACTCATTCCTTTATTTTATTTATGACTGGCGTTATTGATTTGGATAGTGTTAGAAACATTCAATGTGTTAACATCTTTTTCATCCAACCATATAGCATTATCATCGTTTGTCAAAAAAAGATATTCCATGCCACGTCTAGTAGTTCTTTAAAGACAAATCTCGGTGATTTGCAAAAGCTCTTGTTTCCTCTTATGTGAATGCTTGTGTTTGTTATTGGCTTTGTATGATGAAAGATATAGACTACAGATTCCTTACGATCGTCTTAATAAGTATGCAGAAGTCATTTCGCCTAAGTCTCAAAAGCGGTATTGTCCTATAGGCGTATATCAAAGGAGGGCAACGTGCGACTCCGTAGGTACAGCTAGCGTGAACTCGTGCGGCCGCCAAGTGCCAATTACGAATTATGTATGAGACGTCAAAAAGCTTATGACTCGTCCCCCTTCCTTGTCATTCGATGTCACACTATGCTGACACCATTCCTTCTCCTTAACGTATGTCGTAGTTTATGGATGGCCCCTATGTGTTTATGTGACCACGAAAAACTGTAATTCATGGGTTCAGATGTTCTTCCGGCCTTCCGTATTGGTTCTTTCAAAAATCCACTGCAGGATTGCTTAATATTCTTTGAATCAGATTCTATTTCCATTTTAAGCCGTAAAGCCACAAGCGAAAGGATGAAGAAAACCTTGCACCAAAATCGTGCGTGTATTCTTAGATAAAATCTTAAACTCCTAATGTAACGAAATGCAAGCTGCTCTATGTCGGGTGTGACTTTCTCGGTATTCCTAATGGGTATAATCGTGGCTATACCCTGTTCACTACAAATAGGCGGATCAAGGTCATGTTCCCGCAGCACCGCTTCTCACCTCAACATCCTCCCCCATCCTACCTCTCCGAACTGACCAATGGGTCCTTATAGGCGAGTTGGAAATTTCCCCTCCGCATGTAGGGGTAAGAACAACGGAGAGGGGTTAGAACAGAGTGACCTTGATCCGCCTCTGATAACTGAACAGGCTATAGTATGTCTAATACGTTCTGAAGAGTAGTATAACGGCCCTGAGACCCAGCCCTTTAGTGAAATGTTATTTTAAGAATTACGTATAACAAGCTGCGAGCTGATTAATTATGGTTTTCTATATTTTTTGTGTAACTAATTTTGAATTTGTGTAAACGAACATTGTTTCATGGAGAGAAGCTATGTAAATGATATGTAATACGCCAAAGAACAGTATTATGTATGAAACATTAATCAAAATATTGTAACTGTAAGTATTATAGTGAGTCACGATGTTTGGAGTTGTTTATGTTGATAATTTTGTTTGTCAGTAGCTATAAACATCTTTAATTTTCATTTCAGTGTGTTTTATGACGATTGTGAATAATTCTGTAATAATTCTGATCGTTTAAATGTGGTTTTGATTGTTGGCTGTATTGTGGCCGTTTGAGAAACATTATTCGGCTTTCTCTGTGTTGTTCTGGATTTATCTGTAGCGTCTATATAAACGAGCGGCAGAGACAAATAGCTAGCTGAGAGTTAGTTGTTTGTAACCAGTTGTCAGAATTTTGTTTGTGATTTTGTGCTTTAGTATCTTTGGAGAAGTGTGATGTCATATATTATCTTGATTCGAGTCCTGTCACGGTCACCATGTTAAGCCACAAGTTCGATGCTGGAGGTTGTAACACTTTGCCTAAACTGTGAACAGAAGTTCATGACCTGTGTAGCGTTATGGTATCTTAATATTTAATAAAACGGTCACCACGAGTTTCTATTATAAATCCCAAACATGAAGGGTATAATTAAATAAGTTCTCTTGACACAGTTTTAACACGGTGAAATAAATGCTGAATTAAAAAATCGATTCGTCAGTGTAATCGTTTAGTGGAACTATTTAATTCAGTCAAGAACAGTAGTAAGATGTTATCTTTGGGGAAAGGCAAAATCCTCCGGCGACCAAGATAGCAACCTGTGGAGGACGAGGTAATTAAAGGGAATCATCGTAAACTGACGAAAGGATAAATCTGGTTAGTTACAGATTTACCTATCGGTAGGCTTCTGTAAAAGTGTCAGAATTAGTTAAGCTGGCCAGATAAGAACAAAAAAGGCGGCACAGTGAAGTTGAAAATATATTTATTACGTCCGCGCCATAAACGACGTCGACTAAACGACAAACTATGAACTTAATTGGTACCGGGGCACGTTTCGCTACGGTCAATAGCTTTTAGTAGGCAAGCAGCGGCAAGACTTCGCGGTCCATAACGTCTTTAAAAGTTAGCCCCGAAACTTTATCCTTCGGAATAAAGTTCAGAATAACGATGGGAACATATTTTCATTCCCGCTCGTTTCGCCGCTACTCCTTCCTACGGCTATTCAGCGCAGGTTCAGAAATTATTTCAGCCACGAAGAGTGACATAAGAATTATTAGTAGCGGTAAGTCCACAGACATCTGTTTCAAAATGCAGATATTCGTATAATGTTTACACAGAACACGATATTGGAAATAGTCTTCTTTTTCTCTTTCAAGGATTAGGCCTATTGACGTGTACAGGCTTCAGATACTATCGTCATTTCTTCCTTGGTCTATCTATATTTACCGATACATCCATACAGCATTATCGCTTGAAGCTTACGAGTAGGTAGTTTATATATAAGTGAATTATTATCAAATCAGTGCACAACCCCCAACCTGGATGACCAGGGCTTTATTTCAGGTTTTTTATTTTTATCCCAGGTTTAATTCGTCTGGGGCTCGCCTTCCATCCTCTCCCGTTAGCTCCACTCCAAGGAGTGCATTGCCGAGGGGCATCGCGGCATTCAGTCTCGCGGAAGAGGGAGTAGAGTTTGCTGGCAGCGCTGCTAAAATAGAACGCAGAGGCATTTCTCAAGGTTTAATTGTTTCAGCCCAGCCATTACAAGCTGACATCCTTGAGGCTAAGCCAGCATATAAGTATAGTATTCACAAAATATTTTCGAATTTGCAGGCAGGAAGATCATTTCTGCATTTCCTTTAATCAATTTCCTATCACAAAAACAAAATTTTAACTACAAAAAAACTGTCATTTTTATACCTAAACTGAAAAAGTGATTCTCTAATAACGTTTTTGTTGGGTTTTTTTTCCCACTTAGGAGTTTCAGTACTGAAATGATTGAGAAAGTAATATACGAATATACGTATACATTGATGGAAGCTGTAACATAACCATGGAAATTACGGGTATATTTTTAGTGTAGATTGTGATCTGAGAGGTAGATATAACGTCTTTGGCGTTGAGCGATTTTTTAGGGTGCTTTGGAACGGTCTGGTAATATCGACGGTCGAGTAAGTAACGGCCAGCGGGAGCTAACTAGCTGCGGCTGCGTGCGTGTGTGTACAGCTTAACCGATGTTCCGAGGTATAAAACACCGTGTGGACATTGCTGAGGCATTTTGTGGACTATGAAGGTTGTTCTGAGTGAAATGGTTTCACATAAACTGTGTATGGTGAACCGCTGCTGAGTTGGACCATGTCGATTGTGTAATAATTAATTACGGGGCTTGTACTAAATATTTCCAACTTTAATTATACTCGAATCTGCATTCTTTGGTGAAGAAGATCAGTTTTTTTAGTGTCTGCTGGCTTGCTTAGAGATTTTGTAGTTTCAGATGAATAAATTTGAGTGAACTGTGAAAGCTGAAACGTGGGTGTATTTCTCAGTAGTTTCTTGCTTGTTTTCAGTGACTGCAATTCAATTAGTTTATCCAATTAGCAAAAAATCGGCAGACGCGACCGCACGGCAAACCGAACGTTTTAATTATAAGTGATAAGTAGTGGAGAAAAGCATTGTACATTGTGTTACACTGCTGCATCGACGAACTTTAATTAATCTAAAGACCCAACAAACCACTTATGACGTTACAAAGCTCTTTGATGCCATTTAAGTGATTTGAAATAATTAGTTCCTAAGTTGGCAACACCCACCATTGTGGTTGCTTGCGTTAAGGCGACACCGCACTGCATCGGGGAGGTGCAACGGGACCAGGTTAGAGTCCTGGTCCCCGCTTACCAGCAGCACTGACTGTGGTTTCTAGGTGGTTTCCGGCAACCATCAAAGCGATGCTTAGACGGCCCCCAATCTCCGCCTCATAAACTAAACACCTCACAGACAAAAAATATACTGATCGCTCGCATACCGTAGTTACACGTTTAGAGACAGATGCAACACAACATTCCCATCTCGGAAGGTGTCAGTCAGGCTAAGCGACAAGCCAGCCGTATCCCAACACGTTGCATCGCGAAAAGGCCGACCCAGCAGTTGGTAATTTATTGGTTTTTATCGAGCACTGTGAGTGAGCGGTAACGATCAGTCGTGGCGTTTGGGAGGACGTGGATTAAAATTCAATTCCGGTCAGCCCATACCGATATCGTTATTCCATATTTCCTCGAAATCGTCCACGGCAACGCCGGGATTGTTCCTGCACAAGACTACGACATAAGTTTTTCACGCTCCTTGCCCCCATGATATCTCAGATATAATCTACATCTACATATATACTCTGCAAATCACAAAACTGTGGGTGGCAGAGGGTGCTCAGCACCAAACCTAATCTCTTTGTTGTGCATTCCAATCCCTAATGGTACGAGGAAAAAAGGAATTCATATAAGAATCAGTGCGGCACCTTATTTCTCTAATTTTATCTTTCCTGTCATGCCGACCCAAATAGGTTGGTGGACGAAGCATTTCACTACACTCGTAAGTGAAAGTGGGAGTACGCATGTTTACCAATAAGTTTATACGAAACGTGCGTCGTCTATCTACCAGAGACTCCCAGCCTAGTTTACTAATCAGTTCCGTAACGCTTTCATAAGGACTGTAGCAAGCGGTCACGAATTGAGCGGCTCTTCTCTGTACTTTCTCTGTAATCTCAATCAGCCCCCTACGAAACGGATCCCAAATGGCACAACAATAGTCCAAATGTGGACGCACAAGAGATTTGCACGCTATCTCCTTTGTTTGTTCACTACAATTTTTCAAAATTCGACCTAGGAACCGCAGCCTAGAATTAGCTCTACCTACCAACGTATTAATATGTAAGTCCCATTTCATGTTCCTTTGCACTGTTACTCCCAAATACTTCATAGAATCGACCACATCAATAACTGAACTGTTTACCTCGTATTTCTGAAGAATTGGATTCCTTTTGTTAGTTATGCTCATTGTCTTACACCTCCTACAATTCAGTGTGAGTTGCCACTCAGCGCACCATGCCAAAATAACATCCAGATCACGCTGAATTGCTAAACAATCGGCCAAATTCCTCACCTCCCTATAAATAACCGCATCATCAGCAAACAATCTAAAAAGGCTTTTCACTTTGTCTCCGAGATCGTTTATAAAAATTAAGAAAAGAAGTGGTCCTATTAATTACACTTCCTTGAGGTATACCCGATGTAACATCTAGATTAGAAGAACTTTCTCCTTCAACAACGACATACTGCGATCGACCAGTTAGAAAATCCTTTATCCATTCGCAAAGCTGATCCGATATACCGTACGCTCGTAGTTTCGCTAAAAGGCGGTTGTGTGGCACAGAGTCAAAGGCTTTCTGAAAATCTAAAAAAATTGCATCTACTTGTGAACCTGCATCAATAACTTTCATTACATCGTGTGTAAATAGGGCCAGCTGTGTTTCACATGATCTTTTCTTCCGAAATCCGTGTTGATTTGTTGTAAGCAAATTATTTTCATCTAGGAAATTCATAATGTTCGAGCATATAATATGCTCCATAACTCTACTACAAACAGATGTTATAGATATGGGACGATAGTTTCCAGGATCGCTGCGATCACCTTTCTTGAAAATCGGAGTTACTTGCGCTATTTTCCAGTCTGAAGGTACTTTTCGCTCTTCTAGGGATTTACTGAATATATCAGACAGAAATGGCCCGATTTCCGCCGCATACTCTGAAAATACTCTTACTGGAATACCATCCGGGCCAATTGTCCCAATTTTTTTAAAATTACAGCATCTGATATATTTTAATAGTTCTGTATTCGTTAGTAGTATTTTAGTGCCAGGATGATACGTAATCGTAGGTTTTCCAAGCAAATCTTATGCTTGAAGATCTCTCGGGCACGCGGCAGGATCAATTGATCGTAGTCCAACGAATTTTCGCCGGCGTAACGTGCCATCATCTGCTGACCGGCGTGACTGCCGGGCCGGACAGCGGGTTCCAACTAAGCCAAGCACTGAAGCGGCTCCGCAAGCACCAGAGCCAAGGCACAGTGCGCGACGAGGTGGCATGCAGACTGAAGGTCGCTGCTCTACGTGTCGGAGCGTACCACCCCCACCAGCGCTATCGGAGCACCGCGGCGGGAGTGGAGGGGATGAGTCAAAGGGTATAAATACCACCCCAGCAGGTTGGAACTGCAGTCGCGTCCTGGACTGCGCTCCTCACGTCGGTCAGCAGACGCAATCTGAAGATGATGGCATGTTACGCCGTCGAAAATTCGTTGAGCTACGATTAATTGATCCGGCTGCATGCTCGAAAAATCTTCAAGCAAATGTCAGAATGGCTGAATTACTGCCCGTTCCTTATCGGCAATCTCCTCCCGCCTTAATGACCTCATCGATGATGAGGCGTAAACCCCGAATAAAAAATAAAGCATGTAACACTGTGGATTACAGATTACATACTAGCCTCCTGAGCGTACTTCCGATGGGAACTGTTTGAACCTAAAACCGCGTACTGAGCTGAGCACCACAGCAAAAAAAAAAAAAAAAAGAAAAATCAATCTTGAGCGTGGAAAACTTGGCTTGGGAGGGAAGCAACTAGAAAACCGCCTCCAGCGGGCCAATTAGAGCTCTATCTGCACTTCCCGTAATGAGCCCTAGCCAATAGGAACCAGACTATCCATCAAGGAGCGACTCTGCAGAGCGCAGTTGCTGGCGGATGTTCTCAGCAGTCCTTCTTTGGGAAATTTACAGAAAAGTTGCAGTTCATAGGCCTATGACTTAGAAAGTGTTAGTTGACTAATTCACCACCAATCCCGCTCTTCGTACGCTCAGAACTAGGCTTCGTACCGAACCTCTTGTTACGTATTTTATTTAACCAGTTGGCCATATTGGGGCGGCAGGTCAGATGGCAGAGCGCCTGACTATCACTCGGACTACCAGAGTTCGATCCGCGACGAAGCCGATGATGCTTCCTCGAAGCTGAACGTTCGGAACGGCCTCTCAGGCCCACTCAGCCTGCTGTCAAATGAGCAACGTGGAGGAAACTCCGCAGGAAGGTAAAGAAAAAGGGTCGGATCGTGTCGCCGACCACAGCACGTCCACTCTAGTGCCTACAGCCAGGAAATAGCAATGGGGGGCTCGACTTCCACTAATCCTAAGGAAATATGGCTTGAAAGCTGTGAAAACCCACTGCCCTTAATCTCTTTCTTGGCCACATCGCTTTCTTCGCAGACTTAAGCAGTATTTTTTTTTTTTTTTTTTTTTTTTACTTATTGCTTTACGCCTCGTCGACGGCTAAGATCAATAGAGGCGGGATGGGACTGGGGACAAGGAACAGGAAGAAACTCGGCCATGGCCTTAAGCAGTATCATTCTACTTGCTGATTTACAGATATCAGTTATAAATACCTGTCAATCTCACATCTTGAGTTCATTCCAACTCCCTCAACGCCGTTAGTTAGGATATTCTTCAATTTTCTTCCCCAGCAAAAGCTCTCAAACGCACCGAGCGGGGCGGTGTAACGGTTAGCGTTCTCGCCTCGCATTCGGGAGGACGGCGGTTCGATTCCCCGTCCGGGCATCCAGATTTGGGTTTTCCATGGTTTCCCCAAATCACTCCAGGCAAATGCCGGGATGCTTCCTTCAAAAGGCCATGGCCGAATTCCTTCCCATTCCTTGCCCCCATCCTTGCCCCCCATCCTTTCCCGTCTCTAAAAGACCTCGATGTTAAAAAGAGACGTAAAGCAGTTAAAAAAAAAACTCTCAGACGCCGATTGGAAGAACAAGAAGTTGACGGCGAGGAGGCGGGGCGGAATCATGGGCAAAAGTGAAAGCTGCTGATAATCTACGCTTGCCTTTACCACACGACAAGCATGACCTGTACTACTTCTCCGGAGATGTTCTCAAATGTGATCAAAGTGAAGACATCTTGGGGACTGCACGACTTTCGGAACCTAATACAAACTGTTACTATCCTGTTGACATTTGGATCAATTGATTCGATATAACGTCCTCTTCAGGTTTTGTACTCTTGTTTTGATGAAAAGTCACAACAGATTAAATTAAAAATGTCGAAAAATGAGAGGCTGCACAACTGCGAAATGCTATCAGCACTCCAAGAATGACATAAAAATTATCGGTACAGGGATCACATCAGCATAGTTTTGTCTTAGACGTTGTGATTAGGTTGAAATGCGACCTGGGCCAAGAGAAAAAATTTCGGAAAATTCCATTCTGCGGCGTCCATCACGGAAATGGCGTATTTGTTTGCGACGGAAGCAATCGATTATCTCCGAGTGCTTGTTTCGACATAAGATGGCGGGCGTCACTGTATTACAACTAGGATAAATATTATTTTTTTGTCAATTTTTGGCGACGTTATAGACCGAAAAAAACCTGAAATGGTAAGTAATCATTACAATAAAGGATTAAATCAACATTTTAAGAGACTGTCATTGATTTTGCAGCGCTGGCGGCATCTAATACTGTGCGTCCCTCTCATATTTCGGGATTTTTAATTTAATTTTTTACGACTTTTTCGCAAAAAAAAAGAGCGAAAAACGTGAAGCAGTTGATCGAAATTTCAACAGGTTAGTACCAGTTTGTAGAAGGTTCTGGAAATCGTGCAGTCCCCGACATTTAATCGAAATTTGTACCTTCTGATGTCAGAACAGTGATGGTTTATAGCGCTCTGCCAAACAGAAGAGTGAAAACTTAAAAAACAATAGTGCAGTCCTGGTTGCTTGAAAACACCAAACATGCGCATGTCCTTGTTTCGGTAGATCCGAATTTAGCCAATGTACTTTTTTTTTTCTTTTTTTCTTTTTTTTTTTCCTTGCCCTGAATGAGTTTTCCAGCATCATAAAATGAGGGGACGAGTGGCGTAATTACATAAATTAAGATGACATCCATTTGCCAGTTTCCATTAAGAGTTAACGAACACAAGGAATGAAAATTCAGAGGTAAACTATGACATTAAATAGAACCATTAAAGTCAATTTTAATGAAGTTTAGAATATGGGCTGAAGCTGGTGCTTATGAGATTTAATGACAATTGCTCTGTTATCCCAGTTATAGTGACTGTAAAATTCCACTAAAGGACAAATAAAACGTAGTCCGCCATTTGGTTTTGTCCTTACTCGAATTAATTTTCGCTCGTCTAGTTGCCCATCTCCATCACTGCTGTAAAATTGGTTGTAACTCATAATCTATCTGTGCTGTTGTGTTTAAATATTAATCGGTCACGAAATTATGGTGGGTGGTACGAAAATTCTTCACGAAACGACTGAATTAAATGTGACCAAAAAAATTGTGATATGCACCAATCTCATCCCAATAAACTTCTTAAATATATTAAGCCGAGCGTAGTGGGTATGTATACTTATAAAACGTAAGTTTCGGTCACCATGTAGCGATGTCAGGTGGTGACGTCACACTGTGACGTCACGCTTTTGCCCTGCGTTGCCAAACTTACGATTAGAGATGTTGTTCTGGGTTATGCACGTTATTTAATAACAATTCTATTAGTCTAACCATCCGCGAATAAATTAGTTGTCAGAACACTGAAAGAAAAGTACATATTCCGTTTAAATTGACACATTAATTATTATTTGGTTTTTCTTAATTAAAATCTTTGGACGTAGATTTTTCTTATACAATCTGGACAGCGAAACCGTTGTTACAGTAAGCTAACAAATATCTATATTACACCATTTTCAATGTTTTTAGTCAACGAAGAAATTAATTGCTAAATACTGCATTCAATGCGTCATTTTGACCGGATTAAAAGATATTTATATCCAGTGTGGATGTTTTAAGTCACTATCACAGTATACTGGAAGAAAAGAATTGCCGAAAAACTGAAATGAAAGTATATATTGGGTTCTAATTAATATATTAATTATTTGTTGCTTTTATTACTGAAGTCACTATATCAGACACATGTAAATATTTCCAGTTGGTCAAATTTAGATCGCAATACTGTGAATGCATTCGGGGAATAGAATCTATGAATTTTGAACTGTAATATTTGTAGAATTTGTGGTTATGTCGAAATGAAGACAGAACCAGAATGACAACAGACCTTTTTTTTTCAGAATAATTCACAATGAATTTAGTTTTATAAATAATTTAAGCTGATTTTATAAGCTTCGAGTTACTGAAGTTACGGTATTTTTATTCGGATTGTGGTAGTTCCGTATTTGTCGTGCTAAATGTGACCTGGACCAGAAATAAAACCAATATCACGCGCTGCAGCATAAGGTTTTGGGATTTCTAATTTATTTTTAATTTAATTGCTTCTCTAATTCCCTAATTCAGTAGAAGTTCCATCTGTATCGCTGTGTAAACTACAACCAAAATATATATAAATTACAAAGTATGGTAATGAGCATTACCTAACAACAATCATATTTATTTAGGAAACCGTAGACCGTCATTTAAAACTAATCTTACATGGCATAACGTAAGTTCTTAAAATTTATTTTTAGCATCCTTAGTTTTCACTGGGGTCATTATTTTAGCCGCATATAAGATGTGTTAGCCGTTAAAACTTCGCTTCATCACAGATAATAAGAAAGAAAACCGAGCGTGGTGGTGTAACGGCTAGCGTTCTGGCCTCGCATTTGGGAGGACGGCGGTTCGAATCCCCGTCCGGGCATCCAGATTTGGGTTTTCCATGGTTTCCCAAATCATTCCAGGCAAATGCCGGGATGCTTCCTTGAAAAGGCCATGGCCGAATTCCTTCCCATTCCTTGCCCCTCATCCTTTCGCGTATCTAAAGACCTCGCTGTTAGAGAGACGTTAAGCAGATAAAAAAAAATAAGAAAGAACCCGTGAAGATTTTGGATCAAGTTTATATCGCGATGCATGGTGATATTGAGATGCGATACAGGGAATGTATTAACTCGCGTATGACTGAAGCTTTGATTTTCTAGTGGCAATATTAGGGGAAATTGTGGTTGGGCTGGACCAAGCTTGCAATTGAAACTTGTTGCTACAGCACAAGGGACCAAAAATTACATTGAGCTTTATTTTATAACAATTCTATTTATTTAAGAAACTGCAAAGAAATTAATTGTCAGAAAACTCCGCTGAAGCTGTTATTTTTGATGGGCTTTGAAGCTAGTAATTCTTGTAATCAACGTAGACTCGAATACCTGTGCAGCCATCCAGATACGGATTTTTTATGGTTTCCCCAAATCAATCAAGGTGAATGTCTTGGTGGTTGCTTCAAAAGGCCATGGCCAAATTCCTTACCGTTCCTTGCCCCAGTCCTTTCCCGCCTCCAATGACCTAGACATCGACGATGTGTAAAGCAATAATAAACAATATATTATTTAATCAGTGTTTGATACTAAAATACAAGCTGCAAATGGTTGTCATATTTCGTTGTCCTACACAATTTAGCACTATCAGACATTTGAGGATTTTTTGTGTGCAACTCTCAAATTGATTCTAAGTAAAAGATTGATGCTTGATCTGTACCGCATCTTACGTAATTTCATCCAAATATGTCCTCTAAACTGGAAGATTTACTAAACAGATGTTACCTGTTTATTTTTAACTTTGAACCCGTTTTGCTACCGAAACATTCTACGACGAAAGAGTCCACAAAACGTTCAATCACCTTGACATCTCTAAATCGGCAATTTGCGTGCACAATTAAAATAACAATATCTACAGGGTCTCTTAAAGTGGTAATTCCAGTTCCAGTGGTGAAAATATAAATGGTTAAAATCATTACCAACCAAAGCTGTGTTGTGGGGTATTAACTATCGGATCTGTAAGCGGGAGTTGTGGCCACATGTAAATCGTAGGTAGCCGCATTATCCGAGTGATTACAGGTAATTGACTGTGATTACAGTTAATTGTCTGACTGCAGACGCAAATCCAGCCTCGAAAACGCTCTGCGGCAACCACCGAGTTGATACACGAAACCACTGGACGCGCATTCCGCTACAGCCGGGTTTAACTGCCTTCGGAATACCAGATTTACAAAATTGCCAAAAAATCAAAATTTAGGTTTGCAGTTATGGGTTTGCTCTCTATGGCGTGTTAATAAACAGTTAATATTAGTTATATAATGAATCTATATCTATAAAACGAAAACCGGGTATATTTGTGCCAGAAAAACTCGAAATCTACTGCCAAGATTTAGATGGGGGTTTCACAGATATAAAGCTTAGAACATCAACTCAGTTGTTTGGCATGTTTTATGCTTCTACGTAACATTACGCCGGATCATTAAATGAAATTCTGAACATATCGTGAGTAGTGTTGCCCAAATGCAAGAACAAGACGAGACTTGGCCAGTCTTGGTCTTGGTCTTGCATCAATACACCTGGTCTTGGTCTTGGTCTTGGTCTTGCAAAAATGCAAGACCAAGACCAAGACTGCAAGACCAAGACCGATTTTGGGCAACACTAGTGTTGCCCAAATGCAAGAACAAGACGAGACTTGGCCAGTCTTGGTCTTGGTCTTGCATCAATACACCTGGTCTTGGTCTTGGTCTTGCAAAAATGCAAGACCAAGACCAAGACTGCAAGACCAAGACCGATTTTGGGCAACACTAATCGTGAGGAATACCACAGATTTTTTTTTTTTTAATGGCTTTCGGCAACTAAGCCATTCAGCCAGCTCAATGTGTTTTATGATATCTCTTCAAGTGAATTAGTTTCTTCAGTGCGTTTTTAATTCCTAAGTATGAGTATGGACACCACAGGACGGACAGGACGTTCACAAAGACACACAACACTTAAACATCCATGCCCGTGGCCGGATTCGAACCGGCGACCTACGGTACGTGGAGCTAGCACTCTAGCCCCTACGCTACCGAGGTCGGCTACCACAGACTGAACCGCTAGTCGCACTAAACACATAATACAATGTCTCTGACCATAGCCTTTAATGAAAGCAATAAGATAACTTTACAATTATAACTATTTTGCACATTAATCAAACCTTGAAGTATTCTTTCCTTTAATTCGGGATATTCAATTTTTAAATGCCATAGATAGCCGTAACTTGAAGTATTCTTTCCTTTAATTGGGGATATTCAATTTTTAAGCGCCCTAAAAACAACAAAGATTTTCTTTAACCACGATTTCTGGCAGTAGGCCTACAACTGTATTGTCTCTGGCCATCAGCATTAGTCTTCTGTTGGAATAAAATCATTTATTTACGATAATATTATTCTGGATTCACTTTTCATATTTGTATAAAAGGCTGAATGTGCGGAGTTAAAGTATCTGGCGTTTAGACAAGAAAGTATATCCATTCACTTCACAATTGAATCAAATGTGAGTTTCTAAAGTAATCTAGCATTGTTTAGTAATGTAGTAATGTAATTTCTTAACCAAATTAATGAAGCTTGATACACATGAAACTTTTCGGACGAGTGAAAATAGTGTACGTGCAACAAAACTTCAACCCACCTGTTACTTGGCAGGGGCCGTGTGAATCTAGGTTTGTTTTAATTCCGAAAAAAGTTGGCCCGAATTTTATGAATCTTTGTACAAATGTTTCTCGTTGCGGGAATAAAAATAGGGTACGGGTAAATCTACGCCAACTATACCGGGCAACGCCGGGAACTCCGCAAGTTATCAATTAAACAGCTGTGAATCTGTGCATCGATGTTAAATGGAATTTGTTTGAACAGATACTAGACATAATACACAGGAACCTGAATGGAATTTATGGCTCCAATTGGGATTATATATATGGTTACCCGGGGTACCGGGTCGGAATGAAGTTCCATGTTTATCGATGTCAAGGAGGTAATGCCAATTAGCGGCAATAAGTAGAACTAGATCAACCTATTGCGGCTCAACTAAGGCAGCCATGTTAGGGTCAGTCCATTAATTACGTGAGGTGTTTTTCCGTAATTTCGGCCCCCCCTCCCTTTCTGGTGAGACTTCGTGAGATTTGGTCGGACCCCCCTCCCCCTACGAATGGACCTCTCAACTTTTTGAGACCTTTGTACCCCCCTAAAGTCGGTTTTTACCCTGCTAAAATCGACAGTAGCGTCATTTGTAGACCTTTTTTTTTTAACTCGACCATTCTACAAGAACTTCAAAAACTCACTTGAGATTTCGGTTGATCCCCCCTCTCCCTTGGTGCGATTTCGCCGGACCTCCACCCCCCTCCCCTATTTCACCTGACGTAATTAATGGATGCCCCTTAGTATAGTTTTCTCGAGCGTTAGTCTGTGAAGTATTCGTTGTGTGAATTTCTTCTTGTGATGTTATTGCAACTTCTGATGTTTTTGTAATCAAGATTAACTATACATACTTGGTTACATAACCACACAAATAAAGTTAGCATAGTTTATAAATCAAAATTCCGTCTGGAACAACTGTTGATGTTACTGTTTTCTTTATTTCCAGACGCGTTTCGCCCTTATGGTGTGGGGCATCGTCAGTGGCTGTGAATTTGTTTTTACATGTGATATGTTACATTTGACAGAAGAATTATAAATTATTATATACATATTTACATTGTACTTACAGCTAGGGTGATGGTATTTACATGGCGATCACCCTAGCTGTAAGTACAATGTAAACATGTGTATAATAATTTATAATTCCTCTGTCAAATGTAACATATCACATGTAAAAACAAATTCACAGCCACTGATGATGGCCCACACCATAAGGGCGAAACGCGTATGGAAATAAAGAAAACAGTAACATCAACAGTTGTTCCAGACGGAATTTTGATTTATAATCTATTACCCAACAACTGTGGAAGATGGCTTCAAGCAGATTTGTAATGTTAGCATATGCTTGACGTACGTTTAATTGTCTTTAGTTTCGTCTAGTTAACTGTTTGTTTATGTGTCTTTTTCGAGTGACCTTACCTCTCTAACCTAAATCGTGTCCCTGGGGCGGAACTGGGAACTACCCCCTTCTGCCCCGCCCTTTGGGTGTTCTTGCAGGACAGCAGACAATAGGGCCTCTTCATTTTATGTTTCATCTGAAATTCCAATGCCTATTCCAAAACGTGAACTAAGCACGAATAGGGGAAAATTTTTATGTTTCACCTGAAATTATGCCTATTTCAAAAGTTAAAGAAACCACGAAAAGGACGAATCTGAAGAGGTGGAAGGCCAATGTTTTAACACATTCTCCATCTCTATTAGTAAAAAAAAGAGGAAATGAACTTTACAAAATTGGAAAAATCAAAGATAAAACTATTTAAGAAAGAGAATAAAATTAATAATATAAAGAAATAAAGGAAGGAGCCTGAAGATAAATTGGAAAAATGAAGGAGCTCAAGAGAGAATCCAAAATTAACGAGAATGATTCTGACTGTGACTGGATATATTGCGGTGAATTTTATTCAAAGTCAGTTGAAGGTTGGATCGCTTGTTCCGTGTGCAAAAAGTTGGAACACAATTCCTGTGCGGCAATTGATGGCGAAAGTGAAGAGTCCGCTAATGTGTTAATTTTGTGAATAGGCTTAACAAAAGGACACAATCAATGAAAATTATAGTTAAACCTTTATATTCACTTAAAGCTAAATAAATATAGAGCAGGCTTCTATTTGTCCGCATTTTCACTACTTTTATATGTTTTTATAATTACTTGTTTTTACCACACCGTTCTGTCCCAGGTAGAGGAAGAACGGGCCAAATGACACAAAGTTATGTTTTTGAAAAAATATACATCTTTCTTTAGTTTTCTCAAAAAATATTGTATTTCTGTAATCAATACATTATAATGTGTTCATAGGGAAATCTGCAACTCTCTTAATTAACCCTTTTATATTTTTAAAACATATTTTCAACTTTGTGCCCCGTTCTGCTCCGAGTTCCCCAATATATATTGGACCCTATTGGATAACGCGAAGCCTCGATCCTCTTCTTAGTTTGTAATTAAGAATCTGTCCAATGCTTCCAGTGGGTAGTTGGAAACCAGGGTTTCTCATTTCCTGGAGCAGTGGGAGGAGCTCAAGTGTTGCCATCTGTCTGCGATTCGAGTAACTGTTCTCTATGATATGTGTATTTTTGTTTGTGAAATATTTAGTTTATGAGGCGGAGATTGGTGATATTCCCAGCATTCGCCTATATTATTCTCGAAAAACGTCTAATAACAGCAACCAGGATTCGAACCTTGTCCCGTTGTATCTCCTGGACGCAGTGTGCACTCGCTCCCACTGGCGGGTTTTCGACTATATTATCTTTATTTTAAGACTGGGTCCTCCTCTTTCGCTTTGTTGTTACAATCCGTACCCCTACACACATTTTACTTTGACACTTATAAGCGTATAGCACTTCCATCGGTTCTGGTTGCTCTCACTGCTTGTTTGAACCAATATTGTCTCATAAAGTGCTTCCTGTTCTAATATTATGGCCACTGTCACGGATTAATTTTTTTATGAGACATTTCTGAACCTGTCATTTCCACTTGCTGTTAAGAACTCTCCTAAGAAGCTGGTGAGAATACTTTTCCCTGAACCTAGTGGGTGAGTCCTGAACTTCGAACCTGCTGTCAGGGGGAAACCAGTCCGGTATCCGATCGAGCCTAACAGTTTTCATAGTTTCCAGAAATCAATCTAGGCATGTCAGGATAGTACCTTCAATAAGGTCATGGTCGAGAGGCATAACTCCTTCACGTAATATTTCAACACTATTCCCCTTCTTAAATAAGGTATTCGTAGATCTGCCTTATTGCAGGACTTTCTCTTTTTTTAACTTTCCGCTTACGGTTCCACATAATTTATATTTTGAAGATCCATAATTTTCCGAAATCTTCCTAGCGATTGCTTAGGTGCTTTCTAATATGTGCGAGTTCGGATTTCCTTCCAATTCGTTGTCAACAGTGCAATGGCGGCTCTAAGTATCCGACGTTGATGACCCCTGCAGCTTTTGACATAGATGTATATATAAGATCTATGTAAAACTATATATAATTTTGCATCTGTGGTTCCAAGGGTGGACTATTTTGTTTAATTGATGTGAGAATAAGCACTGTTAATGCTAGAGGTACTCAGCTTTGGGGGGAGGCAACAGAAAGTCACATATAGGCGTGATCAGCTGGGCAGGGGGCCGTCCCCCGCTCGAGAGAGAAAGAATTCTCAACTAAACAGTAGTGAGTAGCATCTGGTCTGGCTTTGAGAGTGGTAGACACACACATGTAGTGTGGTCGAGTAGTAGTGTATCATACTATATAAAGTACACGGTTGCAAATAAATATGTATAAAATGCAATATAAAGTGAAATGTCAAATCAGTGAGAATTACCATCAGTAACATATCAAATTCATGCCAATGCTGTCACATGGAAATGTTAAAAATGATGTTTTGCAATCGTTCGTGGCCAAATTGCAGAAGTGGGTTGGCCCGTAACGTGCAGAATAAGCCAAGGAGAACAATTGTTGTTTTAAAAAAAACCTTTCTCAAGCTTCAATGGAAAAAAAGTTTTCTCGGCAAAATTCATATACAAGTTTCTTTGCGGATGGAACGTGTAGTGTATTCGCAGTTAATAAGCAGAAAAAATTTGCCGCTGAAGAAGGATAGGAGTGAATAAAGTACTGTAGGAAGCGGCCCTTTTTTGTATGCAAATTCCTATTCATCTCCGCGGAAAGGAACTCAGACTTGATTAATGTTACTTTTATTCGCTACAACAGCTCTTATATCTTCCCCCGGTAGTTTCATGTCATGAATCATCCCATACAATAAAGTACCATGGAGAAAGAAAATATAATCGAAAACAATATGTTATTTCTTTCTTACGTCTTAAATCATACAATTCCGACGTAAGGTTTCGAAGCGAAGACATACAGATTTTGTGAGAACTAGGTGGCTGTTTGTAGTACGATGAACAAAAGTGTTTTTTTTTTACTTGTGGTTTTACGCCTTGTCGACGTCGAGGTCATTAGAGGCGGGATGGGACTGGGGACAAGGAACGGCAAGGAATTCGGCCCAGCATTAGCCTGGAGTGATTTGGGGAATCCATGGAAAAACCAAATCTGGATGCCCGCACGGGGAATCGAACCGGCCGCGGCGTCCTCCCGAATGCGAGGTCAGAGCGTCAACCACTCACCCAACACGCTCGGTATGAATTAAGAACAGGTTCATTTGTAACAATCGTTTATTTGTCAAACGAAATAGGTACGAAGCATACTACTTACAACATCTTAGGAAACAATTAGAAATAATGAAATGTTTCCCAAGCAGAAACAAAAATATCCCAAAAACTTCTCACGCTACAAAAAACGCACAGTGTATCAATATCTCTGTGATACGTGGTGCTGCTATCTAGTGGTAATGCGATCACTCCTTATCGACGCCAGCGCAGCCTAGCAGCCTGATTATGAGCTATTGTATACTCGTGACATTGATAGTTAGTAATTTTGCCACTTAAGGGCTGAATTTCGAAAAATTAATTATTTATTTAATGATGTTACCAAAGCGGAGACCTTCATCTTTAAAAATATCGTACCTCATTTATCAGTTTTAGGTAAAAATGAAGTGAGAAAGATGACTCGACACCTTTAAGAGATAATATATATATGAGGATTCATAGGGTTAGTGGATGCATATAAATTAAGAAAACTGAATGGAATGAGCGTCTTAATCGAATAGGTGAAGATTTAATACTGACTGCGGCTTAAAAATTTAAACGAGACTTTTGGTATGTTTTATCGCCGTTAACTGCTGAAATATGGTGGTGTAGTTTGGGATCCACATTTTGGGTATCAATTAGAGAAGTTGGAGGGGGTGCAGAGGAGGGTGCTAGGTTTGTCTCTGGAAATTACCGCAGAACACAATCGGTAACTAATATGCTAAAGGAGCTGGAGTGGGATTCATTGGAGGAAAGAAGGAGGGTGAAGAGAGTCATGGGAGTGTACAAAGCCTATACTGGAGATGAAGCATGGAAAGATACTGGTGGGAAAATTAAGAGAGATGCTTGGAAGGGTAAGGTTGACCATGGCCACAAGTTGGCACTTGATTTCAGGCATAAGGGTGTGGGAAAATTTTCTTTCATAGGAAAAGACGTGATGAATAACTTACCGAAAACATTGAAAGAATTTAACGTAATAATTAGTAGACGTCAAAAGTAGGTTGGAAGGGGAAATGGAGGGTGTGTAGGGAGAATGCCACCGAAGCAGGCGCTCCATCGCAATTTTATCAATTATTATTATTATGCATAATTTGTATGAGTGCATTGGCGCACTAATTTCGAAACTTCTGTTTCTACAATTGTTTTACTTGTTATCTCTATGAGTGTGATGTCTAGTGTCTCAGTAGTTAAGGCGTCTGACTGGTGATCGAAAGGTTCCCGGTTCGAACCCCTCTCGCGGCGGGGATTTTCGTAGGCATTTACCCCGACTTTCACCTCTGACACAGCTTGCTGTATAATGTGAAGTACGTCAGAACGCTTCCGTGGTTCTTATTCCAAGTTAAACCGTAGGTTCCCCATATTCGGTAGGATTGCTGGGTTAGGTTGAGGCGGCTACGATAAGGGCGGAATGCGCAGCCAATAGAAACTCTGCCACGAGTTCATTACGACCATACGGCATTATTATTACGTCCATTGCGGTAGACATAACTATTAAGTTCTTAGTACATAAAGGTTGTTAAACTAGCAGAAATTGTGCACTGATTACATGCACAGTTTGGCAATGATATAATTTCGAAGCTTAAGGTGTAAAGTTCTGACATGAAGGTTGGAGATTAGTTAGTAACTTCACACTCACATAGCGTCTCAAAACGAGAATCAGGTCACTCACAACTGTACACAAACAAGACGTTACTGACGAAGATAAGTGATTAACTGTTCCTGAAATAAATAAATCAGTGTAAATCATTAAAAAGAAGTTACATTTAGCATAAATCACTTCAAATTGGGTACCTGGAACCCTGTGTTGTGTTTTCTTTTCAGTGATCTGCCTTAAGGTACAAAGTGTGGTGGGTGAGCGGTAACGCCTCGCATTCGGGATGTCGCATGCTTGCTTTTCAGGGATTCAGGAATAACATAAAATCTTTATTTCATTTCATTCATAGCAGTCAAAACTAGCCCAGAGCTTGTTTCACATTTGTAACATAAGGACCGGATGCTCTGCCAAGTCTTATCAACCACAGTCCTCGTGGTATCCGACACTTGCATCTTACCACTGCGTGGTTACGCGTGGTAGCTGAACCTGTAGTCAAGGACATGGGAAGCTGCCGTCAGCTACCAACTTGCCGCGTTAAGCCTTTTCCCCTACCCTTAGGACCTCAATGACATCACTAGTAGCCAGTAAGAACACTTGCTTGTACTAAAATCCTAACTAGCCAATTGGGAGCTAACTTACCCCCTCCATTAGCGCCGAGTGCTAGCCATCATGGCGACGACACAAGTTCGCTAGTCGCGCCTACACCTTCGACTCACAACATCGCTACACTGAGGTAATCTGCTAGCTTACTATTCCATGCTGAGCTAATATTTCATGATTGCATTAAATCAGGAACTATCTCATGTCACTCCATCCTCCGACTTATTTAGGGATCGATTCCATACTAAGCCTATCGCCGTCATTATGCAACCATATCGTATATAGTACCAACCGTGCCATCATAACTATATTGCAATCAGTGTGTTTACGAAATAATATCTTTATCTGAAGGGTTTGTAATAATGTTCTTTCCTTCGCAACGTATTGTTAATAAATAGCCAATTGCCTTATACGCTGTGTGTTTCCTTTCACTATCTGATCACTGAAGTAAGATACAAGATAAGTCTAGATAAATTATGCTAAGTGTTCATTCAGATGTCTGTTAAAATACTAACAGAAGAGAGTATAGATATTTACAGAGCTTGTTTACTAGATGCTAGCATCAAATAAGGATTTAGCCTAATTCTCGGCACTACATCGCGGACAGAAATCGTACAGATTTCCGGCGATGGCCGAGACGAATCCAAAATCCATCTGTCGTAATGAAAAGCTACCGCTCGGCTATCTCACACGCAACAGGGAGGATGCTTGTTCGAATCCCCGTACGGCTGACAACATTTGGTTTTTCCATGGTTTCCCCAAATCACTCCTTCAAAAGGCCATAGCCGAATTCCTTCCCGTTCCTTGCTAGTCTTTCCCGCCTGTAATCACCTCGGCGTCGACGAGGCGGAAGGCCAGAAAAAAAAGCCTTAAGGCAGGTTTATACATGGCTCCTCTCTACGATCTCATCCATATGGAGAGGTCATATCACGAACAACTCAACTTAGGAAATTTCAGTGTGGTAGCATCCCGTTATTTTCCACGTATATTGGAGGAATATTGTGTTACTATTTATCTGCAAAATATGTAACTATGTTCTGTGTGTGGTAAGTGTATTTTTGTTTGTGCAATGTGTAGGTTATGAATTGGAGACTGGGAACCGTCCTTGCTTTCACCTTGATGGTTCTGGGAAAACCACCTAAAAACAGCAATCAAGACGGGGACGGGGATTCGATATTAATCACGCTGTATCTACGCGATCTTAACGTGCATAGTCATACTGGCCGGTCAATACCTTCAATCAAAATGCACCGTAAAGGCCCGTTCCCACGATCCCTTGTAACGAAGGCGAGACGGGACGGGACGGGACGAATACTCGACCACACGCCATGGGAACAGGGCCGCCTCTGCTAGCGGAGACGAGACGCAGCTACCCACTCTGAGTCGGTAAACATCACAGGCGTGAGTAGCGGTACGCTGTTGCCATCGGTTTGCAGCAGTTGTGCGCACCCCTTCTGTTGCTGTAAAGTGTTCTGTGTCAAACGACACTAGGTAACGTGGTGCGGAGGTGGCGGCGAGGTAAGCTAGGACTAACCTGCGGCCCGCGGTCGTCCCTACACTTTGGCTAATGAGGTCCCGTCCCGTCTCGCCTTCGTTACAAGAGATCGTGGGAACGCGCCTTAACGTGTCTAAGAAGAAAGAAACACTTGTCTTTTGCTATTTTTAAAGAAAGTGAAAGATTTCTATGGTTTTAGCCAACGAGTGAAGTGGAAAGCATTCTCAAACAGTTGAGATTGTTCCGCGTATTCCTCAGAGTTTTAGTTTATCCAGCGTTAAGGCTAAGAAGAGGAGATCCGGTTCGATAGAGGACGCTAAACAGTCCTGACGGGTTGTCCTCCCTCCTTAGGCCTTAAGTCATCTCGAATTTATATGGCAGAAGTTGACGCAGACTACAGGCGACATCAATTCGACGTCATCTACAGGGTGGTAATGCTGATGCAGTGAGACACAACAAATTGTATTATAATCAGCTGGTAGGGGGAGAGAAATTGCTGGACGATCTGGTAAATGTGACAGAGGGTAGTATGGAAGGAACATAAAATAATGAAAAAACGTTATCAAATGTACTATAAACGATAAAAATAATAATTATGTAGATCCCAAAACTGTTTTTTTTTTTTTTTAAATATTTTTTGTTTTGTTTTGCTTTTTGGCACTAGGCCTTGTCGACGTCGAGTTCTTTAGAGGTGGGAAACGAGTGAAAGTAACGAAGGAAAGGAATTTTCCCATGGCTTTTTGAGGGAACCATCACGGCATTTGGCTCGAGTGATTTAGGGAAACCAAGCAAAATCCAAATCTGGAAGGTGAGGCGGGGATACGGACCCACCAAAACTAGGACAAATGCGGTAGAAGGATTATTAAGATTTTAAATTTTGCGAACTAAACTTGTAGTAGATGAACTATCAGTTGGCGTAAGCTAAAGAAACATTACTCAAAAAGAGATGTGTAGACGTTTCGTATTGATCAAGGTCTTTGAATATTAATCTGGTGGTGGGCCATATTTCCGCAGTTGTTATACAATAATTTTATAAATAATTCCGTAAAAACTATTTTGGTGAATTTTGTTTTTATTTGATTCCCCAGACGCGTTTCGCCCATGTGGTGTAGGGCATCTTCAGTGGCTGTAAAGTGTTTTTACATGTGTTATTACAATAATTATCTCTTTATAAATATACGTATACATATGTACATACTGTACTCACAGATATATTGGTATTCCTCACATGCTCAAATGAAACTGTAATTAATAGTGAAGTGAAAGTGTGTGAAGTGCAGTTCCAGACCGACATGTGAGGAATACCAATATATCTGTGAGTATATATGTATAATTAATAAAAAATCTTAGCTGCGTTACAGCAACGGTAAAACTTGTATTCGCTATAATAATAGCAACCAGTTGCTTAACTTTATATATATATATATATATATATATATATATATATATATATATATATATATATATATATACACTGTACTCACAGATATATTGGTATTCCTCACACGTCGGTCTGGAACAGCACACAATTTCACATCACTATTCGTTACAGTTTCGGTTGAGCATCTGAGGAATACCAATATATCTGCGAGTACAGTGTGTACATATGTATATGTATATTTATAAAGAGTTGTACTGTAAATAATTATTGTAACAACACATGTAAAAACACGTTACAGCCACTGATGATGCCCTACACGACAAGGGCGAAACGCGTCTGGGGAATCAAATAAAAACAAAATCCACCAAAACAGTTTTTTTTTTTTGACGGAATTATTTATAAAATTACGGTATTTGAATTTTAGGTTCGATTTTTGTGCTCTGATTTTTTTTAAACCGATCTCTAAAGAGACTAGATACAAAAAGGATAAAGTATTTCAAACGTGGTAATTTAAAAATGTTACTCCGTTGGTTCAGTTGGTTGTGGCGCTGACACGGAGTTAGCAGGTTCCAGTCTTGGTGGTTGATGAAATTTTCATCATAGGACTTGGTCGGCAGGGTAGAAGTGATAGTTCAAAATTCCTAATAACCAGATTGTGCACCAAAGTCCTGGTTTGAATCACAAACCTCTCTACAGTGCGTATGGAGTATGGGCATGCGATACTGTTGATGGTGATTCGTCCATTGGATGGGGACGTTAAGTCTGGCGACTCACCTCGGTGTTTTTGGGAAGAGTAGGCCTGAATGTGCCGCCAATGGTTTTCAGCTTTTTCCTTCATCATGGTTCAGTTCATAAAACACAACTAACTCTCTACAGTGGACAAACACCACACCTACAATAAAATTTATAAACACACACTGAGGAAGGAATGGAAACCATTACAGCTAATCTTCCAAGACGATTCCCGTTTAAGTGTAAAATCTCTACTCCCGAATTAAGGTATAGTGTAATAAAAAGAAAAATTTAGAAACGTGTAACATTGGATCAATAAAATACGTGCTGATAAAGTTAACTGACCGTCATCCACAGTGATCCAAGTACAGGCAGCTGTCATGGAGCATTAACGGCCGCCGTGTCAATTCCTCGGGAATTTAACTGAGGTGGTTACTTCTTTCCTTTCCCAGTGTAGAAGTGTTCTGATTGTGTGGCTCATTCTGGAGTGTTGTCAGTGAGAGATGAAATGAAGTATATCATGAAATGCGGTGGTGGCATATACCGGCCTAACATTCCGAAAGAAAAAAGAGTAGGCCGCAAGTTGATTGTTCACACCGGACTGACGTGTCACTAACGGTCTCGTATGCCATCGCTCCACACGCAATGCGGAGACGTGATGACTCAGGACTGTGGTACATAATCTGGTGATGAGGAGCTATCCAATGTTACCTCTCCCACCGAATGACTGAAATCGGTAAAGTAACAAACGCCACTAAGATGAATTAAATGGCCCGGACGAACCGTTCTCTTATCTTCCTCAAATAATGGGAATGGAAGAAGCTTCTGGAAGAGTCTTGTAGTCTAAGGTAGGGATGGCGATCTGAGATTGATTAATCGAAGAATCGATCATTTGGACCAAAAAAATCGATTTTTTAAATCGATTTATAGTACTGAATCGATCCAGTGAATCGATATTTCATCCGTGAAAATCGAATGTGAAAAAAGCACATTCTACATGTAATGCACTTGCATATGAAAGTCAGGGTTTAAACGAAGAATTGAAACACTATTTATCGCAGGCAGTTGTGTACCTGAAGTATGATCCTATGAATTACTGGCGAGAACAAAAAAGTGATGAACGAAACCGCTTGGATCCTAGTAGACTGGACAGACTGTTGTTCCTGAATAGCTTGGACATTAAATACTGGGAACTGTAAACCACATCATTTACAACAGGGCCGCATTTAGGCTTTGTGGATCCCTTGGCTATACATGTGGTGCAAGCCCCTCTTTGTGGTGTGGGCTCCCCTTTGTGGTAAGGACCCCTAGGCTACAGCCTATGTAGCCTATGCTAAATGCGGCCCTGATTTCCAAACTGTTTTATGTAACCAACAAATTTGTGAAATAAATCTCTTATTGTGTACCTGATACTTCTTTAATTTGTTTAAAAATGATAAAAGATCGATTTTTATGGTGTCCTTTTTGTTTTCCATGATTGGTATTATATTGAAAATACGAACACGAAAACCAAATTTTTAGAAAATCAATCTTTTAGGCCTCGATTTTTTTGTGAATCGATTTTTCAAATTTCGTTTCAAATCGATTCAAGAATCGATCTTTTTCGGAAAGAATCGCCATCCTTAGTCTAAGGCAAGATAATGGATCGCATTTTATGATGTTGGTGATTGTTTACATTGTTAGTGGAGAGGCAGGAACAGTAGAGGAAGACAACGATATTAGTATGTAAATAAGATGCGAGGGCTTTTTTTTTTTTTTTAAATAAGGTCCGTTTCGGAATGTGTGTGAGAACGATGCGCAATCAAAGCATTGCGCATGCGCGTCTGATCCCAGCATTCCTCGCACGCGTTTAGACGCCATTTTCAGCCGTATCGTCTGTCTGTGTGCTGAGCTGCAGAGTTTAAGAAAATTGATTCACGCGCCGACTGTGAGAAACGATTGGTAATTCTACTGTCTTCCGGTGTGATGTTGGAATGCCACAGACCAGACTTTGCACCCAATTATTTTCATGCTGTTTGGGTACTTAAAGGAGTTCCTTGGTGTTCAACTGTTCAGCGACGACGAAGAAGTGACAGCTGCAATCATGGATTCGGCTTCTTCACAAGCGGCAGTTTTCTTTGACGTCTGAATTCAAAATCTCGTTGAGCGGTATGACAATTATTTGAACAAAAATATGAATTATGTAGAAAACTAGATGAAAGTAGAACAAGGAAATAAAAACATTTTAATGATATTTACAGTACTTTTCTCCTGCTTAAAAAACGTTGTTTAAAGAATAACACCCGCTATTGGTTGTGAGGTATATGGAGAGCAGAAGAAATAGATTCCTAATGGTTTACACCTTCAAAAAACCTACCACAACCTGTAATAGTTTATCTCACAGCAATATACAACACATACCTCAAAGTATCCTTCATCTCCTCCTCCTGGAAAATCGTCAAAATAGTCACCCTACCTAAACCAAACAAAAGCATCTTCTTCCTCAAAACTACAGACCTATCTCGCTTCTCAACTTCCTTGGAAAAATTCTTGACCGGTTTATAATGTCCTCCTTCCAAAAATTCCTTGACGATAACATTTTTTTTTTAAAATGCTTAACGTCTCTTAACAGCGAGGTCTTTAGAGACGGGAAAGGATGGAGGTAAGGAATGGGAAGGAATTCGGCCATGGCTTTTAATAGGAAGCATTCCGGCATTTGGGAAACCATGGAAAACCCAAATCTGGATGCCCGGTCGGGAATTTGAACCGGCGTCCTCCCGAATGCGAGGCGAGAACGCTAACCGTTACGCCACCACTCTTGGTTTGACGATAACAATAGCACAACCCCACAACAATTTGGCTTCCGTGCTCAGCACATTACAATCCACCAAACTACACGACTGTTCAAACATATCTGCAGGGCGCGATCTGTCAGCCATAATGCAGGCGCTATTTTGCTTGACATTGAAAAAGTTTTTGACAGAGTTTGGCATGACGGATTAATTTATAAACTAACCACTTATTAAACCAGCTGAAATCAGTTGAAGCAGGCGTACCACAAGAATCGGTCATGCCTCCAACACTGTACAGCGTTTATACAAACGTCCTACCCCTGCAACAAGGCGGAGAAGTCGGGCTATTTGCAGACGATACTGAGATATACAGGTCGAGTCGCAACCTAAATTACATCATAAGCAAACTGAAACAGCACCTTGAGAAAATTACTCAGTGATGCAACCATTGGAAAATCATAATTAATTCCGTCACAAGTTAGGCTATCATGTTCATCACCAAAAGGACGGTACCCAGCCACCAAATCAAGCTCGATGGCATGGGCCTCTCCTGGTGTGACTCGGTTAATCATCTCGGCTCAGAAATTGACAAGAAATTAAACTAGATCAAACATATAAAACACGTTCGTAATATAGGTTCAGCTCGACTCTTTAAAATATACCCTCTCTCAAGGGGAATAAGTTTATTGTTAAGACAAAACTAAGGATCTACACCGCAGTAATTAGGCCGGCCTTGCTTTACAGCTCTGAACTTTTCAGCATGGCTTCAAACCCAAAACAGAAAATTTCAGGTTATTCAGAATAAATATCTAAGAATCATTACCATTGCCGAAGAGACAAGTTCACTACAACTTAGGTATACTAAGGCTAACAGATTACATAAAGGGCAAATCAACCAAATTCTTCCAGCTTGCACATTATTCGCCCCCTCAAATAATGTAAAATGTATATCAACACGAACACAATCAACCAGTTACAACACTAATCAGGAATTATATGGTCTTACAATAACACTATACCAAAAAAATAACGCCATGACTTCCATAAATAACCAGCCCGAAAACACTTATACCGACAGAAGTAAGAGAGCGAAAATGCTATGGTACTTCACGACTATATGCGTCAAGACCCAACCATATGTCTGTCTGGCGTCAAGGCGGAATAGGACTGGGCACAAGTAACGGGAAGAAAATTGGCCATGGCCTTTTGAAGGAACCATCCAAACATCCCCCTATAGTGATTCGATATGTCATGGAAAACCGAAATCCGGATGGCCGGAAGGGGTTTGAACCCACGTCCTCCCGAATACAAGGCTCACAAGGGTCTACTTAGTTCGTCGTCTGGGATTTAACGCAACTTAGTTATTAATTTATTCGTCTGAAATTAAATTTGTTGTGGCGTTAATAACCACTTGAAAGTTCCTACTTTACCTTGTCGTGACTTAACCCAACAAAGTAAACCTGAAAAGAATCTACAGCGTCGAAGCATGCGTTGTTTACACAAGTCAGTCTCAGTTAGAATTATATGCCAGGTCAGGGGGAAACGAATTTATCACGTTAACAGTTCCATAGTAATATTAAACTTCCGGATTGTTTTGAAATAAAAGTTGTAAAGCATCTTTCGGTGCAACGTTGAGGAGCATTCCATTGCTTTCTATCATATGACGCTGTGTTAACGCCATCTACGAAATCTTTAATAGAATTTATAAATTTCTTATAGCTTCTGCTGAATATACGACTGGCATATCTCACAAATCCTAGTCACTGTTGCGTACTCTGTCTGTACTATTTCTTCTAGCGTATTATCTCTCTTCATAACTTTCTAACCTATTTCTATCGATTCCATAATTCGAAAAAAACGGAGACTGAAAAACTTCTTTTAAAACTTAATCAGTCATAACTTTCTAACCTATTTCTATCGATTCCATAATTCGAAACAAACGGAAGCTGAAAAACTTCTTTTAAAACTTAATCAGAAAGTCGCTGCCCTTGCGAGATATTGCTACACTCTCTCTCTTTGGCGAGATAGACTTTTTTACTGCGAGTGTTCCCTTTCTACAATTTTCTGGCCTATATAAACCTTTACCGCTGTAATGATATAACTGGTTTCGCAAGTGTAGCAATGTTTTCTGCAAATCCTTATCCTCATTTCTTCCAAGTGAAGAGCATGTATCGTCATTTTTTCATGCCAATAGAGCAAAGTCTCCAAACCATCTAACAATCGTCATCATTTTGTTGTCTTCCAAGCATTCGTTTTCCTCTGGGGATGTAATGTAGCAAATAACTTTGTTTTGTCCATTATTTTAAAATGGTGAAACTACTATTTGTCTACAGATAAACATACCAACATGCAATTAATGTTTACAAATTCGTTGAGTTATTATAGTGTCCTTCTTACAGAGGAATAAAATGCTGTGGATATTAAAAAAATTGCTTCCAGCAGGTGAGAATTATGTAATACTGAACTTTTTTAAAATAATAATAATATAGAACAAGAATGAGTAGCCTTTAGAAATATGCGAGTTTCGTGTCCTGCAGTTGCGTCTGCCAAGTTGTTTTGATGTTTTTGACCTGAGAGATGGCCTGTGCGATTAGAATAAAAAGCCCCAAAAGTGTAATGAGCAGCAGGGGGGTGGGTGGGTGGGGGGGTGATAATGAAAATAACTCGGGCTGTCTGTAGCCGAGCGGAACGCACGAGGCACGCGGGGAAAATGTTTCCTACACAGCTCGCTGGAATTTAATCAAAGTCCGACAAATAGTTGAGAGACATAAAAAGGGATAGTGGGATCGTAAAAAAAAAAAAAAGGTACAGGTATCGCGATAGGCTTGCTCTCATTGTGAAGTAATTACATGTAAAAAAAAAAATCGTTTTTGCAACTGAAAATTGCGTTAATGCTTCAAATGTCGTCATGATTTTGTAGAATTTACCTAAATCGGATTTAAAGCAGGCAATATTGTAAATAAATTAATGAATTTAACTCTAGATGGTGATACTGCTACGACGCTGTAAATTCCACCAATACTATTGTCGGTACAGGTATTAGATTAATCTAAAATATAGGTCACCAATAGGGGGGGGGGCACCCGTGAAGACATGTCAGCGCGGGGGGGGGGGGAGGGGAGGGTAAGGTAGCTTCGCCACCCGTGTGGACGATACCCTAGCTTAAGACGTCATTGTTAGTTAGGCACTTAGCTTTTTAATAATAACATTATGGCAGGATAATGGGAATTTTTCTTTTGACGGGAAGAAAGCGAGGGTAAAACAAAGGGGGAAACCTCTAACTTAAACCAGGAGAAAAATTTCGTAACAGGCATAGAAATGTGGTATTTGCATCCTATCGATTCAATACTGCGGGATGTATCTACTATTAAGCCGTGGAAAATATTTCGCCACTGTAAATTTCATGTCGCGTTTTGCAATGGAGAGAAGTTGAAATGTCAAGAACGCACTACAACAAAGGAATTGACCAACATTCCAAGAGATTTATATTAATTTTGAAATGCTAATGGCATGGCGGTATCGCGATCTAGAGTTAAGCTGATTATTATTTCATCAGATTTTCGTGACTGGTTTTTTTTTTCCGTTGTATATCTACTGTACACGTATTCGACACACTTTTATGACTGCTAAAAAGGAATATCAGCTAAATTAAATAGCCTACCAGACGTGAGCTATTTGAGTAGTAATTATAAATAATTTTTTACGCAAATAATACTGTTTTGTTAACAGTTGTTGAGTATAACGTGAAATATTCACAGGAGATTAATTTTTCACGCAAAATCAGTGATAATTGTGCTTAATATCCTTGAATTCATTTAGTATTAAGACTTTGAATTAATCTTTGTTTTCTATCTGATATGAGAGAAAAAAAATTTAACAAGAATTTAAAGATACTTGACTTTAAAACATGGAATTGTTGTAAAAAGTTTGTTATATTGTGTCGATATCAAACGCGAGGTCAAAGATACTGTTGAGGCACGCGTTATTCAATATCGCTGTTTTTTTTTAACTTACGGCTTTACGCGTCGTCGAGGTCATTAAGGCGGTATGGGATTGGGAACAAGGAATTCGGCCATAAATTTTTGAACGAGTCATCCGGGCATTCGCCTGGAGTGATTTTCGAAAACAATAGAAAACACAAATTTGGATGCCCGGACGGGGATTCGAACTGACATCTTCCCGAATGGGAGGCCAGAGCTTTACCGCTCACCCATCGCGCCGGTTCTGACATATTATTGAATTAGACGTAAGGGTAGAAGATCTGAATAGTGTGTTGGAAGAATTGTTCGGAGCCTCAGAACAAGCAACGGATACAGACTTGCCGACGGAGGATCGGGTATTGACTAACAATCAAATATTAAATATGCTAATGAACCAGCTAGTAAGGATACTTCGCAGGAGTTGCTTTACGAATAAAATAAAAGTTATTTACAGCGAAATTAGTGATTTACAGGTTATATTTATACAATGAAGGTTTACTGGAGGACTACAGCGAGCTTTGGAGTTAATGCTTTTGGCAAAATAATTAAGAGTAATTTTAATATCTTTGATATTTCAGCAGGTAACTTTTTAGAAAAAAAAATGATATGTATAATTCATTTGAGAATTTTATCACTTAATAAATCAGTTCAAAAATAATTCTCTAAGAAAATTTGCAAATTTTTTCTGAGACTCACTGTAATTTTTTTTGCAAATCGTTTTTTTTCTGTTGATATATATATATATATATATATAGCTCCATGGATTCCACGTTAAACTGTAGGTTCCAGAGGAAAGGAACTGGCTTTCCTACCTCTGACACAATGGCTTAGTATGCCTCCTTCGGGAGGATCCAACCAACCTTCGGGTCGTGGACTAAGTTAGGTTAAGTTATCGAATACTAACTGTGTCCACGACATTGTAAAACGGGATTTGATATTTTTATGAAAGTTCTGGTAGCTCAGTGGTTAAGGAGCTTGCTTTCAAAACATTCACTGCTCCAGTCCCGGGTTCGAATTCCGGCAGGCGCAGGAATTTTGAGAGTTGTGTTTGGTCATATGAGCTATGCCAGGACGCTCCGTGGTTCGGAGTCTACGTTGAACTGTAGGTCCCAGAGGAAAGGAACTGGCCGTCCTACCTCTGACACAATGGCTTAGTATGCCTCCTTCGGGAGGACAAACCAACTTTCGGGTATATATATATATATATATACAGTATATATAACTTAACTTAGTCCACAACCTGAAAGTATATATATATATATATATTTCTCTCGGCGTTGAGAATTAATATAGTCTTCTCGGTTGATTAGCCGAGTGAGCAGGCTATTTTCAAACGATATTTCGGCGATGGGAATCTCTGCGCCATCTTTTAGTGAAGTGACTTCAACAGAAGATGGCGACAGAGTTCCGATCGCCGAAATATCGTGTGAAAATAGCCTGCTCACTCGGCTAATCAACCGAGAAGACTATACTAATTAATATATACACACATTTGGAAGATTGGAAGATAATTTTTCAAAATAAATAATGAAGTTTATTTAAAAATTACTTGATGTTTTAAAAAGTTTTTTTAAATTTATTTTGTAAAGTTTAATAGATAATCTCTGTGTGGAGCCACATTAGATGAGAACAATTTGCAGTGAGCGGATATTTTATATATTTTAATCATACGACTTATGTAGTTAAAAGTCCGTTGACGGTAATCTGATAGTGCCCTAGCAGTCAGGTTTTTGCTTCGAATGTGGAGCCGTCCGCCCCGGTGCAGGAAATCGGTTGCGGAATGTTGTTACGATGTTTGAGAGCTAATCTAATCGTGTTTGTCGGTACTTGTGTACCTTAAGCACCACCGCTTGCTCTCAAATGAGTACAGTAAGCAATCTAAAATCAGTTTGCTGAGCTCGGACGTAACCGCGTTTGGAGTAGCTCTAACGTCGCGCTGTCGGATGGTAGCGGCGTGGTTAAAGTCTAAACTATCTCGACTGTGTGCAGTCGAGAGTTTTGCTTTACTTCCAGCTGGCGTCTGTGACTAAAGGAAAGTCGTCGACCCGTGAGCTGTCGATAAGTTTGGGGTCGACAATTGTACCGTTGCCACCACCCGGCGTCTCGTTTAATCGATATTACCACGCCGGGGAGAGGAAGAAGACGGTACAAATACAACGTGGTGGTGCTGTAAGCCTTCTCATAGCCGGACAAAAAAGTTACGCCCATAGGTAATGCAAAGTATTTATTCTCCATTATTATAAACTAGCGGAGTTCCCGGCGTTGCCCGGTGTAGTTGGCGTAGATTTAACCGTACTCTAATTTTATTCCCACAAAACATTTGTACAAAGTTTCATAAAATACGCGGCAACTTTTTCGGAATTAAAGCAAACTTACATTCACCAGCCCCCTACCAAGAAACTGGTGGGCTGAAGTTTATTTGCACTAATACTATTTTCATTCGTCCGAAAAGATTCATGTATATCAAGCTTCGATAATTACTACATTACTGAACATTATGTTAAAAACTCACGTTTGATTCAATTGCGAAGTGAATGGATATACTTGTGGCTCGAAACGCCAGATCCTTTGACTCTGCAGATAAAATATCAAAAGTGAATCCGGAATAATATTATCGTAATCAGAAGACTAATGCTGAAGGCCAGAGATCATGCTTAAAGAAAATCTCTGTTGTTTTTACGGCTATCTATGGCGTTTAAAAATTGATATCCCGAATTAAAGGAAAGAACAAGCTATGGCTTTTAAAAATTGAATATATCGAATTAAAAGAAAGAATACTTAAAGTTTTGTTTAGTGTGCAAAATAGTTATTACTGTAAGTTATCTTATTGATTTAATTAAAGGCTATGGTCAGAGACATTGTGTTGTGTGTTTAGTGCGGAGTATGCGGCATCTAGTGATTTCTCCTGTGGAATTTCTCACTATACGTTCAGAATTTCATTTAATGCTCCTACATTATTTAACGTTGAAACATAAGACATGCCAGACAAGTGAACTAAGATTCTAAGCTTTAAAACGGTGAAAACTCCATCGAAATCTGCCCCGTAGTTTCGGAGTTTTTATACGACCAATATGTCCGGTTTTCGTTTTATAGATATACATATGTAAAAATCAACGCTGTTCTGTGTGTTTGAAATGCATAAAGCAAAAACTGCCGCGGCAATTGGGATTTTGTTTTTATTTTTTTAGATCTTGTAGTCTTGCTTAAAATCTGCGATAATATCTTATGACTTTACGTGAACAAGGAACGCTGTATGAAAATATATTCACTTAGAGAAGGAAGAGATAGGTGCCACAGATAACACTACATTTTAGATGAGCACTCCTTTCAAGAAATACTGACAAAAAATATCTTTACTACTCTTTTGATTTTATTTTATTTTTTGACTTCGGTTATTTATTTCTTCAGTTTTCTGAAATGAAGCACATTAAAATAACGCAAATCATACGTAATAAGAATATTTAACATACTATAAACAAATTTCTGCTTGAAGACATATTCATCTAAGAAGACTCTACTAATATTTAGATTGTGTTGATATTGTTTTTTTTTGTTTTTTTTTTTACCTTGGTAATTTTTTTTTATTTTTTAGTTTTTTGAATGTAGTAAATTTAAGTAAACGGAATACGATAATCATAGATAAACAGTTCACTAAGTCAAACAGAATTTTGTTGTCTAATTTACGGTAAACATCTCTGTGCCTAATGCAAATTATAAACCTGATAGCTTTTTCCTGTTTTATTCCATATCAGTATTTAAAACATGTTTTTTTTTTTTTTTTTTTTTCGGTTGACTGTTACAGAAATTATATTTTTCGTTGTGCCCACAATTGTAATCCTAACCAAAGTTTGCGTTTAAGAATATAATTCTATACTTCTTCGTGCGTTACTATAATACTGTTATACAATAATTATCGCTATGTATTAATATGGTTAATTTTTCATGTAGCTTTAATTTCTTAAAAACTAACTAACTTACTTCACAACCCGAAGGTCAGTTGGCTCCTTTCAAGGAGACATACTAAGCCATTGTGTCAGAGGTAGGACGGCCAGTTCCTTTCCTCTGCGTTCCACAGTTAAACGCGGAATCCAAACTACAGAACGACCTGGTGTTACTTATCTGACCAAAGAGAACTCTTAAGAATTACTGGCTCCATCTGGATTTGAACCCGAGACCGAACTACTAACATTATTTTATGCATTATATTGCGTTAAAATATGAGTGAAACAAAAAACAATTGAGATTCAGCATTAAAATCGAATCGAAGTTAATCTAAAACAAGGGAAAGTTTTTAAATGATATTTACATATTTGGTATAAGAATAAAGTAAGGTAAAGCTTTTTACACACACTGGGGTTCGCGCGCGCTAAGCAGCGGGCCAATGTTAATTTAATTTAAAGTGATTGTGATGGAGCGATGTTCCAGGGGCAATTTTCCGATGCACCTATTTATCCCTTTCATCATCTTATTATTATTACATACATTTTATCTTAAATCTGCTTTTTCCCTTTACGAATGAAAATAATAATAATAAAATATTGGTCGAATGCTCGTTTATCTCGCGCGCGGAACACTGAATTTACTATTTTTTTTATTTTATAAAATTAAAAAGTTTAGAAACAACTAATTTTTAATTATTACTGGTTTTACAGGCTTAGCCGCGCAGTTTATTTTACAATTTTAGCTTTCGGCTGCCATACTACAACAGCCTTCTTAAATCCAGACATCATTAACAAAGATGGACGATGAAGCCTGAAAAAATCAAGTAATTTTTAAATCAAGTTCATCATTCGTTTGGCGAAATCATCTTTCAAATGGTATCTGTAAATTTAGACAAAATAAAAAGTAGAAATATTATAGTTGTTTGTGAATAAGTTTTGCAGATTTAAAACAAATGTGTTTCCATTACGAAACATGAAATTCTTTCTCGAATGATAGTTATAATTTTTGTTGAAAGAATTTAGCTGCTGAAATATAGAGTTTGTTGAAATTACTCACGTTAATCAGTAATTTACGTTTCCAAAGCCGTAAATTCCAGAAAGATCACGATAGTTTTCTTGTAGTCTACAGAATCACTGTATATTTAAAAAAAAAAAAAAAAAAAACTGAAAAAAGGTAGGAAATGAAATTATTTTTGGTTTTTCTCCATACAGTCGTACAGACTATCGCATGTGTAAAATTCACACTTTTTGAAGGACGGTGGCAGATCGGCTTTAATTTGACACCCACGAAATTCTTGTAAAAATCACTTACAATTATCTTAAATACTCGGGAAATATACCTATAATAATCTCAGATTTGCCTCCTCTTACAGTATATGTCTACATTTTTGATCTTGCAAAATATTAATCGCTTAAATTTTCAAAGGTTGGCAGGACTGATGACAAATGAAAAGGAAGAATATTCTTGGAGCTATGGTCAATAATAGAACAAAAAAGTTATGAGAGGTGTGACAGAGAGGACATAATTAAAGAATTCAGCTTACCCATAAAAATTTTAATATCATTAAAATGAATTTCTGTGATTATTAAGCCTACCTGTAATTAAGTTTCTCATAAAAAGATTTATTTTAAATATACGTAAAATGGTGTATTTGCAGAAGTGGACGATAAATCTTACAAAGGTTACTAAGAAGCAAATAATGAGATGTTACTAAATTCTAAGATGAAGGTTTCAGGCGTACCAATGGACAAATAAATGATTCCATAAATGTATCACCTTTCAATCAAAAGGTACACAACCGTAATGTTAATCCGACGGCTAAAGTCATTAGAGGCGTGACGGGACTGGCCACAAGGAACGGGAAGGAATTTGGCCATGGACTTTCGGAAGGTAGTATCCCGACATTCGCCTGGAGTGATTTGGGGAAACAATGGAAAACCCCAATATGGATGCCCGGACGGGGATTCGAATCCGCGTCCTGCCGAATGCGAGGCCAGAGCGTTAACCACTCCCCCACCACACTCAGTAATCCCACTTCAAGCTGAAACACACCACCAGAGCAGGAGGATATAGTTAAAACCTAGACGTCAATTAACATATGTTGTCAGCATACAAACTGCCACTATTCAACCAATGCAACTAATAGGTTATAATAGGACAAACGTGTTAATAATTACAGTATAAACAGCATAGCCTGTGAAATGGGCAACATTCAGTGTAGAGAATGAATGGACCATACGTTGTGAACCGTAATACAATAGAGATTATCATTAAACTGGAATAAAACTGCTGGTATTGAGCTCATCATGACCGTAATGTGTTATACGCAAAAACCTGCAGCCACAGTGATTAATATGCAGCACCATCCATTCGTTAATATCGATGTATTACTATCAATGTTCAGACATTTGTTTCTAGGGCAACTTAGGTGTCTCATTTAAAAAGAAGCACCATTATTTACTTGAACAATACAGAACAACCTCAAAACGATTTCATGTAAATAAATATTAGCTTCACGAGAATGGTGAGTTCAGAGGTACTTAGCAGAAAAAATAGTCTGTGCAGTTTCCACTATTAGTTAGCTACTCTTGAGTCTACTTTCTCGATAGTAGATTCTACTGTTGAAATATTTTGTTTGTTCAGTATTTCGTACATTCTCGATTTATAATACCGAGCGTGGTGAATAAGCGGTAACGCTGTGGCCACGCATTCGGGAGGACGCGGGTTCGAATCCACGAACGGATATCCAGATTTAGGTATTCCATGATTCCCCAAAATCACTCCAGGCGAAAGCAGGGATGATTCCTTTAAAAGGCTTTTCCAGAATTCTTTTCCGTTCCTTGCCCTCAGCCATAAAAGATTTATAGTAGATTTCAGGTTTTGTCATTTAGAACTTTAGATTTTACTGTTTTGATGTAATATCTTTAACAGGCTTGTTTGTAAAAACAATAAATCTGCTTCTAAGGAAACCTAAATAAAAGTTCACACCGCTCTAACGCATTGTGGATATGATTATATTTTTCCTCTTTTCTGTCAGACTTTAAGAGCTCCAGTTTACGTAAACTTCTTGTAGAATACTTGCGTACAGTAATTTAACAGAAACATTACAAATGCTACTGAAAATATGTATTTTCATTTATTTGGATTTTGGAGAAGATTCATACAGCCAGGACTTTCGGTGTGTAGAAATGTGTCACTTTTTTTTTTTTTTTAAATCTGCTTAACGTCTCTCTAACAGCGAGTTCTTTAAAGACGGGAAAGGATGGGGGGCCACTCCAGGCAAATGCCGGGATGCTTCCTTCAAAAGGCCCTGGCCGAATTCCTGCCCATTTTTTCCCGTCTCTAAAGACCTCGCTGTTAGAGAGACGTTAAGCAGATTTTTAAAAAAAAAAAAAAAAAAAAAAAAAACCTTTCACATTTTTGCACACCGAAAGTCCTGGCTGTATGAATCTTCTCCAAAAGCCAAATAAATGAAAATACATATTTTTAGCAGCATTTCTAATGTGTAACAAACGTTACATTGTTTACATTTCGTAGCTAACGTCAATAAGACGATAATGTATTGAACAGTTTCGCGTAACAAGTAGGAGTCAACCTTGATACTTTATCTGAGAGGGCTGTCATTATATTCCACTTTTTTTGGATAAACTCTGAAAAATATTTAAAATACATCTCTCAAACTTAGTACTGAACTTTATCCACTTAAAACGGAAAACCAGTTAATAACAAACACAATAATATACAGTGACGCAACTGCAGTACATAATTATCTATATATTAATACGCTAAGCGAAAACTTCGGATTCCTTTTTAAGAATATTGCGCGCACGGAGGAGTGTGAGATTTGGTAGAGGTTAAAGATTGTATGGAGATGAATTGCATAAAACTAAAATTTATATATAACACTTCAGTTGAAAGGAATGCACTCACTTCATGTTGTCATAAGAATAAAGCAGTATTACTGGTTTTAAATCAAAATTAATATTTTAAACAATTGTATGATGTGCTAAACTCAAATGAACCATCCATAAAAAGTGAAAAATTATTTTTAAAACATTCATATATACAATTCATCATTTGCTACGGTTAGTCCAGAATCTAAAATTTCGGATACAGTCACGCATGGAGTATATCATTTTAATTTTATAGGTTCTGCAGGGAATTAAGGCATACAGCACAAGCTAATGACGTATTGGTAGACGCTCGTAGTCAACGACGTCAATTTCTGCAGTTTATAATACATCTATGTTCGCAGAAAACACAAAGGAACAAATTTTTAAAAAAATCAGTGATTTTACAAAAGAAACTAAATAACTTAATGAATTACTGTCGAATTTCGACTCTTGGGCGATCGCTAGTATCTTGTTAAGACACTTAAGTACAAATTTTGAAAATATGTTTTGATATAAGCTTGTTATTTTTGTTGTCAGGATGCAGCCATGTTTAACTGGTGTTGTCAGTAGCCATGTATCGACTTGGTAATCCGAATAACAGGTGATCTGCTTCTTCCAAGTAATTACAGTTACATTGTGCGAAGGTCTCCATATTTAATGTGGGTGTTTGCAATAGCGGCCACGATAGACCTTTAGTCGAGTCATAGCTCTGGTTAAGTTTCTTTGCATATTGTAACCCTCATACTGTGATCGTCGAAGGGTGTTCAGAACCACTTCGTGAGAATTGAGCCATTTTATTTGGTGGAACTCTTGAAATATCAGGCTTCTGAGATTCCTCCTTGCCTTGTGACGAAAGTAGCTGCACAATATACCCTCACCTATAGAACGGGGTACCGCGGTCCAGGTTGTTGTATTCAGTTCTCATTCACTAGCAGCAACGCATTTATAAAACACTTTATTGGAAGCGGAAAGTTTCGTAATAATCTATGGAAGAGAATTTTTTTCTACATCGAAGTAATTGGAGCCAGGAAAGGACTGGGAGCAAGGAACGGGAAGGAATTTGGTTATGTATGTTTGAAAGAACCATTCAGGCATTCGCCTGAAGTGATTTAGGGAAACCATGGCTGGATGGGGATTCGAACTCGCTTCCTCCTGAATGCGAGACAGCGTTACCGCTCACCCACCACGCTCGGTGAGGATTTAACATTTACTCTACGTTAAACAGCAGACGATTGCAACCTTATTCAAAGTCTTTGACATGAGCAATATTACATCAGTGATGAGGTTTATTAAATTATGTTTTAAACATCGTGAGAATGTAACGTGCGTGTAATGATTTACTTTTTATACGAGTTGTTTCTCATCCTTTTTTATGCACTTATGTTTATACCTCTTGTTTTACTAATTAAACTTAGTTTCATATTAATGAAATTAAAGAAAAAGGTTTCAAGACACACAACATACAACTGAGAGCTGTAATTAATAACAGCTTGTGATAGCCCTAAGACCCAGCTTGCTATTAATTAAAGTCTTATTAATGAAGTACACTTGTATTGGAGAGTGATAATCAATGATTAATTGTAGATTTATATATTTTTTAATGGACGAGTATTGTTTTTATGGATGAGAATGGTTTAAATGATACTTTGATTAAAAGCAGTAAAGTATCTGAAATGTTCATTAAAATACTGAAATTATGAATGTTGTGTAAGTCCTGGTGCTTTAAGTGTGATTTTCGACTGTTTGAAAATAATTCAATTTGTCAGTTTCAAGTTTAAATGGTTATTAATATTTCAAAATATCAATAAGAAATGTTTCTTCGTGATTATAACTAATTTTGTATATGTTGTAATTATTTATGTACGATTTCTATTGTTAGAGCCATTGTCAGCTCTCGAGAACGTAGTCTATTTAAGCTCCAGAGATTCATAGCAGCCAAGTTCGCAAGGAAGTATACTAATGAGACACTATATCAGTTTTAATCTGACAATAGGCCATATTTCCGCAGTTGTTGAACAATAATTTTAGAAATAACTCCGTCTGTAAACAATTGTTTTGGTGAATTTTATTTTATTTTCGCCCTGTGGCTGTAAATGTATGTTTTTACGTTCGTGTTATTACAATTACTATCTACTGCACAAATCTTTACATATATGTACCACAGTACTCACGGATATAGTGACAATCTCACATGCCAATCTGGAACAGCACTTTATTCCCTTTTTGTGTAAGTACGGTGTGTTTATGTGTGTATAAGTATATAAAGATTTGTTCTGTAGATAGTAATCGTAACAACACACACGTAAGAATATGCATTTACAGTCACTGATGATGCCCTGCACCATAAGGGCGAAACGTGTCCGGGGTATAAAATAAAATTCACCAAAACAATTGTGTGTTGACGGAGTTATTTATAAAATTACTGTACCAGTTGTATTAGCGATGTGCTTTAAAATCTTTTGAAGAAGTTGAAGCCTTGTTCGGATATTTTTTTGAAGATTTTGGCGGAAAAAGTCAAGTAATAAGTTTATTAATGGTGTTCCAACAACAAATACCTATAATTGAGAAGTTATAGAAGTTAAAGATCATACTTAAATGAAGGTTATAAATTAACTAGTGGCCTGACAAACAAAAGCCTGTAGATCTATCAACTGATAGCAGCGTGCTAATCAACCAAGATGGAATAGTTTAAGAAGGCTGCGCTATCACTTGAATTTTTTTGTCGATTGCAATGTGTTCCGGTAATATATCTCAGTCTGTTCTGATGAGGGACTTTGTCCGATTACCGCTCACATGGAGCTTTACGAATTACTTAGTTTTAGCACCTTAACGTCTGTTTGAGTTTGACTGGAATCGTCATGCAGGTCTAATTGTTTACCAGGTGTTCTCTGATTGTTCAATGTCGCATCACTAAGGTCACGCCGTGATATCTTTGCCGATCCCTCACAGAATACCAATCATGGCCGAAATTTTACGGACTCTCGGATTTTCAGTTACTTCTGAAAAATCTTGCTTCATGCACGCGACGTACGCTAGGACACTTCTTAAATAAAAAAAATATTACTTGGTACGATTACAGACATGGCTTATGTGGCAGAGACAGAAGCGGACTACGCGGTCAATTGAAAATATGTCATTGGGGTGGTCCAGCCATATAACAGCTTATTTTTTAGAATTAATTGTTCCTGGCTGCTTAACATCTTATGTATACATGTTACTAATTTTGTGAGAAGAAATACGAAAGTTATTGAGGCCAAAAATGTGTTGCTCTATTATTACACTTTGTCCGTTTTATCTGTTTCTAACAATAGGGGAAAATCAGCAGTTTGAGAGTTTCCCCTTTTGTATGCCTTTGGTTCGACTTGATAAACGAACTTTACGTCTTCCAGTGTTAATTGCTTCGCCTTGTTTATAGATCCGAAGCAATTTCTTTGCACCACAAAGAGACGAATAGTGAAAGTAATTGCGGAAGACCGACAAAAACAAGCGTTTGGAGAAATCTACGCTTGTAACACTTTCGTAAATAAGTTAAGACTGGACCTTTCATTCAAAAAGTTTTTTTTATTGCTAATGGCTTTACGCGTCTTCGAAGTAGGGGTGCAACGAACGGAAAGAAACTCGGCCATGGCCTTTTGAAGGAAGCAGCCCGGCATCAGCATGAAGTGATTTGGGAAAACCATTGAAAACCGAAATCTGGGTGGCCAGATGGGGATGCGAATCCCCGTTTTGCCAAATTCGAAGCCAAACGAAACAAAAATAATTTTTAAGAACAACGCACCTCGTTTGCTTAAATATCCCACAACATTGTGGATTTGACGATAATTGTCAGTAATGTACCACATACGTGCCTGCCGGGTAGGTTATTCCAGGCTGACGAAGTAAGAAAGAAACCTATTCTTTTTCCACTGTAATAACGTTTCGCGTATAGCATAATTATTTCAATAATAAGTTTACAACGTGAACACTCATAAATATTAAAGATTAAGGACTATCGTAAATTTTTCGTTTCTACTGGCATTTATTGTAATAATTAGTTAACTTCTCAAACACGACATTTTTTTTGAGTCAAAACTTTCCTTACTTTCTTCTCTGCAGTTCAAAGTATCTGGGAACATTGCAGCACTTTTACACCTCCATTTTCATCGAATGGTATAGAGTAATAAGAATATTCTTTTACTCGTATTTACCCAATTTATCACTTTCGTCTTATTGACAGCAGTTAATCTCTGGAGTAAATGTTTTATTGCAGTCGGAATTGGATGTGGGAGATGACGTATCGATCAATAGGTCCCCGCAGTCATTTCTCTTTCTTATTGCAATGTAGTCCACATTCAACCGCATTATTAAACCAGATACCTGGTCACCAATCACAAATTGCGAGGCCTCCCACCTGTTTTGAATTTAATAAATATTAACTGTTTCCTACAACTTTGTTCTCTGTTAATATATGTGGGATTTCTGAAACGGCCTCTAAAGATTTAGATAAAATTTCATTTTTACATAACGTTTGTTTTTCAAGGTTACCGAAATAGGTCTCTTCCTGCAATAACGCTATTTAAAAAAAAAAAAAAAAACTGTTTTTGTATTTGCTATCTCGGAAACGACCCTAACACCATCTCGTAGACGTTTCAGGTACCAGTAAGCCGACTGATGTTAATTAAGTTCTCTTTGGTTACAGCAAGGAACTCTTATATCTATAAATGAATAATTTTTATACACTACCTAACCAGTGCAAATAGAATCGTGGTCAGCCACCGAATGATAATAAAATAATGTGGAAATAAGTAAAATCAAATATTTATTAATGAAAGGCATTTTATTTTGAAGAGTAGCTTGTAATAAATATCACTTTTACTATATAAGTCGTTATCATTAAATACTACATGTTTGATTGTAAAACATTTAAAATGTAGATTTTTTAAAAAAGCATTGCCTTTGCCAGATGTCCTTTTTTCAATCATCTTTACTTTAACGAACTTCTTTGAAAACAATATTAGCAGTCATAATCTGATCATCGTTGACTTTTTGACAATATGCGTCTTTACACTAAAACAAATATTAATGAATCTACAAACTCGCGAAAAAAAATCAGCAATCCTCCGTATTTAATATCTCTGAAACGACTCTAACGCCATCTCGGAGACGTTTCAGGTACCATCCAGCCGACTGATGTTGGTTCTCTTTGGTTACAGCAAGTAACTCTTATATCTTTAAACGAATAATTTTTCTACATTAGTTTGCCCGTGCGAATAATATCTTAATCACCGAATGGTAATATAATAATGTGGAAATAAGTAAATGCAAGTATTTATAAATGAAATGTATCTTGTTTTGAAGAAGAGTAATAAATATCACCTTTGCTATAAAAAGTCGTTATCATCAAATACTACATGTTCAATTGTAAAATATTTAAAAGTGGTTATTTAAAAAATATTGGCTTTTTCAGATGTCCTTTTTCAATCTTCTTTACTTTACAAAACTCATTCGAAAAGTATCTCTAACACAAAAATGAATATTAATGAATCTATAAATTATGTATGACATGCATAATACTCAAGTCGCCAGAATTTTTTTAAATTTTTATTCTAAACAAAATCTATAAGCCAGAGAGAAACCATTCTATTTCAGAAAGTGAAGTGAATACACATTGTAAAGCGTAGACTTGGCTCAGAAGAAGATCTCATAACTTTTTGTCGTTACAAGAGTACGAGACTTGGCCTATTTTTACAAAAATGGTTTTTCTGGGATCTCATTTCTTTTTGTAAGTTGATCACTAATTCTGAATCGTTGCTCAAATGTAATGATCCATTCGAAAGTCGGTGAATAAGAACATTTCAGAACTGAAGACATCAATATTTTTAATTTACCAACTATGCTCCACAAGCAATTGGTGTGCGCCGTAGCCGAGCAAAGCAGATTTCCGTTGGTTTAATTACCACTGTAAGTAAACAACGAGTAACTTCCAAACTAAGCAAAGGAACAAAGTAAAATCTAATATGTTAGTTAAACGTGTAGATCTCTGTGCTCTAAAAAAAAAATCTCAGGCATATGGCTACTTCCAGAGCAAAGCAATTAACCCACTAATATGTGTCAGAATTTTTCATGTTTGGAATTGGAATTAAATAAATACGTGGAAAAACACCAACATTAGAATTTTCTTATGAATATGGGATGAAAGCACGTATGTGTACCAAATAACTTGTTTCTAGGATCACTGGAAGTACAGTGAAGTATTGATGTCTGGGTGTCGAGGTCGAAATAAAATTTTGAATTTCACTGACATCCAAAGTAAGGAAATGAAAGAAATAAAATTTAACACATTAGTTAAACTCAGTAAGCTCACTCTACAATAGAAATTGAGGTACATAAAGCTATTAGGATAGAAAGCGATTTCACGTTAGGGGTAGGTAAGGGGTTATATGGAAATTTACGAGTTTCAGACTTTTTTATAATATGTGGGTAAAATATTATCTGTGTACCAAATTTCATCTTTCTTCTACTACGGAAAGTACCTAAGAGGTTTGATGATCTTCAGTCGGTGACTGAGTTAGTGAGTGACAAAATCACAGAAATTTGTATATTAAAAATAATAACATCCGAACTAAGAACAGGATAGCGAAATAAAATTTAGTATGCTTGCTAAGTTTGATGATATCTATACAGAACAGAAATTTGAGATATGTAGCACGAAAACTACCAAAGAAATTGAGGTACAAAAATAGCCCGAATCGCTTCAAGAAAACGTTAGGCAGTGACGCCGTTGACTGGACTTGGCGGGTTCATTGCCATGCATCCAGATCTCTGGCGAAAGCTGTAGAAGCTGTAGAATAGCAACCGAAAGCTTATGTTATCCAATAAACATTGTGGCATACCTCTAAAATCTAATAATAATTGACAAACATGGCCGTGGATGCCAGAGAAATCGTTTTCATATGATGACACCCTGCGGAGTTCCTTTTATGTGGACAGCATTATAGCGTCGTGTGAGGAAGTTTCTGGAATTTGGAACGTTAAAAAATATTAAAAATCCATTTTTTCGTCTTATCAATGTCAGGTTCGAACTTATTTATCCTTGTATTTTTCTGGCGAAGGATTAAAGTTTACAATGGCCTATTAATCAAAGCTTGTTGGGTAAAGCTTTACAAGTATTTATTTTAAAAAGGATTTAAAAATTAAATAATAACACGATGATACTGTGAATAAATTACAATTTAATCCATTGCTTACTTGCCTATGCTCCCAGGCGACGGCCGTTGCCATGGAGGGTAACACCACAAAAATTCAACTGCTTTGCGAAATGTTCTGCAATGATTTACAAATTCCCATACTCGTTACTAAGTGTTATCTATGCTATTATAACTCTGTAAGCTGGCTTTGAATGTCTTTTTGTTTGTCCAAGCATCATGCAAATACTGCATAACCAATTTTTGTGGGGATGGAAGCATATAGCCCAGCTTAAAATCTGCGGTATATCTTAAGACTCTATGCGACCAGGTCAAGAAATGATCATTCGTTCTTAGCTAGCGCAGATAGGTGCCAGAGATCACAGTGTATCTCAGATGAACACTCCTTTACGACCTATTCATTAAAATCACGCTGTAATACAGATAAACCCTTTTGATTCTGTTAATAATGATTTATAATGTTTTTGGTTATTTAATTCTTCAGTTTTCTGAACTATAGACCGTTAGAACAAACGGAAAACATTAATCAAACCACTGCGTCAGCGATTAACGACACTGTGTAATCTAACTTTCGGTAAAGGTTACAAATATACTACGTAACAAATGTTTATGCTTTGCTAAGAAAAACAAAAGGTAAACGCGTTACTAAGCACAAAAAGGTCCGCGCTCGCAAAGCACAGGAAAAATACTTGCCGTACATATGTACAGTACATAATATGTTTGTAAAATGGTCTGTGTTGTTTGAAGTCGCTGGAAGATGAAAGAAGGTAGATGCTGAATTTCAGTGCAGCGTCGGGGGTGCCATATCTAATGAACCCATTCTAAGTATAGACCACAACTAACAGTTTCGTATCATCTCTCTGTGGCGATTAGGAACTGTGCACCATCACATCTGCTGTCTTGCTGGCATCAACAGAAATGCTGGGAATTTGGCTCTAACCACTTAACTCTGTGTTACTGCACTTCAGTGACCTCTGCCATGCGTCTGGTCCGACAGTAATTGGCCGCCCGTAACTGGAGTCCGTAGTGGGTATGCAGCCCAGTGTAACGCATCACTTCGCTGTGGTATTAGGGCGCAAAATGGAGAAGAGGAAACAGGAAACAGACCCCAGACACCCTTCGTTCGGACACGAACCTCAACCCGCAAGGCTGAAGTCAAGAAAGAGCGTCTTACAGTCAACTACAGCCATAACATCTTCACCTGGTAGAAGCCGTGTAGAACTATGGCGAAATTTGTTATCTGAAGGGCACTCGAGGAATATCTTTTTTTTTTTTTTTTTTTTAACTGCTTTACGTCTCCTATAACTACGAGGTCTTTAGAGACGGGAAAGGATGGGGGGCAAGGAATGGGAAGGAATTCGGCCATGGCCTTTTGAAGGAAGCATCCCGGCATTCACCTGGAGTGATTTGGGGAAACCATGGAAAACCCAAATCTGGATGCCCGGACGGGGATTCGAACCGCCGTCCTCCCGAATGCGAGGCCAGAACGTTAGCCGTTACACCACCACGCTCGGTCGAGGAATATCAAAGAGGCACGGGCCGCGGGGTGTAATCAACCATATGCCATAAGGAAGGCAGTAAATAGATTAAGAACTGAAGTGTCCAAATGCAGATCTAATATCAAAAAATGAGGTTACACTACTGAAAACGAACTATGTGAATGTGGTGAGCTGCAGGACCCACAACATCTTCTGGAATCTACCTGGAACCTGCACTATCGGCGACCTTTTTAGGGCAAATGAGAAGGTCATCAGGGTTGCGGAATTATGGTCAAATTCAATTTAAATGTGTTCTATAGTCCATAATCTGAATATTAATTCATTAATTTTATTTGTTTTGTTTCAACTTTTAATGTTATGTCATGTACACGACAAATAAAAAAGGGCGCAAAATACCGACGATCGGCTCAAAAAATTCTCTTGACGTAATCTACACATAAAATAAAATTTGTACGTTAGGACTGTGTATAATATATCGGTATTATTATTATTATTTTTTGAAATATCGATATTTATGACTGATACGTTTTAGGACGATATTGAGATTTATATATCATAGTCGATATTTTTTGAAGTAAATTAACGTTTTCTGTTGTTTCTCGTAAATTATTCAAACTATATTTATTGAATTAGTTATACCACTGAGGAATTTATTAAAACAAGAAATTAAAGAATGCAAACAATATACTGCTGCTGGATTATGGGAACAAAGCGATTTGCCTAAGGGTATTAATAGTTAATTATAAATTGGTGTCTTTAGAGCACAATTTGTTTTTCGCCAAAACAACTATTTTGAATCCGTGCTTCAAAAAACTGCTGTTTGTTTCGGTATTGGTTTTTTTCTAATATAATAGTTCAAATTTAACAATAGAAGTACTGTGGAGTAGGCTATTAAAGAAGAGAAAAATATTTCACTTTGTGGGGGTATTTTCCATTTGAAACAGAAAAAACAATGTCATCTTTGAGGGATGGACACGAACACATGTCGAATGATGATTGCTTGGGTAAATTAAAGAAGTATGCGGATCAGCCAAATATTTCGAGATCATAAAGTGCCCTAAAATTCTCGACAGACTGCCCAATTATTATTTTTTTTAAATCAATCTATATACCGAAATACTGATGTTTCTTTTCGATAAATTGCGTAATGAAATAAAGAAATATCTAAATTTCTGTATACCACTTTACGTTAATGATATATTTAAAATATCGATATATCGAAAACCTAATATTTTAAAAAATATCAAAATGCCCTAATGATAATGAAACCCATCGTACTTATAACTGATCATTTTCAAACCGCCTCTTGAAGCTGTTCGCATAGAGATTGATATAACATTCAAGAAATCCTTATTTAAAAATTGAATGTTAAATACTCATAACAGAGGAAAAAATTTAATAACAAGGAGTATTTGTGTGTCTGTTTATATACTCCTCACGCAAAATCAAGCGAAAGGATTTCTACGAAAATGCACATAGCAATAACATGAAATAACTGAAAACCGAAATAGCGATGACTTCGTTCCCTTTTCTGACGATTAACAGGAAATTTTTTATTGGTTCTTAGTCTACAAAACATTTCACAGAAAACATGAATACTACGTCTGCTGTGATTTCTAGCATCATTCATAAAACAAACTGTTTTCTGTATGCGCAGGATTTCCTCGTACGGTTATAACTTCTCAGCGGAACTCGCGTTCACTGAACGTGTGTAAATGTGATTATAACGAACGGATGTTGTGAAGCTAAATAACTTCGTGGAAAGACTACAGACATAAACCACCATTCCGGGAAACTCTCAAATGTCCAGTGGCTTCGAAAGTGATATTTATAGCGTCGACTAGTATTAGCGAGAAAATACGTTGAAGATGTTTTAGGGTGTGCAGAATAAGCAGTCGGAACTGGATTATCCAAATGTCAACAACCAACTAAAAGATGTCGTTCATAAGAAGAAAATAGTGTTAAAGGAAAATAGCGAAATATTCACCGAAAAAAAAAAAAAAAATCGGGATGATAGATTCAGTGGTCGGTGTTGCGATTGTAACAGTAAGCAGAATACCTCGTGCTGTGAAATTGGGAGTAATTTCGTTTTGTGCGGGAATGTATTTTGGCAGAGCTAAATCTGCTGCCTGTTAATTCCATCACCCATCGGTCAGTGACGTCAGAACTGCGAATGTTTCAGAAACAGTGCCCTTCTGGTCTTTTCTAACAATAGATATACAGCTGATGAAGACAGAGCTGTCAAAACGTTGTGTTTTATAATATGATTCAGCTGAAAACTCTTGATGACTTCATCGAATTGACATTTTTTGTTGTTTTGCCGCTATTAGTGCTCCAACTGCTGGGAAAAGGCCTCTAGCTTTTCCTTACAACCCTCTCTGGCGCGTCCTATCAGTAATTTATTAACAGTGAACTGAGGCCTTCAGATAACCTGGCATGGCGTTTTAGTGCGTCTTCGCTTTTTGATAGGAACGAAGTAGTATTTTTTCCGGTCGGCAGTATAGGTCATGATGACAGCTTGACAGTCATTAACGATGCTCTAACATGGGAGGAGACTGAGTGAAGACATATATCAAGTTCAGAAATAAATAAGTAAAGGTTTTCTCAAGATTAGAACGTTGAGGGGGTATTGCTTGTTGGAGAACTTAAATGTAAATAATTGCCATAATATTTGATAGTAAACGCAACTGGGCAGGTGGTGGAGATAGGATTCAAAATCCTTTATCTTTTTTGAGAGGATGATGAGTCGATATACCAAGGAAGTGAGGGAATTGCGGTACCAATTATGGCCAGACCATTCGTTGAATGTGGTTGTTTAGAATGGGATTCACATTTTGGGTATCAAATACAGGAGTTGAAGTGTAATCAAAGAGGGCTGCCAGATTTGTTTGCGAAAATAACGGCAGAATAAAATCAGTAAGTGATATGATGATATGATAAAGGGGCCGGAATGGGAATCATTGGAAGACAGGAGGAGGGTGAAGAGAGTGGTGGGAGTCCATAAGATAATGTGACCTACATATATATTAGGGAACAATTAGAAGTAATATATGGAACGGAAAAGATGACCATGACCACAAGCTAGCACTCGATTTCAGGTGTATGGGAGTGTAAAAATTTTGTTTATAAGCTAATGGAGTGAGGAATTGGAATAACTTACGAAGGAAAACGTTTTAGAACATATGAAAAAGCATTGAAAATTCGAAAAAGGTAAAAGTAGATGTTTGATGAAATTACTCTGAAAGATAACATGTTTTTTTTTTTTTTTTTTTTTTTTTTTTTTTTTTTTTTTTTTTTTTTTTTTTTTGAAGAAAGTCATGAAAAGGATACCGCTGTAAGATAATAGCTACCAGGATCATTGTGCTTCACAGCAGTGTTTCTCAAAGTTTTAGCCTCCAAGTATCCCTATAAAATTTTCCAGGCACTGGCGAACCTCCTTGACAAAAACTGTGGCCTGGCGACAATGGGCAACAATGGGTCCGCCATTACGTAAATCTTGTCGCGAACCCCCTACGATCAACTGGCGAACCCCCAGGGGTTCGCGTACCCCACTTTGAGAAACACTGCTTCCAAGCAATTAAATATCCGAAACATTTAAGATTTGTGCTAGTTTCCTTTGGTGTAATGACAAAGATCGGCACAGAGATACGAACCGGAACCATTCGAATCTTTCAAAGTACACGCAGGCCAATGCTTTGGCACGGTCAACAAAAACCGACGTAAAAATGCGTGTATAAATTCATGACGTTTCAGTGACGATATTAAATTTCTTTTACTGGATCCTGGTTTGGCGTTTCACAGATACGTTAATCTTTTTCCAGAAAAAAAATCTGGTTCGTATGGATTTTGCGCAGAGAGATTCATCCGCGTAACTAGCTGACTTTTCGGTATCGCATCCAACTTTTTTTGTCTGACTAACAGAGTGCCAGGTGTTGTTCTGGAGCTCTATATGGAAGTTATGATTTTTTATTCCATTTGGTCGGATTGTCGTAAACATCATCGTCACCATCCACTTTGCCCAAATTCAGTTTTCGAGATGTATGCACATCACAGTAACGTTTGCAACTGTAAATTTGTTTTGAGTAGCGTGAAGGGGAAATGCAGGTGGAGTTTTGTAAACAAATGTAAAAATCATTTTTTTTTTTTATTTTTTTTAAATATAGCACACCTGCACAAAGTTGCTTTGAGAATATATATTTGTGTGTCGTCACACAAACTTTAAAGCAATTTTTAAAAGTCACGTTCGAATTTCTCGGTCACCGGAAGCGGTCAAACAATTAGTATGTCAGAGCCTTGCTGTGGGGATATTCATCAAAACCCTTCTTTCTTTTGGTACCGTTTCTGTAGGCCCCTTTGTCATCAGTAGTGGATAGTGTGGTGTTATAAACTACAGGATGCTTCAGAAATTACTCAATAACATGGGAAGCTTACTGATAGAATATGTTATATTGTCATTCTACTGCAAAATATCTGAAGTTTTAAATTCAAGTGTCATTTTGTTCTATGTGACTTCCATTTGCGACGGAGACAGAAATTTCAGCGGAAATCAGTTTTATTATCATCAGTGATATCTTACACAACTGCCAGTGCATATGGTGTCCAGTGAAATAGTTTACGCTAGATCCTCGAAATAGTCTTTAATCGAATGCCAATGTTGTGGGATCTAAGGTTTGTTGATTTCTTCGGACTAGCGGCAAAGTTTTCTCTAACCTGTTCATCAAAGTCAACAAGTTTTTTTTTTTTATATGGAACCGAAGAACTATAAAATGTCAGATTTATATTTTGGGGTCTAAAATGAGGCTGAACTGTTGTCACAGTTGTTACGCACTAGTGATAGTACACAACTTATACGCGCATGCCGCTGACGTTTGAAGTACCTAATCTAATACTAAATAACTAACTGACTTAAATCTGAAATGATGAAATACAAAATGACATTATAGGCGATCAAGTTTTCTGAATAAATTTCCATATGATTTTAAAGTTGTAGTCCTTTTGGAAGCAACAGGTATCTCCGTCACCTTATATACGAACACAGTGGACCCACAGCTTAATTTGCAGGTACGTCCACTAAACATCGACAGTGGTTGCAGAAGGGTAGTTTCTTTTTTTTTATTGTTTTAAAAATTATAATAACTTTTAAATAATGTTGATTACCTAAAAACATTATCAATTAAATAATAAATATTATTGTTTATTTATTAAATGACTGTTACAACTAATTAAAATATGAAATGAAGACAGTATTTTATTTTTAAAGAGTTTAAAAATTTCAAATGCATTTTAAATGGAGGTAAATTAAAACTTTAATTAATATTGTCATTAAAAAAGTTACTCGAGTAGCATCGAACCCGGAACGCCCGCGTGGCAAGCGAGTTCGTTACAGATCAGCAACTTCAATACCCTTACATAGTGGAAAAACCAACAAGACTATATCAGATGCTCGTAAAACTTTAAAGCCCTTTTTCTCGGAATCTTGTGAACAGTGCGTTTTACTTCTTTACTGGGTGGACACCAGTAAGATATACTACTAACCTGCGAAGTCTCATCCCGAACTGAATTTCCGAGACAGTAAGGTCCCCTTGTTTGTAGCACACCACTTTCCATTAGATCCGTTGCGTTTTCTATTAGACAGCCTCTTCTTATACTTGGACTAATCTTGTAGCTTCTGACTTTATAGTCTTTCTCGCAGTCCAGGCATAGGTAGAATGAGCTTAGTCCCTGCAGAAGATCATCGGTTCGGTGCTGGTTACGTCTTGTGTCCACACCTCGGGCTAAACTGGAAGCTGCAACTCAAGCAATGACAGGTATCTTCAGTAACAAATAAACTGCCGTATGCATTAAGATGTCACGTATAAAGTCACACACAAATCTGTGGCTGAAAAGGAAAAACATGAATTGGTTATCGTTAAAGGTATTTTATCACATGCTTAGACACAAAAATAACGAACATTATATCAACTGGGAAGGCAGGAAAAGTCTGGATAAGACAAATATTTGCTGCCCATGAGAATTGCGTCTAACTGTCGTCAATTCTTAATTTTTATAAAGGTTAATTATATGGCGATGAAACTGGATTTTATTTTATTTTTTGTGTCGTACGCTTTTCACTCCATTTTTCAGAGCATCTTCAGCGACATCTCTATAATATTTGTACAATTTGTCAGTTACATTTTAAAAAAAATTTAAAGTGCAGTTGAAATTAATTTTACTTACAGTTAACTAATAAATTTTTTTATTAACTTCCAATTGAGGATCTGGCACACAACATTCAGTTGTCAATTCTGGATGCTTCTCGAATACATGATGCAAAGTCCGATTTATAATTTCTCTTTTACTTGAGTAACCACTGGCACCAATTCCAATATGACTCCACAACTTCGTCTTTTCCCTATTACTTATTTAATTACTTTTCATGGATAGGCCTAAAATTTGTTCCGATTTCTGACCATCTCTTTATGAGGTTATCAATAGTCCTTCTTCCTGTAGGATGGTACTAATCGTAATGCTTTGGATATCTATAATTACCCATCACTAGAACGTGGTCCATTTAGTTTTCCCTTGTTTTGCAAAATTCTATGATTCAGAGAGGATATATTAAGTTGTTGCCTTATTTCTTCTTCTATAATTTAGGTAATATCCTTTTACTGATCTTAGAAACTTCAATTTGGATGTTTGAATTTTATTTTTGTACTAACCTCTAAACCTGTCAAAAATGACGGAGGAATGAATGTTCTGGGAATCCATTTCTTTGCGGTGGGCTTTACGTCACGTCGAAGTCGAGATCATTAGAGGCGGGATGGGACTGGGGGCAAGGAACGGAAAGCAATTCGGCCATGGAATTTTCAGGGAAGCAACCCGGCATCTGGCTGGAGTGATTTGGGGAAACCTTGGAAAATCTAAATCTGAATGCTCTGACGGGGATTCGAACTGTCGTCCTTCCGAACGCGAGACCAGAGCGTTAACCGCTCACCCACCAGTTTCGTCAATTCTTTGCGGTTCCCTAGATAAATAGAATTGTTGTTATGTAATGCTTTTAACCCTATTTTGTAATTTGTAATTATTTTTTCAATTGTAGTTTACACAGCGATACAGATGGAACTTCTATTGAACTAATTATATCAGAATTAGGGAACCAATGAAATTAAAAATAAATTAGGAACCCCCAAAATATTATGCTATAGCGCATGATATTGGTTTTATTCCTGGTCAAGGTATCATTCAGCACGATAAATATGGAACTACTTCCATCCGTATGATAACAACCTCAGTAGCTCGTAGCTTATGAAAGCGGCTTAAATTATTTATAAAACTAAATTCATTGTGAACTATTCTGTGAAAAACTGTGTCAGTTGTCATTCTGGTCCTGTCTGCATTTCGACATAACCAATATTGCTGTTCGAAATTCACAGATTTTTATTACCCGCGTACGAATACATTTTAGAAATACATTCACTGTATTGCGATCTAAATATGACCACTGGAAATATTTCTAACATAGTGATTTCAGTAATAAAAGCGACCAATGATTAATGTATTCATTTAAACACAGTTCATACTTTTATTTCAGTGTTTCGGCAAGTATTTTCTTCGAGTATATTGTAACAGTGACTAAAAATATCTACATCAAATATAAATATCTTATAAGCCCGTCTAAAATGACGTGTTTAACGCAACATTTTAGAAGTTTGTTTCTTCGCTAATTAAGTATAATTGTCATCAAATATCGCTAACAATCTTGAAACTGATATAATGTAAGTATTCCTTACCTTACTGTACCAACAGGATCACTATACAGAGAGTGTAAGAAAATCCTATATCGAACGAATTTTAATTAAGAAAAAGCAACTAATAACAATTAATTTGTTGATGTTTACGAAATGCATACTTTTCTTTTAGTGTATTGGTAGCTCATTTACACGTGGATGCTGAGCAAAATTCTTATTAAATAACGCGCATAACCTAGAACATCTCTGATCGTTGTTGGTTGAGCAGCGGAGGCGGAAGCGTGACGTCAAAGTGTGACAGGCATCGGTACATCATGACCAAGAATACCGCTTTATATAGATAAATTGTGTTTTATTTACCCACATATCGCTGTGACTCTTCTCTATTTTTCTTTTTACATTTTTATTTGTTTTATCATTTAAATTGTTGATTACTATGAAGAAAATGTATTTACAGTAAAGCGTGGATAATCCCGAATAATTTGGTCGGAGGGTAGTTCGGATTATCGATTTGTTCGGATTATCGATTGTATGGTTTATGTTTGTATACTTTTTATTTTTCCTTTAAAATTATATTAAGTATTTTATACTTTTACGTCCCCAATCAAAAGAAGTATTTTATTTTCTTCTGCTTCGTTTTGGAGACATTTATGCTTCTTTTTACAAGACGATAACGATGTTGTTGTAGACGTATAATGTTGGCACAAGATACTAAAGACAACGGAACTCACCAACATAGCAAATCAATAATAAAGGCGAAGGGCGAACATGGCGGGTTTTAGATTTCTAAAATAAACTAAAAACTACCGGCACACTAAAAGAACTGTTCTCGCCTCGCGATTGCAACAAACATTCAGCATCAAAAGCAGTGTGTAGTTGGTCACGCGGATATTGCCAAGATAATACAATAATAATACTTAATTAAATTTCCCTATATACCCATCTTCTCCCTTTCCTGCACCCACCTACATTTGCTCTCTGCTAATTTTTGCTTTAAATTCTTTCAACGATTTTGGTAAATTATTCATCATTTTACTTGGTAACTTATTCCATTCCCTGACACCCTTACCCAAAACAGAGAATCTTCCTAAACCCTTGTGCCTGAAATCGAGTGCCAGCTTGCGGTCATGGTCATCTTTTCCTTTCCATGCATTACTTCTAATTCTTACACCAATATCTTTACATGTCGCATCACTAATACAGGCCTTCTACACTCCCATGACCCTCCTCATCCTCCTCCTGTCTTGCAATGAATCCCATTCCAGCTCTTTAATCATATCTGTAACTGATTGTATTCTGTGGTAATTTCCAGAAGCAAATACAGCAGCCCTATTTTGCACCCTCTCCAATTCCTGTATTTATTTCTTACGCAAAATGTGGGTCTCATACTACACTACCATATTCGAGCAATGGTCTGAACAAAGTTTTGTAACCAAATTCCTTTACTTCTCTCGTACATCGCCTCATTACTCTCTCCAACAAGTGCAGAATTTTGAAACCTTTTCCTATCGCCTGTCCAATTTGTCCTGCCCAGTTAAGCTTGTTATGAAATGTATTGCAGAGATATTTACATTTTAAGTCTTCAGCAAGCAAATCTTTCCGCACCTTAAAATCATAATCAACCTTTTGTTTTTTATTTGTGTATCTAATAAGCTGACTCTTCTTTGCATTTTCTTCATCCCATGTTTACCAACAAACGCAAGATGTAAAGAATTAAACTCATTGAACTTAGTTCTTAGTTGAATTTCCGAACAAAACAAGCGAAAAAGTTTACTGTGCTGTAAATCTGTAAGTAGCAACAAAGTTGACGCATTTGTAAAACTGTGCACAATTTTTAAAAAAAGTAAAAAAAAAATATTTAAGAAGTTGTTCGGATAATAGACGTTTCGGTTAATAAACGTTTCGAATAATAGACGTTTGGGATAATAGACGTTTCGGATAATAGACGTTTCGGATAATAGGCGTTTCGGATAATAGACGTTTCGAATAATAGACGCTTCGGATAATAGACGTTTCCGATAATTGATGTTCGGACTATCAACGCTCTACTGTGCTTTTTTTAACTTTATAACTGTAAATTATGTATGCTGAAATGACTATATTTGGGAAAATTGTGCTAATGATGGCTGCATGGTCTTTGAAGGCCAATAACTCAAGAAAACAAGAGCGTCGACCCCGCTCCAAACCCTTTGTGGATAAGCCCGCAAATGCTGTGCTGACAATCAGTCGCCATGGCATCTACTACCCGCTGACAGCCCAAAAAACCGGAAGGCCGCACAGTAGGGTTGTTACTAGCAGGCTGGTGTCACATTACGACCGTCACCGGTCCAATTAAAGTTTGTGGCACTGACAGCATTTAATCTAATGTTATATCACTTCCGTGTTGTCCACACGTAACTGTAGGATTACAATACCTGAGTGCAATTATAAGTTCGCTAGCTGTAGTTGCTCCCCCTGTGTTTGGCGTCTGGTGTGACCAGTACTTCCGGTGTGGGTCTTGCCTTCCGCTAATGAGGAGCGCCTGCTGCTCCCGTGCTGTATTGATCTGTCCGGTCCGCCCTGCAGGGCTTCACACGGGTACCGCGCCCTCCGCTGCAGTCGCCCAACCTAGCACCCGCCGCTTACTGTCCTGTCCCAGCTCCGTCACGAGAGATGGAGTTTTATGTTTACACTGTAACCCGAAACGTAGCATATAGCAAATGCCGAAATTGGTAGAAATATCTGATAGGCAGGTACAACATGTGAAACTACCAATCTATACTAATAATATAAATGCGAAAATAACTCTGTCTATCTGTTTGTTACGTTTTCAGGTATAAACAGCTAATCCGATCGTGACGAAATTTGACAAGGATATGCTATTTATCTTTAGTAAGGGCAAATGATACTATTTTCCGTATAGATAATACATATTGTCATGGAATTATAAATAACAAACTAAACTGCGAAAGACAGAGGCATAGCATGTATACATATCTGTAATATTTATAAACGTTTCTCGGAAACAAACCGAGTAATATTGTTATTAATGCACAATATTTCGGCGACTTTATTCTCCGTCGCCATCTTCAGGTGCAGTTGCAAGTCTTGAAGTCTGCCTTGAAGTCAGCCTTGAGCGTGTTGTTTGTAAACTGGCATGGCAACGACAGATGTTGTTATGTTGCCTAGCAGCATCTCAGATGTCATTAGACGCCCGCGGAACACAAAAAGCAGAGCGTTGGTGATGAGCAGCCTCAATAACAGGAATCCATGCATCACTTATCTGGAATCCACAATCCCTGTTTACCAAATCAGACGCGAGGCGAATTTAAAATGCTTCTTTAATGACGCTGTCCCAGAAGCCTCTCGCATGTGTCAACACCTTAGTCACTTCGAAATCGAAACCATGTCCTTCTGTCAAACTATGTTCCGCCACTGCTGATTTGTCTTTTTGCCCCAGGCCGAGAAAAATTACATTCATTTATATCTGTAATACTTACCAGCAGAGTGGGTTGGTTGCGCAGTGAATAAAGTGCTTGCTTTCTGAAGTTCCACGTGTCGTTTCGGGTTAAAATTAATTTAAGAATTGTTTTTCATCATATGATCCAAGCCTGGAAGATCCGTCTTAAGAATTCCATGTTAAAATGTAGGTCCCATAAATTCAGGGGTGGAATGCGTGGCAAATCGTAGGGGGACGAAAAGTGGCGTAAATTTATACTTTATTTGCGCTGTACTCAGGTTTTGTTTCTCCCGCAGGCAGTTTGTGTATGATTTATACTAATAATGTTATAAATGTAAATGTCTCTTTGTTGCGTTTTGACGACTAAATAGCTGTACCGGTATTAATGGAATTTGACAAGAAAATACTTTAGGAAGGACACAGGATATTTTTTCGGTATGAATAACAGTTTTAGTCATCAAGTTTTGATAACTTATCGAATGTTGACTGGTGGATGGATGCGTGTGCAAGTCTGTAATGTTAAATCGGTCACTCAGGCTCGCACGCAGTTTACAAGTATGATCTATTAATACATTTCAATTACAGATAAAACTTATTATTTAATATAGATGTCGATTTGCAAGCACTGTATTATTACTTTCTGTCTGCCTAAAGGTTTCTGGCATCAGTTAATTTTTCTTCTTTTTTGACGTGCCTCGCAGGCGTAAACCGGACCTAAGGTGTAGCTCTAGCAGAGTTATTAGAACCCAATAATTTAATGCTCATGCTGAAGAAAGAAGAAAAGACAAATCTGGAATTGAAGTTACCTTTTTTAAAAATCCCCACCTCCTTGCACCTTCGTTCTTTTCTGTTTTTAAACATGTTGGAAATTGGTTCTCTTCATGAGACAGGTCAGACGGTAGAATGGTATAGTGATGGCTTTCCTGTCTTATTATGTCGACTCGGTGTTGTTTGAGGCAAATCTGGCGTAACTTACAGCTTTCTATATCCAATTCTAGCAATGAAATTCGATGTCCACGCGTACGAAGTCGCGAGTAACAGTTCAAATATAAATGCATAAGTAACTCTGTTTGTTACATATTTACGAATAAACGAGAAAACCGATCTCGATGAAATTTAACAAGGAAATACCATGTATCATTAGGAAGAATATAGGATATCTTTTTTCCGGGATAAATAACATATTTTTTCATGAAATTTTGAAAACCAACCGATTGGTGACTGATAGGTGTATAGCGTAATGTTATATTGGCTTTGCTTCTCTCGCAGTTAGTTTTTGTGTGATTTGTGTTAAGCTAGATGTTTTTGGGACCAATACATTTGTCTTCGTTTTTTATTTGCCTCCGACACGGAAATCACATCTAGTGTGTCTCTAGCCGTCACGAGCAGCTAAAGTAATTAGAATCCAGGAATCCGATGCTCATGCTGAAGAAAGAAGATAAAATTAAGATGAAAGAAAGCTGCCCTCGGGGATCAGAGGCTACCGGACAAGTTGAAGACCGCGGGACTTGGGATGAAGAGTTTCCTACAGTTAACCCCCTTATTCTGTTGCTATTTTTAAACATATTGCATTTTGGTTCTCTTCATGAGAGAGGTTCAATGGTAGAATGGTCTGGTGATGGCTTCGTGCTGTTTGCAACACTTTTCATGTAACTTAAAGCGTTTTTAACGTACCTCGCTACTATTGTCTTTTCTACAGTGTTTTGTTAGCCTTTTATAAAACGATACAACTACATGAATCCTTTTTAACTTAATACTTGGTTTGACCGTTACTTATTTTTCAAACTGATCAACACTGTTCAAACATTTATTGTCACTGACAGTGGAACACTACTTACTCTATTAGATCACATTACCTTTACGTAAAATATCATCCTCTCTTTCTTTATAATACACAACATTTATGCAATCTTTTTTCCCCAATTTAAACTTACTTAAACATTTCTTGTTACATCTTTACTGACAATCAATTACATATATCATTAATTGAAAACGCTGCTAACTCATTCATTCTGTTTCTCTTGGCTTCTCCGTGTCTTCTATTGTTCTCCTCATCTTTTGTTCTGCTTATATCATCTCTTTGATATATCGTCTATGCATTGCTTTTCCTTGCTCCCTATTTAACTCATAATAACAATATTACTAAAAACATTCACAAAAGAACATACAAATAGTTGAAAATATATTAACATCTGTCATTTTATCGTATTTGGTTTGTGTATGTCCGTTATACGTTCTATATCCAATTTTAGCAGTAACATTCTAAGGCCATGTGTAGGGAGTCGCTTGTAACGTCTACTAGTATTGCACCTCTCACAATCGCAGCTATGTGAAACAACAGATAATATGACAACAGCTCTTCCTCAAGTGGTCTCAACCACGCTTTACCAGAGAAGCGTGAAGTGAAAAATCGTGTATCTGTAATTTCCCTTCAATCGATGGCCTTTTCCGACCTTCCTGTGAAACCTACAAAGGTCACACAATATCTCTGAAAGAATAAAAAAAAATAGTTAAATAGTCAAAGATAAATTTTCAGCATATTGATGATTAATACGCAGTTCCTCTTTATGCAGACTCACCTATCGACATAATAATAAATTTCTTTTAGAATATGCGACGACAACAGACTTATACCAGGTAATTATTTATTCTAAACAAAACACTCTTCTGTTACGATCATAAAAATCATTAATATTCTCTACCTAACTGTCCCTAAAATCCGCTGTTATCTACGTGTTACGTTGCGCAATGATGACAATCGTACGCTTTCCATTAGTAAAAATAACTAACAGTCTCTGCATATGCTGCACAATGAGGAATAAAACAAATAATCTTTTAAAAAACGTAGTGTCCTGTTTACTGATTCTAATCTGAGCTGATTTAAAGACTACTTTGTATAAACAGCAGTGTATTAGGTGCGATTTACAGCTTCACTGAATAAGACACCGTCTATTAGCAACTGGTTTTATTCATATATTCTCAGACGCGTTTCGCCCTAGTGGAATGGGGCATCGTCAGTGAGACTTATGGTTGAGACAGTTACATGATGGTCAGGAGTAGTTCCATTTGCACTTTTTTGTGACCAGAACTGTAGTTGTGGTTCCACATAACTGTAAGAAAAACTATTGTTACCCTTTTTTTTTGGAGGTAGCTATACCACTGTTTCAAAATCTATTGACATTTACACTTTGTGTTTGACGAACAGCAAGAAACATAAACAGAAAACAAGTAGGTTCTTGCTGTTCGTCAAACACAAAGTGTAACTGTCAATAGATTTTGAAACTGTGGTATAGCTACCTCCAAGAAAAAAGGGTAACAATAGTTATTCTTACAGTTATTTGGAACCATAACTACAGTTCTGCTCACAAAAAAGCGCAAATGGAACTATTCCTGACCACCATGTAACTGTCTCAACCATAAGTCTCACTGACGATGCCCCATTCCACTAGGGCGAAACGCGTCTGAGCATATATGAATAAAACCAGTTGCTAATAGACGGTGATTTCATTTACAATTGTGAAACAAGCAACAGCGGAAGGATGGCCAATATACCATATATCACTGAATAAGAGTCAACAGCTAGCTATCTTTCGTACATCCACTTTCCTAACGAAATGACACTTTTGGCCTCACTTAAAACACGGTACTTTAATTTGCCTTGACGAACGAACCTGACCTAGGAGGTACCACTTTAAGTCCTCGCGTTCGAAAGAGGGGGGGGGGGGGGGAGTTAAAGCGAAAGACCAGCACTTGCTCCCAACCAACTACTTAAAACAAAGCAGATTCAAATAGTTCAGCCAACAGCTGCAAGGACACACTTCCCTACGCTGACACTTAAAAATGGCTCTCCCAAACTTCCCTAATGATAATGGCACGCTCTAACTCTGCTCCCCCATTCATATCTTCAGTCTGATTGTCTCACTCTGATGCAGTTTTACTGACGCGTCCCCAAAGTGAGGTTCTTGCACGGAACACCACTATTGCAATAAATTCCCCTAAGTTTGAATCTGAAACGACGTCAAGCGCACAAATCACTAAACTTGCTGTAAAAAGTCTGATTAACCTCCTTGTTGCCCTTACTAAAACCAGAGAACGTTACAAAGTACTAACGTATTTAACTCCTTCAGCGTACAATATTCTGCCAGCGAAGTAGCAGTATATTTGGGAGGACGTGAGTTCAAATCCCCGTCCGGCCATCCACATTTAGGTTTTCAATTATCACCTGCAATCCTGCCAGCCGAATTCCGATATGGTTCCCCGTTCCCCGTTCCATGCCCACCATCCAATACTGGCTCTAATGACTTTAACGACGAGTCGTAAAGATCGAATAAAAAAAAAGGTTTTCCTCGGTTTCCCAAAAATGGTTCCAGTTGAATGGCGGAATGGTTCTCTCAGAGAGCCAGGGCCGAATCCCTTCCTGTTCCTTGCTCCAAATCCTCTACGGCGACTAAGCAAGAAACACAGTAGGATGGAAAAGAAAGTATGGAATCATTAAAAACTTTTTCATGAAGCCTGATGGATGAATGATAATCTTTGAGCCAGCCTTTGAGGAAGACGTGAGTTCGATTCCCGGTCTGACGATTGGATTCGGTTTTTCGTGAAATCGTTCAGGGTGGTTGCTTCATTACTGTCATTGCCAAATTCCTTACCGTGGTTTTCTGCAATCGTCTCCCCATTCTGCTGATATCTTCTAACGATGAGCCATAAAATCGTTCCCAAAAAGCTATGAGAGGGGGAAAGAACTTAGTTTTGTGAGGAAAAGTTACGGGAATTGCATTTTTTTTAATGTGTTGTCCACGTTAAATTATATGTCCCTGAACTAAATGTCATACCTCTCGCAGGCTGGTCGAATACGCCTCCTTCCACCAACCTTCAGATTGTGTACTATGACAAGAGGATAAATAATGGCATAATGGCATTTTTCACCGTCAAAACCGTCGACAGCAAAAAAAAAAAAAAAAAATTAAAAAAAAAAATTAAAAAAAATTTTTTTTTTTTTTTTTTTAAAACTTCTAATCTGTTTACCATTGGAAAAATAGTGGCAGTGCACTGAAAAGTAAGGGGACTAAACTGAAAAGTATGATAATTATTTACATAATTATTTCTTTTTCTTTCTATTTTTTTTCTTTAAAGTGTTGTTTAGTAAATAGACTATGAGGCGAAAATATTAAAACTGGGTAATCGAAGCGCCAAAAAATAATTTATAATTTTTTAAAATGAATTTCCTGAAATTCGTTTCGATCAATTAAAATATATATATATTGCTATTCACTCATTTTACACCAAAACAATTAGTGTTTTCCCTTTTTTAAGTGATCGTTTGGTAAAAAAATATTGAAGTAAAATAAGAGAAAGAAAGAGTTACTTGAAATAATTCATGTAGCAAAGAAAAGTAAGGAATATCGAGAAAAATACTTTAAAAACTCATATCTCTAATGACCTCGAAGTAAAGCTACACGTTCAAAACAGTAAAAAATTAGTTTAACGTATTTGTGGTAGGTTTCATCATTGTATACAGTTTTTCAATGACGTCGTTAATCCCAAGGACACTGTGTAAAGTTCCTATCTGTTTGCAGTGTCTAATACAAAACACAGTCTGTAGGTTCTGCTTGGTAGAGCTAGCCGATAGCAATGCTTGTGTCCATCATCACGGATTCTTCAGGAATTTCACTCAGCTGGTATGCGTATAAAGCTTACCACATTACCAATTCAAACTTGATCTAACAAGAAGTTTCTCCGTTACAAATCAAAGTGGGTGTTTGTTTTTATTGTTTGTTGTTCACGGTTATAGTAATAATAATTAATAAAATTGCGAAGGAGCGAACGCTTCGGTGACAATCTCCCTACACACCCATATTTATCCCTTCCTTCTTCCAATCCACTTTTGCTCTCAACCAATTTTTACTTTAAATTCTTTCAGTGTTTTCGGCAAATTGTTCATCACTTCTCTTGGCAATTTATTTCAATCCCTTACACCCTTTCCTATAAAAGAAAATTTTCCCACACCCTGAAATCAAGTGTCAGCTTGTGGTCATGGTCATCTTTACTCTTCCAAGAACCTCTCTTAATTTTCCCACCAATATCTTTCCCCAGCAGCCGTATAGTGGGTTGTTAACGAGTTTTGTATTCGCCGTGAATCTTTTCCGTCACTTGGGACTAGCAACAGGTAGGTGGTAAGTCGCGTACAAGGTGGCGCGTCATCTGACGTAGTACCCCTCTGATTCCCCTACAGAGTGTTGATACTCAGACTCAATGCATCAAGGCTTCGATTTGACTTCCCAGCAGTCATTGTCATCTCTAATTATACCTTCTCCTATAATACGTAGAATCATAATCTAACAACCGAGTATAATGGTACAGAACTAATTACTTCGTGTTGAACAAAGATACAAAAATAGTAATCACACTGAATCAAAATAGATGGGATGAAATATAGCTGTTTCTACAGATTGATGTTGAGAGGTTGCAGGCATTCCCTCTGCGGTCGTTTCATGAAGTCGCAGGATCGTACCACTGAATCTCCTAAGAGGACATTCACGGCAATGTGGGGAATAGTTTATATAAAATTTCACACTTTTCGCAGGCGTGTTTATTGGTTAAAAATTGTACTTACTTGTGTCTCTTTTTTGGGGTTTGCGCTGCGTTTTTTTTTGTTGTTTTTTGTTATCGCCAACGTTTCGGCACCAACCTTGAGCCTTCGTCAGGGCTTCTATCTTTCTAGCCACGTGGTTTTTTTGATGAACTTGAACACTGATTCACTGTTTATTTATTGCCGGTGAAAAATAAACACTAAATCAGTGTTCAAGTTTATCAAAAAAGGACGAGAAGGCTAGGAAGCCCTGAAGAAGGCTCCAGGTTGGTGCGAAACGTTGGCGATAACAAAAAAAACTGCAAACCCCGAAAAAAAGACACAAGTGCATTTTTTAACCAATGGTGGATAGTTTGGTGATGGCTATCTCGGTCATGGTAAGGATTTTCTATTATTTATTCCCCACTTGTTCATCCAGTAGTTGCATCTACCGTGGCCAACCATAGATCAGCTATTTCACGTAAACAATAGACAACACCAGTACAGACCTCAAATAAAATTCTGAAACTAATTACTGAAGTACAGTTCTTACCCAAAATATTTAGGCATGGTTATGGAACGTTAAATGACATACATCATATAACAGCGACAAAAGTAATAATCTGAAATATCATCCTTCACAAACTTTCAGGAACTGGTTGGGGAGCACATGCCGTAGCTCTCAGAACATCAGCTCTTGCTCTGCTATACTCAACTGTTGAATACTGCAGTCCAGTGTGGCTAAATAGCAGTCACATGAAAAAGATCGACACTCGGCTAAACGACACAATGAGAACAATATATGGAACTGTAAATCCTGCTCCTACGCAATGTATACCTGTAGTTTCTAACTCTCACCACCTAATCTGCGAAGTCAAGCGATTTTATAAAAGGAATGGCAGAAATGTTTAAGAAACCCACAACTTCCAATACATCAGGCCTACAAACGTCAAACTCGAAACAGGTTAAAATCAAAGTATTCAACATGGATGTTTGGTGAGATGCTGATACAAAATCACTTAAAGATAAACGAAACTGTTTTGACCAATTCCAATCTTGACAAACAGGCACTAATCCAAGGCTCTACAAGACAGCCTCCTGAATTCAACTTACCTGTGAAAACCAGAATCGTGTTGAACTAACATAGTGATAACCATAAGATAAATCATTAAACTTAAGCGCCAGTTTCTGTAAATTTTATTCGGTAAATGACTATTGTAAGTAAATATAAAATTCATACAATAACACAGAGGATTTAATAATTTCTGAAGGCAGTGAACCAGCCGTAAAAATTTATGCCGCGAAGTAAAAGATCAACTAAGGCATTAACAATATCAAGCGAGCTAAATATTATTGCAAAAAGTAGGAAAAGTGTACCGTACCGCTTAGTAGCATAGAAAGAATATATGAAACTACAATAGGGCTTATACAGAAGTGTTATACTCAAGACTGAGAAAATGAAGGATCTGAAAGGAAGAAGTGAAATGAAAATTTTAGCAACGGTAAAGAGAAATGCTCGAGGGGAAAAAGTACAAAACAGAGATAAGCAGCAGATCTGGCAACAGAAAAGTGAACGCAGACAAAAGGAAAATGTATGAAGCAAATACGGTAAATGCATGCAGAGAGAATGCGGAAATGGGCAAGGTAAAAAATACATAAAAGAAACGCCTTTGAACGGTGGAAGCAGTGTTATGCAGAAACTTGAGAAGACGGAACAGTGTGTTGTCAACAAGTGAAGGAGACTAAAAGCGATCACTTAGTGAAGTCTGCCAGGTATGTAACTGCTTAGCAGTGCTCTCTGACGGCATGTCTTCTGTACTGTTTACCTTCTGTCAACTTTTATTTACGAACTAGCTGCTAAGGTCGTCTACAATGACGGATTGAAAGCAGAGTCCTGGCAATTTATTTTGTTCGAATTTACTATAACAGTGACATAAAATATGGTGGCAACATCTACATCGAATATAAATAGCTTCTGAAATCGACAAAAATTCCGGGTTCAACTCATTGTTTTCGCAGTTGCTTAAAGAAATACAACATTTACCAATTAACGCTCAAACCTCAACAATGATGCAATGTGGCGCATATTTCTTAGTTTACTGTAACAGCGGTATTTCTCTACAGGGAGTATAACAAAACTTCTACATTGATTGAATATAAATAAAAAAATCTTATAGTTAGTATGTTAATTTAAACATTTACTTTTTTCAGCGTTCTGTAAATTAATTTCTTTGTGGTTGCTTGGCCAATCAGTTTGACATCAGTGGTAGGTAAATTAATGGAAAGATTGATATGCAACCACATCAGAAATATATGTGAGGAACGTAAGTGGTTTTCAAGCAGGCAACATGGTTTCAGGCAAGGATATTCATGCGAATCTCAGTTGGTGGGATATATGCAAGATATTTCAGATGAAATGGACAAGGGAGGCCAAATTGATAGTGTAGCACTAGATCTGTCTAAGGCGTTTGACAGAGTAAGCCATAAAATGGTATTAAATAAGGTAAAAACCATTGGAGTGGATAAGAAATTCATTTGCTGGGTAGAAGAATTTTTAAAAGGTAGAAAACAGAAAGTTAGGGTAGGAAATGTAGTATCAAAAGAAGTGGAAGTAAAAATGGGTGTGCCACAGGGTAGCGTATTGCGACCATTGCTATTCATTATTCTAATGAATAATTGTGTTGATTGTTTATTATCTGAAATTAGATTGTTTGCAGATGACATAATGCTGTATAAAAGAATCAAAACGATAGAGTATTGTAAACAGTTGCAGGGTGATCTGGACAGGATATCTAATTTGGTTGGTAAACATGGAATGAAGATAAATGCAAAGAAGAGTCAGCTTATTAGATACTCAAATAAAAAAGAAAAGGTTAATTATGAATATAAGGTGGGGAAAGAATTGCTTGCTGAAGACTTGAAATGTAAATATCTTGGAATTACTTTTGATAACAAACTTAACTGGGCAGGACACATAGGACAGGTGGTAGGAAAAGGTTTCAAAGTTCTGCACTTGTTGGAGGGAGTGATGAGGGGATGTACGAGAGAAGTAAAGGAATTGGGTTACAAAACTTTGGTCAGACCATTGCTCGAATATGGTAGTGTAGTATGGGACCCTCATTTTACGTATCAAATACAGGAGTTGGAGAGGGTGCAAAAAAGGGCTGCTAGATTTGTTTCTAGAAATTATCGCAGAATGCAATCAGTGACGGATATGATAAAGGAGCTGGAATGGGATTCATTCCAAGACAGGAGGAGGATGAGGAGGGGTTTGGGAGTGTACAGGGCATATACTGGCGATGAGGAATGGAAAGATATTGCAATAGGAATGAAAAGTAGTTCATGGAAGGGAAAAGATGACCATGACCACAAGCTGGCACTCGATTTCAGGCACAAGGGTGTGGGAAGATTCTCTTTTTTAGTTAAGGGTGTCAGGGATTGGAATGAGTTACCAAGAGAAATGATGAGTAATTTACCGAAAACTTTGATAGAATTTAAAGATAAAATTTGTAGAGGGCAAATGTAGGTAGGTGCAGGATAGGGGGAAGATGGGTGTGTAGGGAAATTGCTACCGGAGCCTGTGATCCATTGCAATTAAATTAAATTAAAAAAAAACTAAACCGAGTTGTAATTAAATACTGACCATAACCTCGACTTTGCAGTAATATCTCTGGCCGCAATTAGTCCGGAACGAAGGCCGAGCGTGTTACGTCAGCGTTACCGACACAATGACCGAAGTAGCCTTTTATACAGGGTGTTAAAAAAATGGGTAAAATATTATAGGAATTGATGGTATCCATCAAAATAAGACTAAATAAATGTTAGGCCGCAAACACATACTTTTCGGAGTTATTAGCAGGTGCGGAATGTGACGTCAGTCTATAGAAATGCATGCTTTTGCCCGTCGACGAAAGGAATCACACACTTTTTGAAATTGTACTGGTTGGTCTTGTATCGGGATCGCGTGTTCAGTACAGGACCAATCAGGAGAGGTCATTTGCTATTAATTTGTTGTTAATTCTAATAGTATGTGTTTGCGGCACAATGTTCATTCCAATTTTTTCTCTTGTACTATCACTTCCTAAATTTTTGTCACTTTTTTAACACCCTGTTAGATAAATATATTGCAGCATATTCTTCTTTCCTTAACATTTTTCTGGTTTTATTATACAGTGTACGTAAACATATTGTATCTTCGTTGAGCATTTTATTCTTCAACGTTTTTCCTTCTTCGTCTTTTACGTTTCTGACAGGAACAGAACACTTTATATGTCCTCTTTCTTGCTTGCGCTATAACTTTTATTCTTAGGTAAATTTTATATTAGAAGAACTCGAATATGTTAGTAAACTGAAGAGCAAAGAAACTCGTATAGACATGCTTATGCAAACACAGAGATATGTAAACACTCAGAGTACGGCGCTACGGTCGGCAACGCCTCTATAAGACAACAGGTGTTTGGCGCAGGAATTAGATCGGTTACTGCTGCTACAATGACAGGTTATCACGATTTAAGTGAGTTTGAACGTGCTGTTATAGTCAGCGCGCGAGAGATGGGACACAGCATCTCCGAGGTAGCTATGAGGTGGGGATTTTCCCGTACGACTATTTCACGAGTGCACGGTGAATATCGGGAATCCGGTAAAACATCAAATCTCCGACATCGCTGCGGCGGGAAAAAGATCCTGCAAGAACGGGACCAACGACGACTGAAGAGAATCGTTCAACGTGACAGAAGCGCAACCCTTCCGCAAATTGCTGCGGATTTCAGTGCTGGGCCATCAACAAGTGTCAACGTGCCAACCATTCAACGAAACATCATCGATATGGGCTTTCGGAGGCGAAGGCCCACTCATGTACCCTTGCTAAATGCACGACACAAATCTTTACGCCTCGCCTGGGCCCGTCAACACCGACATTGGACTGATGCTGATTGGAAACATGTTGCCTGGTCTGACGAGTCTCGTTTCCAATTGTATCGAACGGATGGACGTGTACGGGTATGGAGACAACTTCATGAATTGATGGACCCTGCTGGTGGAGGCTCTGTAATGGTGTGAGGCGTGTGACATGAGACCCCCTGATATGTCTAGATACGACTCTGACAGGTGACCCGTACGTACCCATCCTGGCTGATCTCCTGCATCCATTCATGTCCATTGTGCATTCCGACGGACTTGGGCAATTCCAGCAGGACAATGCGACACCCCACATGTCCAGAACTGCTACAGAATGGCTCCAGGAACACTCTTCTGAGTTTAATAACTTCCGCTGGCCACAAAACTCCCCAGGTATGAACATTATTGAGCATATATGGGATGCCTTGCAACATGCAGTTTACAAGAGATCTCCACCCTCTCGTACTTTTACGGATTTATGGACAGCCCTGCAGGATGCATGGTGTCAGTTCCCTCCAGCACTACTTCAGACATTAGTCGAGTCCATGCCACGTCGTGTTGCGGCACTTCTGCGTGCTCATGGAGGCCGTAAACGATATTAGGCAGGAGTACCAGTTTCTTTTGCTCTTCAGTGATTATCTAGCGTTACTTTGTATTAAGTGACTATCTGTAGTATCAAGGAGGAGAGTTGTATAGTCTTTTCTACCAATGTTGCCATCTGTTGGGATGTATATATGACAGTATAAAAACTGACAAGTGCCTACACAAAGGTAAAAACAACTACTACTTGTTTCTTTGTTTGTATAGTATTTACGATGGTTACTATTGGAACTTATAATGTTAACTATTACACCCCTACATTTCACCGATGATCGCGCTGTAAGCTAGAAATAAAACCCACTAAAAGAGAATCACTTGTTTACGTCTTTAAAATACGAAGAGGTGATATTGGCTTACAGACCAGTTAGATTACTCGTTAGTTGTTAGTCACAGCTCTTTGAGAGCGGCTGTTTCATACTCGCGCATCTCGGTCCTACCGGAAGGGCGCTGAATTGCGCTGCCAACGTTGTCGAACAGAAATCCCTTGTCGCCGCACACTCTCCGCGCTTCATGAATATTCAGGAAGCGCGGCTAGGAGTGCTGCCTTGCGGAACGCACAGCCGGTAAACAACCGCCTCTGGAAGGCTACTGCTGCCAAAACGGAACCGCCGCCCAATATCGCTAAAAACAGTACTCCTCCAAGTCGGAACGTCATCTTTATTTTGGACTATTGTTACTTACTACCGTTACCGTGGTATACATTTAAAGCGTATTTGATAGCAGAGATGATCGGAGAGCCTTCGGGAGCTTTGGTGTAAACTAGAGTTGTAAAGGAGGTCATCTTTGCGGATGCAGATGCGGAGGTTCAGTGCCTGACCACCACGGAAGCAGAGATTTAGCGGAAGCGGAGATTAAGTGAAAGCGGAGATTTAGCGGAAGCAGAGATTAAGTGAAAGCGGAGATTTAGCGGAAGCAGAGGTTCAGATGAAGCAGAGATTTGGCTAAAATGAATATTTAGTGGTAGCGGATATTCAGCGGAAGCGGATATTTAGCGGAAGCGGAGATTTAGCGGAAGCGGAAATTTAGTGGAAGCGGAGATTTAGCGTAAGCGGAGGGGGGAAAATGCATAATTATTTTGAATTTAGTATATTATTAAGAATAAACTCAAAGCAACATTGGAGTATTTTCGATAAAAAATACTACATTTTGCGTAATCATCGTTTATTTCTATATAAATTTGCCACAATAATCTTTTAATTTTTTATTTTATTTTTTGCCCCGCCTTTCAACAACAAAGAAATGTGCGTTGTTCGGAGAAGTGTATTCATTTAAATACCTAATTACTCATGCACCATTAAAACAATCTTTGTCATATAAACTTAGAGCTGTTCATGGATCAACTAATTCGAGCAACAAGGTCATGCCACCGCACACCACTGCGGCTGTAACCATCCTGGCCACCGCTCTAGTAGCCTGTTCACTGTCCAACTTGTTGGACCTACGATGATCCGATTTTCAATGTAGGATTCTTGTTGGGCTTTGAATGGGGTTGCAGGACTACATGTAGAACGTTCTGGATGTTGTTGAACTCCCAAACCAGCCAGCACGGATCGCTCCCGAGTCCCGACCAACATCCTGCCGCGTTGGATAGTAAATGGGGTAATGGTCCACAGATCGTCTAAAAAGTGTGCGACGGGACATTGGTGTGCCGGGAGAACATAGAGTGGAGAGCATTCGATGGAACATCTCGATGTGTCCTTTCAAGAAGTGCATCCAACCGTAGTCCTACAGGGAGGTCCTACAAGTTGGACTGTGAATTGGACGCTTTACCTTACATGTAAGTTCAAACTTGTAATTAATCGCTTAGGTAACAACACCAATCAATTCATTGTTACTGTTGTTGCAGAACCGCAAGAAATAACAATCATGGTGGTGCTAGCTAAGCGACGATGAGCCGAATAGTGTATAAAGAGAAAAAAATAAGGGATAAAGCAAGTATATTACAAATAAAACCTCCGTTATAGCTCCGCATTAAATCTTGCAGATGCGGAAGCGGAGGAACGATTTAACGCGAAAGTTCCGCACTTGCTGGTGCGGAGGTGGAGCGGCGTTACAATTCTACAGTGAAAACATCTGAGTGTTCATAACAATGCCGAAATCTTGACTATCTCCGAAAGAGGTATTCTCCTGAATTCGCGTCAGCAATCAGCGAGACGGCATTGCTCTAGCTTTGACTATAGTCTCCGTAGCTGAAATCTTCAAAATCCTTCACTTGTTAGAGAGAGTGCTGAGGGGATGTGGCAGAGAAGTAAGGGAATCGGGTTACCAAACTTTTGTCAAACCATTGCTTGAATATGGTCGTCCAGTACAGGAGTCATTATTTGGGTATAGAGTACAGGAGTTGGAGAGGGTGCAAAGAAGGGCTGCTAGATTTGTCTCTAGAAATTACCCCAGAACTGAAGGATGGGGATGATGGAATGGGTTTTATTTGAAGACAGGAGGAGGGTGAAAAGAATCATGCGAGCGTGCACATTCGTGATGAGACGTGTAAAGATATTGATGGAAGTGTTAAGAGAGGAGCATGGAAGAGAAAAGATGACCATGACCACAAACTGGTACTCTATGTCAGGCATTAGGGATTGAGAAGATTTGTTTGTGTAAGTAAGGGGGTCGAACACTTCAATAAATTACAAAGAGAGATGATGAATAATTTACCAATAACGTTGAAATAATTTAAATTTGAAACTAGTAGGCAGGTACATCAAAATGGCTATGTAGTGAAGTTGCCACCGGAGCGTGCGCTCCATACAGCCTTCCAAATCATCGAAAAATACAAATTTCACTAACAAGAACCGAAAAATTCTAAAAAGTAATACCTAACTTGCGAAATAAGGTAATGTGATTCTTAATTCTAAACAATTACGTGACTATTTTTTACAGATATAAAAAATAGTTTCCATGAACGTTAATAATGAAATTACTATCTTCAATATCTGGGTGTTGTGGATCATTTTTTCCTCAATTTCTGATAATATTAATAAATATTGCGAACGGCCATTTGCAAGTAATAACAAACACACAGTGCAGTGCAATAAAGTGTAGTGTTGTGAATCTGAAAAATGAAGACACTTCCCACCAAAATTGCAAAAGCACTGATGCTGAGAATGGAGCTAAAAGAAATACAATAGAGCACAAAATAAAAAACCCGCTGAAGATGCTTCTGCAAAAGAAGTGAAACGCGTACGGGAGACCAATAAATACAAAAAAGTCAATTGCTTTGGCGTAATTTATTTATTAATGTTACTATCTTCACTTCAAGCAGCAGAAAGAAAAAGTAACTGGAAAAAATTTGTACGGTTTCCTTAAAGTTAATAGCTTAGGGCAGAATATATTGTAGTCGTTGTATAGGGAAACATGATGCTAAAAAACAAAAGTTACACGAATCGTTTGCTTGTTGCTGTCGTGTGACATAACAGGTGTCGGTGACCAGCATCCGTTTTATTTGTTCACGTAAAACTTTCATGAAACTGATTTTTTTTTTATCTTGAATAGAAATCTTTTATCTACTATGCTTAGAGTTCTGGTGACTCAGTGTAGGCCGGCCCTGGTAGCGTATAGGCTACCGAACTTGCGTCGCGGTACCAGGGTCCCCGGTTCGAGTCTGGCCACGGGCATTGGTTGTTTTAATTGAGTGTTGTGTCCGTCCTGTGTTTACCATTTGAAAACATAATAACAATATATAGCAGATAAAAATCAGTAGAAACAGAAACAAATTTAGAGATGGAGGAGATGGCAAAAAGTCATAAAAAAAAGTGGTTAAGGCATCTGACTGGAGATCGAAAGGTCCCCGGTTCGAATCCCTGTCTCGGCTGGAATTTTCTTAGGACCTTAACCTCTGGCACAGCTCACTGTGTAATGTGAAGTACGCCAGGACGCTTCGGTGGTTCGAACTCCACTTTAAACTGTATATCTCCTGTACCAGGTAGGATTGCCTGGTTAGGTTAAGGCAACTAAGACAGTGACGGAATACGCAGCCAATAGAAACTCAGTCGCCAGGTTGTTACGACCACACGGAATTATTGTTTTATATCTACAATACTGTTGATCTTGGTTGATATATGACGTAATTTCCTGTACGTTTTAAGATACAAATGCCGAGAATGTTTGTTAACATATCTTAAGTATTAGGTATTTTAAATGTGGTGCTGTGTACTTGTATGAAAGCTTGAGGATGACGTCAACACAGTCATAATACAAATAGTAGTAAGGAACACTAACATATGCGTGCCCTGACTTCACTTTTCGGGTTTTTATGTCGTTTGATTATCGGTTTCCTTTGGTGAGTAATTCGCGAAAATGTATTGCTCAACATTAACACCAAGGAAAAAGATGATATGAAGATCTGAATCATGCAGTAAGCTAAAACGCAGAAAAATCATATTAAACTCTTTGATTAATACTTTCTGCTCGCGTAACTCTGAGATTTCTCGTGGAGCGGCAGTTCTGCGCCACTTTGCTTTGAATATCCGTAGATGGTCGCTAAAATTTCCGTATATTGGGTTAAAAAATCCGGAGACTCGCTAACTGAAAGACTGAAACAATAATTATTGAAGAGAGAGTCGAAATTATTTTTTTTTTTTTATTTCCAGGTCTTTAAAATACGAAACAAAAAGAATATTCTACATTGAAAGTGAGAAATATCTCTGAACATGTTTTATACAGCGTCACTTTCATCACTGCTGCTGCTGCTGTGCCTACTCTTCTTCTTCTTCTTCTTCTTCTTCTCTCTGTCTCTCTTTTTTTATCTTTTTATCTAGTATATCTTCTGTAAGAGGAAATGTTAAAACTGAGACATCTTTGACTCTCGGATATTGGTTAGGCCTTCTCGGAAGGCACTGCTTTGTAAGCCGTGTCACCGTACATAAAGAGTGGGCCAATAGTTCTGTATTACTGTCTTTTAAGATCTACAGGGTTATTACAATTAAAGTTTAAGTTTCAAAACGTTCTAAAAACGAACCACTGATTAGAATGACGTCAAAATTAAACGGCGTGTTATTGAAGAAGGGAGAAAGAACATGATCGATGATTCTGCACCAGTAGCTCTGCAGAAGTTCAGGACCCTCAAGGGTATGAAAACAGGCGTTGGACCGATGACTGTCATGGGTCTGGTGAAAATGATGAAAAAATTCGAAAATTCAGGTTCGTCTGATGTGCAGTCTGGTAGAGGAAGGAAAAGATGTGATTCGGCGGTAGTTGAAGAAGTGGCCACAGCAGTTCAGGAGGCGTCGAGCGGTGGTGTTCAACCATGCAGGGAACAGACCTGTGAGCACGGTGCATAACATCCTGCAATGCTATCCGTACAAAATTTGCCACGTGCAGGAGTTGTTTCCTTCTGACCTGCTAGCAAGAGAGGGTTTTGCTTTGGAATTTCTTGCTCGCATGGAAGTGGGCAATGATTGGCGGTGGAAAATTCTGTGGACAGACGAAGCCCGCTTCCACTGATGGTATATGTTTCACGATTTGTCATTTGTAGACGAAATTCTGATGCTTACAGTGCCATCTGTAGCTAAAATTTTTATTTTTTTTCTTAATGTTCTTTCCCCCTTCTTCAATAGTACTCCGTTCAATTTTGACGTCATTCTAATCAGTGGTTCGTTTTTTAGAGCGTTTTGAAACTTACACTTGAATTATAATCACCCCGTATAATAAAACAAAATATGAGCTTCATTTCAATCGTTGGTGCACACGAGTGTTTGCAAGGAAACGATTCACAATTATTGACAATTCTGTAATGCATTAACAACACTATACGCTCATAGTTTAACAAAACACCAATACAAGGAAATAAATCAACAAATAGGGAAAAGTAGAAAAAAATCCTTAGATATTATAACAAAATCCGAAAATCCTAACTTTTTTATAAAAATCCGTAGATCTAAGGATAAATCCGTAGAATTGGCAGCAATGTTCAGCGGAGTTTGTACCTCAAATGCCACTCTACCTGAGCTTTAGACATGTCGTTGATCTTGTGCGTGGGCATGGTGGTAACATGGTGCGTTCTCTGTTTCAGGTAAGCCTTCCAGAAGCGCTGGGACACAAATAAACACGAGACGTCTGGCGGCTAGGCGAGGCGGTAAGTCAGTCACAAGTTCTGCTCGGCAGCGCTAAACAAGCTGGCCAACTCCCTAATAAGATAACCAACAACTCAGACTAGCTAATTTAACGCTTCTCTGAGCAACACTTATTACGGGTTTAGTTTCTAATAGAAAGTTTTATTTTATATCACGAGTATTTAGCTAGATATATTGCAAGGCTCCCTGATCTCTTGGTAAGTTATTTGTAACAGTATTACAGAATCAAATGTGTACAATTGCCATTGTGAAGTTACCTTATATCTATAAATTCATTTCAGTATAATAGTTTTATTTATTTTTTCTAGTATGCCTAACCATGACAAATTTGCGAAAGGGATATCATGCATAATTCAGGGTGGTGATGGTTGTAGACCGGATGCTGATAGATACACTGGTGAGACAAAACATTATGACCACCTGATTAATAGAGTGTTGGTCCACCTTTAGAGTGTAATACAGCAGCGAATAGTGTAAACCAGCGGTTCCCAACCTATGGGTCGCGACCCACTGGTGGGTCGCGGAGTGTGTTTCGGTGGGTCGCGGAACAATCTAGGTTTTTGCCACAAAAATATATCTTTTACTTCATCTATTTTTGAAGAGGAACATTTGAAATGCGCAAAACTCTTAACAGCTGAAGAAAACTCGCTAATAGAACCATCTTGCGATTCTTCTTTAAAGACAATTTTCAAGGTAAACTCCTTAATTTCCTTCTGGATCTATGTACAAGCAGAGTATCCAGAAATCTCTAAATTAGCTGTGAAGATCTTGATGCCGTTCGACATGGTATACTTGTGTGAACGAGCTTTTTCTACTTTATTGTTTTTGAAAAACAAATATATAAATAAACTATGTGTAGAAAGTGTCTTAAAGTTAAAATTAACCAGTCTTAACCCTGATATCGATGCCCTCGTCAGTAAACACCAGTGCCAGAAATCTCACTGTTTGTGAGGTTGTACTTTTATAATATTTTAAACGTATTTTTCATTATCTTTGTAATAAAGCGGGAGGCTGCTGCACATAGCATCACCTCATCAAGTTGAAGGCTGAAATTCCAGGATTAGTTAAACCTCTATTTGCACATTAAAATGCCACTGATGTGCCAAGTCATATCTTGATGAAAAACTCCTACAAATCCCATTTTAGTGGTTGACTGGTAAGTTTACCATTGTGTTTTCCTGCTACCCATCTTCCATATTTTCATACATTTGGGTGCAGTAAAACACAATGATTAAGCTACCAATCAACAACTAAAATCGGGTCTGAAGGTGGTTTCCAGTGACTTGGCATTGGAAACCACCTTGAATGGCCAGTTGCACTTTAATATGCTGATCGATTTACTTCTAATCGTGGAATTTCAGCAGTGAACTTGATGAGATTATAGTCTGTGCAGCCGCCTCCCGGTCTATTATATGTTTGTTGTTTTATGTATTATCAATTCTTGTTTTTGTAGATAGTATATCCTTTGTACGAAAATTGGCCTTTTCGTAGTATAGGACAGACGATAGCGTATATAGGTCAACAGTTTCCATTCTGATGTTAGATAGATTCTCATGTTAGGTGGGTCGCGAAAAATGTTTTTGCTTAAAAGTGGGTTGGGAACCAATAAAGGTTGGGAACCGCTGGTGTAAACAATTATGCCTGTACCAGCATTATACTGTGACGTCAGATCTGCCACAGATCACCTCCTATCCTGCTTTACAGAGTGCGCAAGCATCCTACCTCCACGTTCAGTAATGAGGCGTGGACCTTGCCACCTACTCGTGGTTTTACCACTGTCATCAGTTGCTTACGACAGTAGCACGCGAACAGCCAACAGGCTGCAGATGCTCGTTTTCAGGAGCCGCGCCCACAAACCACCGGCATGTAATTGAAGGTGTTGTGTGACATCTGCTGTCAAATACCTTCTGAGACCTAACAAGGAATTGTCACGCCGAATCGTTGCTCTACTGCCTTCCAGAGGAATACCAACAAGCTGTTAAAGCAGGTGGTTATAATGTTTTGACTCATTAATGTAGATTAGTTATTCAGAAGGAAGGAGGTTCAAAACCCCGTCCGTCAATCTAGATATCTGTTCCCCATGGTTTCCCGAAATCACTCCAGGCGAATACCGGGAAGGTTCATTCAAAGGGCCAAACGAAATTCCTTCTTGTCTTTTGTTACCCATTAGCTTCTGGCTCTAACAATCTCGATGTCGACAACCTGCAAAACCGGAGGCAATAATTATTTTTTTTTTTACTTATGGGTTTACGCCTCGTCGGCTTCGAGATAATTAGAGGCGGGATGGGACTGGAGACAAGGCATTGGAAGGAATTCGGACACGGCCCTTTTGAAGGAAGCATCCCGGCATTCGTCTGCAGTGATTAGGGGAAACCATGGAAAACACAAATCTGGATGCCCGGACGAGGATTCGAACTGAAAGATAATAGTGTGTCTTCAAAAGTTAAAGGGGTACCAAGTTAACGTTTGTAAAAAAAAGGAAAAATTAGAAACATTTTGCGGTATATATGGCAAACAAATCGAAACAAGGTTTTGCATACAAAAAAAGTAAATAATAAGTTAATAGAGATGTAGACACGTGGAATGTCAACGTAAGGGTCAATGTGAATTTCATGCTAATATCACCATTTCACACCAGATCTGTCAACGGCATTCCGGGCGTGTAATATTAAAAATAAGAACGGATAAACTTGGTGCAGAAACTTCACCCGAGTGCAAACTGTCTACCTTCTGCTGTAAGGAAAGCACCTAATATGTAAATGGAGACTTTCCCGGCGTATTGATGCAATAAATGTTTCACGGGTGTCCAGCCGAATAGAGTCATAGAATAACGACGTTTCAACAACTTGCTCGGTTGTCTTCATCAGGTCTATCTTAAATATTACTTCTCTAAATCACAAACAGTCTGTTTGTGAATTAGAGAAGTAATATCTAAGATAGACCTGATGAAGACAACCGAGCAGGTTGTTGAAACGTCGTCATTCTATGACTCTATCCGGCTGGACACCCGTGAAACATTTAATGCAGGAAAGCACCTGTTGACGTTAAAACACGCAAAAAATTTGGAGCCGGTGATTCTGTCAGAAAACAAGCTGGGCTTACAGAAGAAATTGGTTGTGGATGGAGAAAAATGATTTATTACTTTTTTCATGTTCATATTTCTGTACTACAATGAACGTAACTGATTTGTGTTATGGTAGAATACTATCCGGGCGCAGGAGGTTTAACGTCATTTTTTGTTGACAGTAGACTGCTAATATGAATTAAATAAATGTAAATATATTCACGATATAAAAGAAGCTATTAGAAACTTGTTATTTGTATAACAGGCCGACAGAATGAGGAAACTAATTGTGTTTTACATACAATATACAGGAAATTGGATGCTATAGAAGAAAATTCCCGAAAGACTCAGGAGTTTTTTTTTTAACTAAGAGTGTATTGACTTATCATCAGCAGTAATAAAAGGCTATGCTTGGTCATTGTGTCATCGTGTTGTAACAGCCCTCATACCTGAACTTTAAATAGAATTGTATTTAATGAAGTATTTGTAGTGAGCTGAAGTTTGCTTGAGTATGATCTGGTATGTTTGTTTTGGAATTTCTTGTACATCAGTGTATATAGACTTTATTTTATGAAAAGAAATTATTTAAAGGCCATTTAATATGTTTAAGAACCGAATTGTGCAAGAAAATTGCTTAAATGTTTGTAATTCCAAGTATTGATGCAAGTTACGATGTCTACAGGACAATTTTCTATAGTTAAAAATGATTTCTGTAAATAATTTTGTGTTTAAGTATCTTTAATTTCCATTTCTGACCGTTTTGTAATGATGTTAAATGATTAATTACTATTTCTGATTGTTTTTTATATTTTTAATTGTTTGAGTAATTGTTAATGTTTGAGAAATATCTCGCGGAAGCTTTTGAAGTGTTCGGGAAATTTCGATAGAGCCTATACAAAGAAATCAGCAGGACAGTTAGTTTTTACACATTCACTTTTCAACTGCCAAGAACTGCGCTAGTAGTATCTCCGGATTGTATCTATGCTTGTAAGCAGTATCGTTGACAACGTTTTTGGTGAAAATAAACAGAAGTCTAAACTGAAATACTTTGTGGACTACTTAATTACTGTATTAATCAACCACGAGGAACCTGACAGTGTCCGTAACGCACCCAGCCTTCGATATTGGATTGATTGCGGCCAGAGATATTACTGCAAAATATATATTATGGGCGTTGCTTAGTCACCGTTATATTTACTTAAGGATCACCAAGAAATGAATTGCCCAAAACACTGAAAAAGTATACATTGCGTTTGAATTAACGTATTAATTATTAGTTGCTTTTTGTTTATTTATATTCAGTTGATGTAGATGGTTTCTTATACTCTCTGTCCCCCATATCTCTGTTACAGTAAACTAAAAAATATGCGTCACATTACATTATTTTATAGGTTAATAGCCTCGTAACCGCGACTTCGTACGCGTGGATTAAGAATTTTTTTGCCAGAATGAAATATAAAAAGTTGTTGGTAACAAAGGATTGGTCCCAAACAATATCGAGTCGGCATAATATGACAGGAAAGCTATCAGTATATCATTCTACCGTTGAACCTGCCTCTTGAAGAGAATCAATTTCCAACATATTTCTGTCACTATTCGATAAGATTTCAAAATTTCGTGACTACAACTGTTAATCATACTGGAAAAAATATCCTGTGCCCTTCATACAGCTTTCCTTATAAAATTCCATCACAACGATATGGCCATATAGTCGTCAAAACGTAACAAAAAGACAGAGACTTACTTCTGTATTTATTTTAGTATTACTGTGGTTCACACACTGACTGCGAACAACACCTGAGGGATCATTATAACGTAAAAAAAGAGTACACCTACAAAATTGCAAGACTACCTACGATTTGCCTCGCATTGCACCCCTAACTTTATAATATCTACAGTTTAACATTCAATCCAAATAACCTACGGCCCAGGCCTGACTCTTACGATGAAAAACAATTTTTAAAAATCTTGGCCTCCACGGAGATTTGAACCGGAGACCACGACGTTCGTAAGCAAGCTCTTTAGCCACTGAACTCCCAGTTCACTACACGGAAACACGGTCTGGAGACGTCCACATCCAACGTGTCTGTCTATCGCCGTATTTCGAAGTTATGACACAACATGTGTTATTTATACAGATAATTTTTCAACCAAACGTAGACAGTATTTTTCTCCTTGTTTCAAAGGATAAGTGTGCAAATTTTCATCGATATTGGCTGAAAACTGTGGATTTGTATGAAGAACAAACAAACCAATAAACAAACAAACATACATTCATCTTTATATATAAAGATGAGCGTTAATTAGTAAACACTGCAAGGAAATGAACTGCCAGAAAAATCCATTAAACCCGTTATTTTTAATGGATTTTAGAAACTATTTACTGTATATTCGATACAGACGTTTTTGCTTAGAAGCTGCTTATTAGCTTAAACAGGTGGGCTTCGACAGAAACCCACTACATGATAAATATTGTATAAACTCTGAGGCTTTGTTAACAAGTTCTTAGTCGAAGTTGTACCAACCTCTTTCTTCGACGGTGAGTTCAGACCAAAAGTTCTTATTTCTTCCCTGCAATGTACAGCTGAAAGTTATTTCTCAGAGGCGCCGTTGTTATCGCAGAGGCAACAGAACTTGGTTAAGTAAAGTGTAGAAACTCCAAATTTCCCGTTTCGCCTTTTCACCAAGTTATGACCATTTTGTATTTGCTCACCCTTAGTTTGTGTAGTGCGTTGGTAAAGCAGAGAAAGTGGTCACTTTTACTGACCTTACTGCAGTTGGGAGTGTGATGATACGCAGAGATCGATCTCCGTATTCCATTTTTAAGGACTCGGCTCCAGAGATTATACTACGGTGTTATTTCCATGGAGGAAAGGAAGGAAATATATGGAGGAGAAGTGACGTTAAATCGGTGAAGCAGGCTCGCGCATGCGCAGTGGCGGCAGCGGCGATATTGCGCTTCCAAACAATTGCGATGTTCCCAGTATATCCCGAAAACTAAGCAAGATATCGAAAAATGTTATTCTTTATTTTCGATTTGTCTCGTCGTGTTACATAAGAATCGATCATTAAATTTGACTTTTGTGAAATTTTTCTTCTCCATATCAACTCAAGACACCTCACTTTTGATACAGTATATCTCTAGAACTAGGTGAGATATCGAAAATTTTTATTCTTTATTTTTCATTTGTCTCGTCTTTTTAAATAAGACCCCATCATCAAATTTGACTTTAACCAGTTTTTTCTTCTGAATTTCAACCAAAACCATTTCACTTTTGGGACAGAATATCTCGAAAACTAAGCAGGATATCAAAAAAATTTATTATTCATTTTTTATTTGTCATATCGAGTTACATAATAATCCATCACCAGATATCGGCGTCACCTTTATCCTAGAGTCCCCTTGAGGTTTTTGTACATATTCACCGTGTCTGTATGGAAGCGGCCATGCCCCCTCCACTCCGGCCATGCCCCCCCCACTCCTCCACCGCCCTGCTTCACTTCAATGCGTGGTGAAGGTCTCTTGCGTCGTCTCCATATATTTCCTTCCTCCATGGTTATTTCTTACAAAGCATTTAAACCCTTTGAACGGTAAAATTTAAATACTGTATAAGCCACGTACTCAAATAATAAATGTGGATCTGATTACATTTTCTTGAAGGATTCTTGACTTCCCGATGTCATTAGATATGGGAGAGGGGGCGGAACAAGGAACGAAAAGGTATACGGTGATGTCCTTATGAAGGAATCATCCCGGCAATCTCGTGGTGTGATTTCAGAAAAACGGAAAACCCGTAATCTGGTTAGTATCATTGGGGATCGAACTAGCGCCCATTCATATAACGGGATTCATTACAAAAATAATGAAGTAATCAGATCTCTCGTGGACACGAGTTCATTTTCTAAATACTCTTAAGATGCCGAACCACCAAGCGTGCATCGGTTTCAAACGTTTGTGTGTGTCCAATTTGGTGGTTTGATTCGTTGTTTCCACCCACCAATTATTCTGTGCGAACATTTTTCCTCGTTCCGACTAATGTTATATTTACCTGAAGGACTGCGAACGGAATATTTATTACTAGTGCTGCATCTTGTATAATTATGTGAGTTTTAAGCGAAAAAGATAAAGTAATTAAAAAACAAAAAGGAATTGTAAATATTGAATATCGTATTGTTTTAAAACGAGAAATTTAATCCCAATGCTAGACGAGTTAAGAAAAGATAATGGGAGTAATATTCTTTTTTTTTAAATAATAATAGTAATATTCTATGCCACCAGAAGATTTTGAATTTGCAGCTTTGCTAGTCGGTTCAAAAATATGTAAAGGGGATAAAAATTACAGTGACTGTCTTTCTGTAGATTTAAATTGGCAATGACATTTCGCTATTTGGCTATAGTATATTTTATAAAATAAAATAAAAAAAAAACCTCTTTAGACTTTCCAAGCAACTACTTATTTCTAAAGTAATTCATGATGTAAATGCATCTATCACAGGAGCCTTTAAAGAATCAATAAAATTAAGCACACTATTTTGTATTATCTTACTCTTGTATAAAATAAAGACTAAACGTATGATGGAATTAACAGCAAACACTTCTCTGTATTCCACTCCACATTCATATTAATTTTAGAATTTAAAATGAACTTAATGGTAAAACTGTCCAAAGCGCACTTCTCTGATGACTTTGCCGTATCCACTGAACGCGCACGAACGTCGAATTCCTTTGATGTATCGACAGCTGCCGTAAAAACCTGCAACTGTTTCTTAGTGCGCGCTATTTGCGTCTCAACCAGACAAATTATGAGTTTGCTAGCATTAGAAATGTCTTCAAACATTTTTGTCGCTTGGTGTATCCGCACCTTTAGAGTGAAATGTACGTTTTTTTTTCTCTCCTGACATGCTAATAAACTTCCGAAAAAAATGGTAGCCTCAAAACGAACCATTCACACGAAGATTTTTTTTTACTTACTGCTTTACGCCTCGTCGACGGCTAAGGTCATTAGAGGCGGGATTGGACTGGGATCAAGGAACGGGAAGGAATTCGGCCATGGCCTTTTTGAAGGAAGCATCCCGGCATTAGCCTGGAGTGATTTGGGGTAACCATGGAAAACCCAAATCTGGATGCCCGGACGGGGATTCGAACCGGCGTCCTCCCGAATGCACCACTTTATTGAAGGGAAGCATGGATTTGAGGAATACCAGAAAACAGTAAAACTGAAGCATTCGACATGTGATGTTATGTAAGACAGTTGAAGGCGGACAGATAAACTACGAAACAAACATGTTCTGAACCCATGAGTAAGGAAAAATGTTTGTGAAATAGTGTCGCAGAGACAGTAAAGAAAAGATATTCCTCTTCACTACCTCTTCCAAATATTTCGTGTCGGCTGTCTTTGATCCTTATTAATCCTGAAATTTGGAGCCTTGGTTTCGCGGCCACATGCCCTTGCTGACGCCAAGTATTTTGTACCTACTGCCAGGTACTAATGGGAGAAGTGAAGTGTTGCCATCTCTCTGCCAAATGCGTAACTATAATCTGTGTGCGATAAGTGTATTTTTGGGTAATATCAAGATGGCGATACCACTGCGGCCTCGCGTAGGAAACACTCAGATCACGTGGGATATATGACATCATTGTGACGTATTCAGTCTGCACGTACCAACACAGTAACAGCTATACAAGATATGATCTGAAAATTGGAAATCTGCAATATCGTGCATTATAGTTACGTTTCACTTTGGTCCAAGCTGCATTACGACCGAAACGCATATTTATAAATTATGATTTCGTCAATCATCATTTGAGTTTATGTTGTAATGCAGCCTGGACCATACGTCACAATGATGTCATATACACCACGTGATCTGTGGGTTTACTACACGAGGCCGCAGCGGTAACCCCATCTTGATATTACCCGTATTTATGTTTCTGAAATATGTAGTTAATGAGGCGGCGATCGGGTTCCGATCTAGCATCCAGCTCGATGGATGCGGAAAACCATCTAAAAATCACTGTCAGGACAGCCGGTACGCGGTGGTATGGAGTTGTGCCCGACCCCGTTCCAGTATCTTGAATAACACTGGTTGGAAGAGAAGAGACATATTTTAAGACTCAAACTCAATCATAGAACACTTTCTAACAATAATACTTGTTGATAGTACTGTCAATGATTCAGAATAAGTTTTTAATCAAAAGGTATTAAAGTTTTCTCTACAGAAGTTGGTAGCGCTAATGTGAAAGCGTCTTTGAGAAAGTTACTCCAGCGCTGACATAAATTCTCTGCAGGAACAAACCAGAGTTCTTAGCTTCTAGAAAATGACATCGGCTCTTAATAGCCCCTGATGGCGTGGATATAAGTAACTTTTGATTTAGGTTGATTATGTTTTTAGCCGGAAGTCGAGTGTCGCTGCGGGCAGTGACGATCTCTGACGCAGCAAACGCCAATCGGACGAAGGGAGCGTCGTCATGGCTGCCAACTTCTCTTAATCAAATTTCGCCGAGTGTAATCTGAGCGGTCGGGAGGGGATATCAAATAAATTCCGCTTCCATTTCCGAGATTTTGTTTTCGTTTCTGCTGCTGTGACCGGGTTTCCAATGATCGGCGAACCGACGACGCCGCTAAATACAGCAAGGTCAATCTCCGCGGGAAATTTTTTTTTTACTGGCGATAAATTGTAACTGTCAGTCCAGTGAAGCGCCTAGCTACGTCATCTCGTGGCATGTTTAGTTTTCTTCTGTTGATTTGTCGTCACTGCTGTTAATTCACCGCGCTGAGCTTCTACCCGTTGGTGACTCCTGTGCACAAATGCTTTCACGTAGTATGAATTTTTTAATTTAAGAAGTAATTTTTCTGATTAATTATTTAGTGAAAAACACAATCAGTAACTGATATTATAAAGGAGCATGATTTGGGTTCATTTGAAGACCGCAAGAGGGTGAAGAAAGTGTTAGTAGTGTACAGGGTGATTCAGGAGGAATGGTAATAATGAGGGAGGTGCCGTAAATGGCAGCTTACACTTAACTGTAAAAAGTACAAGGCAATGCAAATAAGTAATAAAAAGACCCCGTTTGCTCACGAGTACAAATTTAACAATTCAGTTTTTGACACGGTAGGTTCCCTGAAGTATCTAGGCGTAACAGTACAAATCAACATGAAATGGGACTTGCACATAACTCCCGTCGTGGGCAAAGCCAATTCTAAACTACGATTCATAGGTCGTATTTTGAGAAGTTGTAATGCTCATACAAAGGAAATAGCGTACAAAACACTAGTGCGTCCGCATTTGAATGCTGCTGTGGAATTTGGGATCCGTATCGCAAGGGATTGATTGATATATTAGAGAAAGTACAGAGGAGAGCCGCTCGATTCGTGACCGCTAGTTACAGTCCTTACGTAAGTGTCACAGAGCTGATTCGTGGGTTGGGCTGGGATTGTTTGGCGGACAGGCGACGTCGTTTTCTTTTGAATTTGTTGCAGAATATACGAAAATATTTCATTTACGAGTGCAACGAAATACTTCTTCCGCCAACCTATTTAGGTCGCAATGACAGGAGGGATAAGATTCGAGAAATAATTGTGAACTGCAGAGTATGCATGTAGATGTAGATGTAGATGTAGAATATGAGTAAAGAAATTCATATAAACATCTATCCAATTTCCATTGGAGATACAGGAGCTGGAATATTATGCACAAAATAAACTTCAGAACATGATCAAGATCACAAAAATAGTTTACCGAAGCTTTTTATTCATGCAAAAACACGCACATATTCTACAAAAGTATAAACTAATTGAAGTTTTGTCTGATATGTGAGCGTATCGGGATTGTACGTGTCGACTTCAAGCATCAATAAAATAATCAATTTGTGTATTGAAGTCGATGGTGGGATTTCCGAGCATTTAATTCAAACTGTTGTAAAATATGCGTGTGTTTTGGCATGGATAAAGTACTTCAATAAGTTATTTGTGTGCTCTTGATCATTTCCTGATGTTTATTTTCTACATAACATTCCAGCACCTGAATCTCCAAAACTAATAGAAATCGGACAAATCTTTATATGAACTTCTTTACTCATATTACCTCCTGCTTCAATATTTACCATCCCTCCTGAATCACCTTGTATAAGGGATATATATTTTTTTCTTAACGCTTTATTTCGAGGTCATTAGCCGCGTTAAGGGACGGGGGGCAAGGAACGGGCAGGAATTTAGTCATGGCCTACTGTGGAACCATGCCGGCGTTTGTCTGGAGTGATATCAGAAAACCATGAAAAACCAATATCTGGATGGCCCAGCAGGAATTCAAACCAGCATCCTTCCGAATGCGAGGTCAGACAGATATGTTGTTAACAAGTCTTGGAAGGATATTGCTACAAGAATTAAGAGTAATGCATTGAAGGGAAGGGACGATCATGACCACAAGCTGTCACTCGATTTCAGTCATAAGGATGTGGGGAAATTTTCTTTTCCACGTTAGGGAATAAGGGATTAGTATAAATCACCAAGGCAAGTGGTGAATAATTTGCCAAAAACACTTAAAGAATCTAAAAAACGTAAAGGGCAAGGTGGGTAGAGAAAATACTCAAAGAATTTAAGATTAGAATTTTTTTAAAAAAATGCAAAAAATGTGTGTGTTGACAAATTATCACAGGAAAATCGGTTCCACCGGCATTAAATTAAATACTGTATAAACAAAAACGAACTCTCTCGCTTATGCCTGAAATTAGGGGTTTATTCATGGTCATTTCTTGAGTCTGTTTATGTATGTTGTTCGTTCCTTCATTGCCATATTTGGGTAGTTGTAACTTCCGTATGCTGCTTTAGTGTATTACGACTTGGTAATCTTAGAACGTTGCGTTAAAACTCGTTTCAATCGCTATATAGTTTCATATATTTTATTATTAATTTAATTGGTTATTTTCTCATTTGTTTCACTAGTAAGATCAAAATAAGTAGTTTAATTAACTCGTTATTGGCTTTATCAAATTTCGATTATTACTTATATCATTAAAACAAGCTTATATTGCATAATAACGACTGCCAGGCAAAACCATTGCAAATGGAGTTCAAGTGGTCGTGTATTACCATGAATAATTTTCCCGACGTGATTTTAAAAGTATCATTTAACACAGTAGCCTCCTTACTGCCTTACTCACTCCTTCAGTACGTCGATAATGGACACCAATCAAAAGAAATACTATAAAAATCCGCAGTTCAATCCAATAATTTAAGATTCTTCACTGGAATTCAAGATTATAGTACCAAGTTCCCGCATAAGCACACCCACGTACACGTACACTCCTCGCATACAGGTTACAGATACAAATTGACGTTGGTAGTAACATGAACGGTCGCAATATCAAGTCGTAGGGTCTGGAGAACAAGTAACTGAAAAACTCTGATGGCTACAGTACGTCGCGAATCATTTCGAGCAAACATATCCATACGCGAAGACTACCCAGCGGCGACTGTGTAATATCCGGCAGTATTATTGCGCTAGCGAATAATTGTTCCTTAATCCCGTATGGAGGACACGGAGTTCCTTGGCTGCCTTATTGGATCTAATGAGGCTACTATTATACCGAGCTTGCATTAAAAAAAAAAAGAGATAAACCCGACAGCAAGTGTATATTGCTAACCATCAGCCACATCCGCCTGAGGATTAGGTAATCTGAAAAATTACGCACTATTACAGCGGAGATGATAATGTGAGGTTCACCTGCGCCACCTAATAATGATGACCACGGGGAGCTACGCGGAAGAAACGTCCGCCACGAACCAGGACGAACACCCTTCAAAATCGGGTCGTATAGCTAAAGCCTCTCTGTTAGTTCCGCGCACGCCCGGTCTCATCTGTCCCCTCACTGAGGCAAGGTGGAAGCCTTAGCGACCGAGCACAGGATAGGCCTGCACTTGGCGCGCGTTCCCAGTGAATAACTACAGAATAAATCAAATTGCTTACAAGTGCACGATTACGATCACGAAATCCTGCAATCTGTTATAATGACCGAATCGTAAATGTCGGTGATTGGGTTCGCCCATCCCCACCCACCTCGGGCCGAGTGGTGAGGTTTGCTCTGTGTTTCGTCTCATCATCACACAGTCTCAACTGATAGTTGGACCGGCTGGATCGGCGACCGAAGATAGACACCAGCTAGCAACAGGTGGGACTTACTGCGCGTGGTTGAAGATGGATAGGGATGAAGATATGTGTTTCCTTTTGCTTCAGGTAGCTTGAGTTAACTTGTGCGCAATCCGCAGGCTCGCTTGTCGCTAGAGTTTCATGAATAGTTAGTCGCTATGTAATCATTCTCAATGTCATTAATCCGTCAGACGTTAACTGCATCACAGGGAGGCAGTGCATCAAATTGTATATCCTTCTGCATTTTATAATCTGCACATATTTTATGCAGCTATCTGTACAGCATATTAGTTACGCTGCGCCGTGATATTAAACTGGTAAATATGAAGAATCTAATAGTTTGATTCCCATAATGATCATACGAATACTACTCATGACCGAAACAGGGCCGATGTATTGGGAAATCCAGAAAAGAAGATTAGGTTGAGCCCTTGTCCGGAAGCTCCCGTCCTATGATAATGGTCGGCTTTTGGTATTATTGTCCCTCTGCCAATTTGCAGTGAAACTAAGGATACGGTTACACTGCAAGCGAATTCGCGCGAACTCGCGCGAAGAAGAAGTGGTTACAATGCAAGCGTATTCGCGCGAACGAAGTCGCCGAAGAAGTGGTTTATTTCACGCGATTTGAAGCGATTGTATTTAGTAGCTAGTTAAATTTATCAGGAGATCAGACTCAACTGGTGAAAATTTAAGAATATGGATATTGAAGAAGAATTTTATCTAGCTGAAAACCCGTTTATAAAACTCTTTCCATTCGAAAAGAGAAAGAGGCAATTCTTGTTAGTGATATATTCTTGAATCACCTTTTGAGTGAATATTTTCAAATTTTTGAAGAATTAAAGAACCGAACTATGAAGTTTTATGAATATTATGGTTTGACACGTACTGATATATATTGACTACAGTAGAGAAGGATTTCTCAAAGCGGGATATGCGAACCCCTTCGTCAGTTGATCATGTGGGGTTCGCGACATGTTTGCGTTATGGTGGTTGACTAGCTGTCTCAAAAGTGCAACCGGCACAGTGATGAATTGAAAATTAACATGTTCAAAATGCTCCTAAAGTCAAATCAATCTGTTGAAAAAACAAGCCCATCAGTCATATTCATTAATAACATGTGACTATATTACATTTGTAAAAATAAAAACCCTGTTTTTGAGGGGGTTTGTCGTTGTCTGAGAAATTTTATAGGTGTATGTGTAGGTGAGAAAACCTGCAATAGAGGAAGAAATAACAAGGCAGTGTAGCTTTAGGCAATGTATTTCACCATCTGAACAGTATTCTTCTGTCAAACATCAAGCAAATCAGTTTTTCACTACTTAATAACATTTAAATATAACTGAAATAGTCAACGAATGATTCGGGTGAAATAAAACCTTTTGCAACTATACGGAGTCTACAGCACTTGCCTCAGCCTACAAGGAATCGCTCCATTCGCGCAACAAAAACAAACCAGAATGAACTTCTAGCGATAACAAGCGATTCGCGCCACCAATTCGCTGTAACTCTAACCACCTGCCTTTGTTTATATGGGTTTGTTTATTCGGGCTAATTCGCGCGACTTCACGCGAAGGATAGTTCGCGCTAATTCGCTTGCAGTGTAACCGTAGCCTAACGCTATCGTACAGAGTTATACGTCACAGATTCAGCGGTTGAAAGCAACTGAAATCCATAATAGTAGAGCCTACCAAAAAGGGAATACATCTAGAAATTATTATTGGTGCCCAAAACAAATTAACATAACTGATGACAATTGGGATCGAATTACAGAAAATATACTATAACCTAATTTTTGTGGTCGATTGCATTTCAATTTATCGTGGAATGATTGGTTACTGATATTATCTTCCTGGTGGCAAAATACAATATTTTTTATGAAATGTTCAAAGTATCTGGTGCAACATGTGTGAGATATCAAACATACGGATAGTGAAATATGAAGTGATTTATGTAAATAATACTTAATATAGCGGAACGGTTTCAGCATAAGAGGATTACATAGTTAAGTTGGCTGACGTGTAAGACGAATAGCTATGCAATGATTATCGCTGACACTATCTGAGTGACTGTGTAATAGTTGTTATGGAAAAATGTCGAGTTGCGGACAAGAGAGTGTTTGAATAAATGTGTAGAGGAATGGATTTATAAGAGTTTTATGAGGTTTTATAAGAGTTTTAGTGTGAAAAACATGTTTAATAATGGAAGAAACGTAATAAGATTTATGGAATGGAGGTAGCCATCGTTTGCCTTTTTCGTTTTGATGCAGAATGTTCAACGGGCTATTTTAAACTAAAAGGGAATTATTACTTTGGACATAGTGTTTCACAAACAGCACTGTTACATGGGAAAAATAGGCTTACACTTAAAAATGCTTATGTTACAGCGTCTAGGCAATCACGGTGTCTTACGAAAATTAGAGAACATTAAATAGATTGTCTTTTTTCCCTACCGACTCGATATTTTGTTTCTTCCAGCCTAGAGAACACCTGTTTTGCGATGCTTCACAGCTTCTCTAACACTAATTCGATTAAATGTATAATTTAAAAGTTCACGAAACTGCCAGACTGGCCCCGTGTTTACGAAAGAGGCGTTTCTGTGCCGCGAATAACGCTCTGTATAACGTGTCGAAGATGATATTAAAATATAGTGCACTGCACCAAACTAAGCTCCTGATGTCATTAGTAATGGTACAGACTTAACACACGGAAACCTCCGAGTATTACGATTTGTACTGTAGGTTTTTCATGTGAATATCACGATAGACCAACCACACTTTCGTATCAAATTCCGGAGTAAAAATTTGACAAGCAGTGGAATGTATGTGAGAATTGTGAATTTTCGCGGTGTACGACTGCAGTGAAATCTTCACGAGAGTACCGCCGGGTTGTGTTATGAAAACACGATAATTCTACTTCTATCTCAGTTTTCTTTCAGGCGTGAATCTGCCTGAGCTGATCTGCTGTTCAACAGCTAACGAGCGGACCAGTACGGATGGCTTCACACGTGAAGATGACAGCGAAATATTGTGTTGTTTCCACACAAGCAGTGAATATTTCAGTAAGATAACTTGGTGCAGAGCCTTCAGGCCTCCGTCATGTACTCGAATAGCACAGTCCTCCACGATTTATAATCCTCCGTACTTTCACCAAATTGCATGATTCCTCATTTATCGATTTCGGTGAGATATGAAGGGTGATGTATTTTTTTTTTAATGGCATTTGGCAACGGAGGCCATACAGCCAGTTCAATGTAATTATAATTGCTTTAAGTGTGTAAGTCGTCATGCAGTATTTATTGTATTTCTCCAATGTATGGACGCCACAGGACGGACAAGACATTCACTCATACACACAACACTTAACATCCATGCCCGCGGCCGGATTCGAACCGGCGGCCATCGGCACGCCGAGCTAGAACTCTAGCCCCTACGTTACCGAGGCCGGCGGGTGATGTATTGCTCATCACAATAAATACACCCTATAGAAATTATACGAGGATTGTCCGCAAAGTAAGGTTCTCAATGATTTTTCACAGTGAAAATATGTTTATTTGCTTTGAATTAGACATTTTTGGACACAATCGCCGCTGAGGTCGATTTATTTTTGTATGCGGTGTACCATCTTCTTAATGCCCGAGTTGTAGAACTCTTCCTCCGGGCCGCGAAGGTAGCTTAACACCTCATCTTTCAGCTGTCCGGTTCTGGATGTTCCCACTGACGGGCTAGTTCCCTCTTTTCCGGCGTCGTGTAGTGGACCCAAGTCTCGTCCCCAGTAACAATTGAATCCAAGAATTCTTCGCCATCGGTTTCATAGGCATAAAGAAATTCGCGGGCCGCTTCAACTCGTTGCCGTTTATGGTCGTCCATAAGCATTCTTGGGGCCCATCTTACACAAATCTTGACTGTCAAAATTTTGTCGATGGTTGTCTAGATGACATCAGAGACCATCTCGCAGAACTCCCGAACTGTCTCCACTCGATATTTCGGCATTTCTTCTTCCATTTTCGCAATCGTTTCGTGAGAAACCGAAGGCCTTTCGAAACGCTGTTCGTCTTGGACATCTATACGTCCGTCTTTGAATTCCCTACACTATTTGCGCACGTGTTACATGCTATTTTTCTCCGTAGAATTCACACAATTGGGAATGAATGTCCAGGCTCAGTGTTTTTGCACACACAAAACTAATTACAGAGCGTAATTCGTACCTGGCGGGTGAAGCGAGTGCGAGCTCCATCTCTAACTGCTGCTCAGCCAAGACTGAGCATCGCAGACAGTACGCAGGGGTGGGGAATGGAAGAAGGGGAACCAAGCTACACGCCACTATTGCCGGATCGCGACTGCAGCGTCTTGGGAAACTTATTTTACGGACAACCCTCGTATTTACGATGGATTTTCACAGCTCAGAAATACGTAGTTCCTGGCACTGGAATCATATATTGCCTTCAGTGATCGTTGCTCAGACATAGTAAACACTGAAGTAATCCGTATTGTGTTGAGCTGTGAGGTGTGTAATAGCTTTCCTTACTACCAGTGCGAAAGCCCATAAGCCAGGTAGTGAGTGGTTCGGCCATTTCTCGGAAAAACGCGTGCGCGCCTTGGCGCGTCTGCCGGCGCATTACGAGCACGCCAACGCCGCATAAATCACCAGGAAGAGAACAAAAGCGGCGCCGCACGCAAATCTCTGGTTACGGCGCGGTGGCGTGATGAACAAACTCTGTCTTATCTGCAGCCCGCAGCCGCGGCTCCGGTATCGACCGCACCCACGTCTGATGAGAAAGCCTCCCCGCAGGTGAGGTGTCGAGAACTCAACCAGACTTACCTACTCCACAAACAATATCGGATCAGCGCGCGGTCGCTCCGGCGAGCTATTGTCGCGTGGTGGACCGGTCTGGGTCCGTCATAACACACGTACTGCCGGCTGAGGCTGAACACGTTTGGGGGCGTCCATTAATCACGTGAGCTCAAAATACAGAGCCACGCAAGGTAGGGGGCATCCATAAATTACGTGAGGTATTTTTCCGGATTCCGGATTTCCGGGCCCCCCTCCACTCTGGTGAGACTTCGTGAGATCTGGCCCAACTCCCCCACCACCACCCTAGAAATCGATCTCGCAACTTCTTTAGAAATTATTATTTTTTTTTTTTTAGGTGTCATCCTTCGAAAGCCGATTACAGCCCAACTTCTCGACGAAATATCTCTCTAAAATCGACTTTCGGGGCGTCATTTGTAGACTTTTTTGTAGACCAACCAAAATTTCCAAAACCCTCACTTGAGATTTCCGTTGACGCCCTCCCCCTTCCCCTTGGTGAGATTTGGTAACATTCCGCTGCCTGACCCCCTCGCCTCTATTTCACCTCACGTAATTTATGGACGCCCCCTTAGCGCCAACCCCCACGAACGTGCAACGATATACAAGACTGGGTGACCAAATGGCGGCTAGCGTTCAATGCCGCAAAGAGCCAAGCTCTCATAGTCAGCAGAAGGACTGTTCCACACCTTCAACCGCTCAACGTTTGTGGAGAAAGCATCGAGTGGACTCCAACTGCAAAGTACTTAGGCGTCACCATGGGCAGGAGGCTGACGTGGAAGACACACGTTAGGAACCTCCACAATAAAGCTATTGGTATAATGGCAGTCCTATATCCATTTTAAACCTCCTCATCATCACTCCCAGCACATCTTGCGATACGCCTCTACGTTGCCTTGACAATAGATTACGCTGCAGTAGTTTGGGGCAGTGCTGCTGACTCACAGCTCTATCTACTGTAAACAATACAAAATCGAGCCATCAGATATGCCGCGGGAGACTCCAACATACTGTCTACATGTAATCAGTGGACTAGCGCGCCTCAAGGACAGGTTCCGCAAACTGGCTGTATTCTACAAGGAATGCAGGGAATCATGCAACCCAGTTGTAGCCAACTTGGGAAACACAGTCCATCTCAACAGCAATTTAAAGGCGGGTTCTCACGGCGCATGCTAGGTGTGACGCACCTTTCATCTTCTACCGCCTGGCGGTGGGTCGAGACGCGCCGTACCTGCTAGCTTATGCGGCAAAGATGAGAGGCGTCCCCTAACAGGCGCCGAGGGACGCGCCGTGGGAACCCACATTAAAACGGCCTGAGAAACTTCTCCGCGAGTTATAAGCTCCCACAAACACACACCTGGATAAGACTAATCCGATAATGACACAACCAACGAGGACAACATATTAAACTGGAAGGAGATGCATTCATGAACGAACTTACCCAAAACTCTGGGATAAAGAAACCCAGGTATTATAGTCCATGCCGATACCGATGCTCGCAAAACCTCACCAAATTTCATTTAAGGGGGGGTCGATAAAAAAAAATCTTCAAAATTACGAGGCCAATCTCTCATTGGGAGAGGTGGTAGTCCTACCAGATCTCACAACATTTCACCAAGGGGGAGGAGGGGATACAATTTTAAGAAAAATCGCTTCACGTAATTAATGGACGCCCCTTTCCAGTCGACGTCTGTAAGGATCCAACTGGGAAAATAGAGACTCTGCGATATCTTAACAACAGTCACGTAGGCGTGTCCTTGAAATGATTACAAGAGTAAAGTAGGTTTATTGTAGAAAGCTGGACGAAGGTATACAGTACAGATTATACACTTGCTAGCTATAAAAACTGTGACAAGACGTGTCGGATGCGATCCGATAGTAAGAAAACAGTGGAGCTGTTGTTGAGGTGTGTTGTTGTTGTTCTTGTTGTTTTGTTGTTATTGTTGTTGTTGTTGTTGTTGGGGCTTAAGGACGGCGGGGTCATTTGCGCCCTCCCCCCCTAATAAACAAAAAAACAGTGGAGCATTTCATACAAAGTTGTAGGGGAAACCCGACAGTGTTTGCTTAAATACGATTAATATCACCGCCGCTATTGTATACATATTTTTAAATCTTTTATTATTCTTTCATGACAAAAACCTGTTAGACAATCTGTTGTATATGAAGTCTTGTAACTCTTCGTCTTTGGAAAATTTGTTTCTACTTAAACATTTTTTTGACGAATAAATTATACTCTCGTGGTAACAGAAATTAAATCTAAAGATGTCTGTGTAGTTCTTCCATTTTTTTAAAGTGCAGCAGCAGTATTATCGTGCAGAAATAAGACTTTTTGTATCGGAATCTGGTGTGTTTTTGATAGATAGATTGACTGCTGGGCCGCCGCTTCGTGAAGACTTTTCGCCTAGGACCGAAGAAGAGTCCTAATTTTTTTTCCTTAAGGCATCACACCTGGTAGACGTTGAGGTTATTAGAGGCGAGAAAGAATATGGAGAAAGGAATGGGAAGGAATTCAGCCATTACCTTTTCGAGGTCACCATCTCAGCAGTTTAGTGATTTCGAGAAATCAAGGAAAATTTAAAACTGGATAGCCGACTGGGGATTCGAACCCGCGTCCTCCCATATGACAGCCCGGCCAGCTGTCTGTAATGGTAGGAGAACTTTGGATTGTCGACAACAAGCATTCGAGCTTCCGGACGCGTCTTCATAGAGACGCACGACCTTTTGGGACGTAATCTCTCAGCGAGTTCGCTCAGACGGTGAGGTACTTCTAGAGCGTTCCACACGCTTTTCATGTAGTCTCTTAGCGTGACGTCAGGGATGTGCGGGGGCGGTTGTGCGTCATTCGATCCCGACGAAACGCAGCCGTCACCGGGTCCCGACTGTTATGGAACCGTAACCAGCTGTAACTGCTAAAATTATTCGTCTCCAGCTGGGTTTATATGGCTTCTTTAATGACGCTATTCCAGGAGCCGCCCTCGTGTGCTACGATTTCCTTAGTCTCACATCTTACCCTGTACCTCCCACGTCTAGGTATTTGAGTCAAAGACGCCTCTGCGTTGTAATCACCTCTCTTCAACGCTCTAGTTTCAGAATGTGCCCATGTATTATCTGTCACGTTGGCTTCTCCTTGTTCGGGTCACCGATTCGAAACTTGCCACAGGCGGGAAGGTTCTCAAACAAATGTTGTGTTTATCTTTTGCTGTCCATACTCTGCGTAATCCGAAACCAAATTGATGCCAGATCAGATACGAATGTTGTGGTGGCTGTGTGACCTCACCAGTGCCAGATCTAGGGAGGGTTGGGGGCAAACCTGGCGTTTTCTCGGGGTGGCAATCTCACAGGGGTGGCAAAATCGTATTTGAAAGGCGGAAAATTTATTTCGTTGTGATTTTTTTTTTAGCTTCACTATTGTCCCGGACGCCTATACGGGGTGGCGGCAATGGGGGCGACAAAATAATATGGGAAGGGGTGGAAATCTCACAGTTTTTGCCCCGGCTCGGAATATTCCTAGATCCGTCACTGGACTTCACATGGGAAATAACTGAAATAGGCGATTTTTTTTTTTTTTTTTTAAATCGCCCTATTTAAGACATTTGCGTCGGTAAGGAAACACCATAGAGTATAGCGGTAGAAATATTAGGTGTTTCAGTAACAACGGTACTGGAAGTCCCAAATCTTCTTGCTGAGAATTGTCGCAGTGAAATATTCGTATTCTATTCTTTCAGTTCCTGATGCCTCGCTCTCGAAATGCCAAGGACTGAAATTTTACTTTTCGATAGTCATATCGTAGCTTGCACATCATAATAGTATTCCCGTTAGTAAACATTTTCCCGCTTCTTCGATGGTACAGACTTTGGTGTGCATAGTAATGTGATTGCCCTTTTTTTTTTTAAAAAAAAAAAAAAAAAAAAAAAAAAAAAAAGAAAGAAAAGAAAGAAAAGAAAAAGACAATATTAAAAGAATAAAAAAATATTATGTGTTTATCGGTGTTGAAGCGTGATCTTTGACGGGTATCTCGTGAAGGAGTGTTATCTAGCATGCAATGTGATCTGTGACACCTACCTTTAGTCGTTACGTACGAATTATTATTTCTTTTTTAGTTTTCCGGTCAGGGAAGGTATTAAGACATACTTCAGATTTCATGCTAGACCATGAGCTGACCTCTGTGAAAACTCGATCCAAATTGGTTCGGTAGTTTTTTCGTGATGCCAGGACAAAGGGACAGACAAATGTAGCCCATTTACATATTTACAATATTATAGGCAACTATCAACAGTGAATTCTATTTGATAGCTTTGTCCAGTTAGGGCTCTTGAAAATAGGTGCTCAAACATCTGATATCATGACTCAGTGGGTTTCAGCAAACCGATGGTGTCCGGCTCTGACACGGTGTTAGCATGTTTGAGTCCTGGTGGTGGAGGTAATTTTCATCACCAGGACTTGGTCGGCAGGGTACGAGAAGTAGTGGTTCACAATTACTAATCACCAGATTGTGCATCAGGGTCCAGGGTTAAATCCCATATCTGTACGATGCGCGCTTGGAGTGAAGGCATACGGCGCTGTTATTGGTGATTCATCCGTAGAATGGGGACGTTAATCCTGGCGGCCCATAAAGTGTCTTTCGGAAGAGTAGCCCAGAAAGGTCCATAACCTGGTTTCACTCTTACTCATCTTTATCTCTCATCTCATACAATACAAACAACGCACATACTGTCTTTGTCAACCATACCTACAATCACATATAACAAACATTGGTGAGGACAACGGGAAACAATCCTAGTTTATCTTCTCAAGAGAGTTCCTACAGAGGAGTACATCTTCCACGGTAACCGTCTATATCAGGAATCGGGAATGGCATCATAAGAAGAAGAATGGTCAGTCCAGTGCGCTCATCACGTACTCTTTGAATATATGTGTTGATTTTTATGTGTCTCTCGAGCTACACAGTGGTTGGAGTAGGAGTGTTGTGTTAGAAGGTGCCTTTCGTAGCAGTCGATGTGCAGGTCTTACATGAAAATAAACAGTTTAGTCGGGGCGGGCAACTACCCTCGGAGCCGATAAGCATCGGGCGAGTGGCCTGCTAAGTGGTCCCACGTGGAGCCACCTTTCGCGTGCCACGTGCCCGTGCCGTAATCTCGACCGAGCAGCCTACAAGCTGAGCTGTCATGCCGATGGCCCGCAGTCACGCAGCCTGCCTACTAATGGCACGTGGCGCGCGAGATATGGCGCCCGCTTCCTCGCGGATGCACTCTGGGCCCGCCGATAATCGCCGGACGAGCGGACTGCGGGTACGGCGAAAACTGGGTTTACAGCTCCTGAAATAGGAGATTAGCGGATACCTCTCAATGGCAGTGATAAATGCGAAGCTTGTAGCCGCGAGAGAAAGGTATTACGCGCAGATGCGATGAAAGTGACTGGTTGTGGATATTGCGACGGGCCTCAGACCAAGCTTCTCGTTCATTTTAATTGTATGAATTAAGTACTTTGGTGTTGTAGAGAAATGAACATTCATTAATTATAAATTTGTATATTTTTTGTATGAATGATTATTGCTTTGACTGAAGAAAATTGTGTAAATGTAGTCTAATACCAGGGGTGATCTGTAACTCAGGTTACAAGGCTGATATTTCTGGAGTGTCACCCGTTACAGAGAAATTAGTAGTGTGTTGTAATTCTAACTAAGACTTACAGTTGCCAACTGTGCAGTGTTTCAGCCATCTGCCACCTACAGCGCTAGTCAATGTTGCCACCTTAGCGATTTTGTCGCTAGATTTAGTGAATTTTTAACCTCGAAAGCGATATTCTTAAATATGTTATCGCTAAAAAAATATGTGGTGATTTTTAGTGATATTCATTCTTCCAGAGTTACGAAAAACTTGATTGGAATTGGGGTAGGTAATGCCTCTGTCATGTCTCGGATAAATAATTGCTCACATAATATACCGAAAACGGAATATGACTTACCCAATACAAGAATGCTGCTGGAATAGATACCTTTCTGGAGTTATCTGATTTAGGGATATCCTATCACTCGAATGCCGCAGTAGAAAAGAACAATGAACATTTAGAAAAACAATTTGAGAAGTAGGATATATGTAAATACTCTTGTTAGCGTTCTTTTTATAAGGAATCAGTTAAAAAATGTGAAAAAACTGCTACAGTTACGAGGTTCCGGCTGATGTGATTGCTGCAGTTGGTAAAGATGCTATATACTCTTTCAAATCTAAGACTGACGATTCGTATCATCCTTCCACATTTGCAAGTTCTGCAACTCCACCGATAGACCAATATGACGAAGAAGAAATACCGATTGAAGAAATTGGATGTTGATTTTTAATATAATGTTATGTTTAATTGTATATAATAATTATTAAAATATTTCATATTACTTACCTTACCATTTTCCTTTATTGTATTTAGCGATTTCTAGCGACTCTTTTAGTTCTAAATATCCTGCAATCTAGTGAGTTTTGAGACCAGGTCTAGCGACTTTTGTTTTCGTAAGGTGGCAACACTGGAGCTAGTTTTAGGAAAACAGAAATGGCGACTCGTTGGGATAACTGGTCTCGCGAAGAAATCCACGCAGTTATTCGATTTCCGTGTGCGATACATGTAACCGAGGATAAAATTCACCGGCAGCTGGTAGAGGTTTATGAAGTTACTGTAATGTCCCATCAGCACGTCGCAGAATAGTGTCGAAATTTTGCGGCTGGCAGAAAAATGTCACCGACGAGGATCGCAGTGCACCAAATAAATTAGCAGCATTGGGTTTTCTTTGAATGATAAAAGGAGGAGTAAGAAAGTTTTCACCCCTACGCCCACACCCAAGCACCTGCTACAATCCCCAAGTGGCAAGAGTATTTTTGCTACGGCCAACTCCAACTCGAAGCCTGTTTAAACGACTTCCATATGGGTAACGGTTGTTCAGACCCACGTGGTAGTTCCTCTTGATCCACTCAAAATCATGTTGCACTCTGTTCTCTCGAGCCATTACTCTTTCATTGCTTCGTGCTCGATTTAGTGGCTTAGAAGTCCGCATGAAGCTTGATCGGGACTTTAGTCTCGATGGCGTTGGTGTGTAGCCATGTAAAGGGTGTCGGGCGTCTTCGTTCACTTCCCGCCGTATGTCTCCAGGGCCGATGCCGGCTAATATCTCCACTTTCCCACAGGCGATGGCTGAGACAACCTGTGATGAGCCGGCATGTTCTGTGGGGCGCAACGTCTACTGTCTTAGCATGGCTGGATTTTTGCCACACAGGGCATGCATACTATGTTGCGGAGTAGCATAATGCTAAGACAGAGGTGCGGATGACGCTTGGGCTAGCTCCCCAGCTATAGCTGTGGCCAATTCTATTGGCGGGTGGCGTCAAATGCGCCGTTGCCAAACCGTGCGCGTAACAGTTGTATTCACCTCTTTACTTGTAGTAATAGTTTGTAACGTGTTTTAAGTAATTTATAATCACTATTCTGTGATAAAATATTGATGCATGTCATTTCCTTAAGATTTTTTTTTTTGTAACTGCTTTACGTCTCTTTTTAACATCGAGGTCTTTAGAGACGGGAAAGGATGGGGGGCAAGGATGGGGGCAAGGAATGGGAAGGAATTCGGCCATGGCCTTTTGAAGGAAGCATCCCGGCATTTGCCTGGAGTGATTTGGGGAAACCATGGAAAACCCAAATCTGGATGCCCGGACGGGTATTCGAACCGCCGTCCTCCCAAATGCGAGGCGAGAACGCTAACCGTTACACCGCCCTGCTCGGTTTCTTTAAGAAAGTTATGTCATTGCAAATACATTTAATACAATTGAAGGTTTCAAAAGACTTGTTATATATTATTCTATTACCTGCGCAAAAAAAGACTCTCTCGACAGACTAAGGAAACTTATCGAAATACACTTGTTCTTTTATTTGTGTCTTAAAATCCACGTGTCAAATTTTATTTTCAGTCTGTATATTTATAACTAGAATCAAAATTTTATTTTGTTATCCTCTGCACTGAAAAACTTGCATAATTAACGACAAAATTATTTGTTTATATATTACACTCATCACTGTCTTAAAATTCGTGTACTGTCCTGACAATGTCAGTGTCAAAGTTGCTAAGCTTTGTTAGAGTGCTCTATTGTTTCATATTTTTCTTTGGAGAAACAATTGTAGGTTATTTTCCCTCACGACACACCCGCTGGACAGTTCTCAAACCGACATCACAAGCTGCCGCGCAAATAGTCTGTCCATTCCCTAAATTTTTTCGCAATATGGTTGTTTTGCGGTAGCAAATCACTACAGTTTTTAATTTCATTACTATCAAGTATGTCCATATTTTCCAAGTCTTTTCTCACCAGCGTCTACAAGAAGCTTAAAACTTCACCATCATTGTGCACCTTGTGAATGACAGATTTATTCTGCCGGCGAAACTCTGGCTTCTTCAGCCGCTCTGGTTCTACTGTCGATGACGTGCGTCTTGTTGGAGTCATTAGTCCCAAAACACCTGGAGTAGGAGAATAAGTATCTTCCCGAGTATAAAATACTACACTTTTTTGTCCGGTAAAATTATTACAGTAAATTACTATAATTAATAAATAACTAAAACGAATTAATATCGCACGTAAAAATCGCACATCACTAAAAATCAAGATATCCTCTCTCGAGCACGCTCACCCTCACACGGACACACTTTCGAATTCCCATTCACAGGTTCACACATTTTTTGTATATTGAAAGGGAGTTGGAAGGTGGAAGAGGTTGTCGTTGGGTTACGAGCTGTTTGTCGCTCGTCTAGGCAACACAGGCCGCTCAGCGTTGCAATTTTCTAGTGATGGAAAGAGGGCGCATCGCGAGATTGTTCCCAGGTATGGCAACAGCGCGTTTACACAGACCCGCCAAAACATTTGGCCACAGCTATAGATCCGATAAACTTGCTTAAGATGTTGTTGCGTGATGATACTTTCATCCTGACATTACGACAGTGGCTTTTATAAGTGAGACCTCTATCAAGAGTTGCGCTGAGGTATTTTGGGTTTTCACTATGTAGGAGAGTCGATCCGTTCCTGGTCACATTCAGCTTTCGTTTAGCGCATTTACTGTGGAAAACCCGCTTTAACAATTTTCTGTGACTCTTAAGCGTTCGTTGCTACATAAACAAACACAGTATCTCTGAAGAAGATGGCAGCATGTCAGCTGTATGATTAGATAGGCAAATAAAAACACGGCATGCCCGGAAAATCTAGGTATTATTAATCCCGTATGTGTCCATATAGTATGTGCGAACACGTGACGCTCCAGTTGACAAAGTGGTGGGGGCGAGCGGTTGGTTTTTCGTGTGGTACCCGGGTCTCAGGCACGCGGTATTTCCCCGGGGCTGCAGGGTCCATATTGGTCGCTCGTTGCTCTCTTATTCATGGCCGCTCCGCTTTGGCAATCGAGTCGTGCTGCTCCCTGTCTCTTGAGGCGACAGCTGGTAGGGAAGACCCTGAGCTCACTCTAGCTACAACTATCTGTGAGCTCGAACTGCTGCCCGCATGGGTTGGTGATACTTCGTATTAATCTGGTCTAAAAGAGACTTCTTAAGATCGCAGAAATTAATTGTTCGCTGCAGACTAATGACAAATAGGAAATATGATGTGAGATATTGCATAAAACTAACACTCAAATTACTCTCGTATTGTAAAACAGATTTATTAACAGACTAACTTCAAAGCCCGTCAAACTGTTGTCATCCTTGTCCATGCTAATATTTTCACTAAAAATTAAGGCTTTAATCTTACTCGGATGAGTAACTGTAATGAAAACATCTACATCGGAAGATTATAAATAAATAGAAAGAAACTAATTATTATTAAGTTGATTCAAACGAAAGAGATACATTTCTTCTAGTGTTCTGTCAATTCATTTCTTTGCAATCGATTTACTAAATAGATTTGTCATTTACTGAAGTTTCAGGTGTCACCCTCGTCCAGGTTGCTAACACAACGCTAGAAAATCAGAACTTCAATCATACCCGTATGGCGTATACTTACGCTAGGCCACGTAGTATTAGGTTTAATCGTGTCCCAGACTGCATAGATTACGATCGGTGTGGAAGTACTTTCATCCAAACGAAGTAACGACTAAAACAAAATTGCCGTATCATGAAAGTAACCTAATTATTCAAAAAACTTAAATGATTTGTTCCCTATGTTGTAACTAGAGATACTAATATTTCTGCCCAAAATTAAATCTCCCCTCGCACGCACATTAATACATTTACTTGATCCCATATTTCTTAGTTTACTGTAGCAGATCTCAGAGAATATAACGAAAAAATCTACATCGAATAATTATAAATAAACAAAAATCAAGTAATAATTTCTATGCTGATTTAATCGAAATACCTGATTTTGTTACAGTGTTCTGACAGTCATTTCTTTGCAGTTGCTTGGAAATATAAAATTGTTATTAAGTAAAGCGCGTAAAATCGGTTTATTAATAACATCTCTGGAAGTTGTTAGTTCAGCAACGACTACTGGTAGCGCGACACCAGGGTCATGGATACAACGACAAGCCTTAACCTTTCATCAGTATGGATAAATCTATTGAAACTCTGAATTGGGGTCCAAATACCCGGCAGATTTCGATTTTCCACGGTGATCCGAAATTATACCAGGTGGATGCCGGGATGGTTCCTTCAAAAAACCAAAAAGTAACTCCTTCCAGTTCCAAGCCCTCATTCCTTCCCACCTCTAGTGATATCGACGAGGCAAAAATAAAAATAAACACCGCCATGTAGTAACCGTATTGCATGCTCTTTTAATTGATGAAAGCGATATTACAACCACAGAATCCCTGCTGAGACGATAGACAGTCATCTGAACTCACCGCCACTTGATCATACACTCTCGCCTCCGTATTCAGACTATCAGGGCCGCATTTACGCATAGGCTACCTAGGCTTAAGAGGCCCGCACCACAGCCAGAGGGCCCCTCGCCTAGCCCAGCAGTAGAGCTAAAAAAAAAGTCACCCATAAAGAATATTCCGCCACTTCCGACCGCCGACGGCACAACATGTATAGCCTAGGGGCCCACAAAGCCTAAACGCGGCCCTGCGACTGTCCATAGGAACTATCAGATCGAGTTCCAAAAGGACTTTATGACAATACCACACCCCATCAATTATTATAATTTTACTCAATTAATTTAATTTAATTGCAGTGGAGCACAGGCTCCGGTGGCAATTTCCCTACACACCCAACTTCCCCCTATCCTGCACCCACCTACATTTGCCCTCTACAAATTTTAACTTTAAATTCTTTTAACGTTTTTGGTAAGTTATTCATCATTCCCCTTGGTAACTCATTCCAATTCCTGACACCCTTACCTAAAAAAGAAAATCTGCCCACACCCTCGTGCCTGAAATCGAGTGCCAGCTTGTGGTCATCTTTTCTCTTCCATGCACTACTTTTTTATATCTACTCCAATATCTTTCCATGCCTCATCGTCAGTATACGCCCTGTACACTCCCATGGCCCTCCTCATCCTCCTCATGACTTGCAATTAATCCCATTCCAGCTCCTTTATCATATCTGTCACTGATTGCATTCTGCGATAATTTCCAGAAACAGATCTAGCAGCCCTTCTTTGCACCTTCTCCAACTCCTGTATTTGATACTCAAAATGTGGGTCCCATACTACACTACCATATTCGAGCAATGGTCTGACCAAAGTTTTGTAACCCAATTCCTTTACTTCTCTCGTGCATCCCCTCATCACTCTCTCCAACAAGTGCTGGATTTTGAAACCTTTTCCTACCACCTGCCCAATGGGTCCTGCCCAGTTAAGCTTGTTATCAAATGTAATGCAAAGATATTTACATTTCAAGTCTTCAGCAAGCAATTCTTTTCCCACCTTATATTCATAATTAAACTTTTGCTTTTTATTTGCTGACTCTTCTTTGCATTTATCTTCATACCATGTTTACCAACCCAACTAGATATCCTGTCCAGATCACCCTGCAACTGTTTACAGTCCTCTATCGTTTTGATCCTTGTCTATACTAATATTATAAATGTTAAAGTAACTCTGTCAGTCTGTTTGTTTGTATGTTTGTTACGTTTCTTGGGCTAAACGGCTACTCCAGTCGTGATGAAATTTGACAAGGAGATGTTATTTGACATTTGGATGGACATGGGATACAATATTCTGTATAGATAATTATGAAAACTATCTGAACTGTTAAAGACGCATAAAATCTATATATTTTTGTAATGCGTAACAATGGTAGCGTAGCGCAGTGGTAACGTGCTTACTTCTTATGAAAACTCCCGTGTGGCTTCGGATTCAAACCCCACTGGAAGCAAACTGGAAATTTTTTTCATAGTTTGAGCCAAGCCTACGATTTTGTAGTTAGGATATCATGTTCTGGCAAATCTTTGGCGATGGAATAATGCCCCAAGCGTTTACGTTATTCAGGGTATACTGCTTCCACAGGCAGTTTTTGTGTGATCTAAACTAATAATACTATTTGTGTGAGTGGATACTTTCCCGGCGTATCGATGCAACAAAATCTTCTCTGGTGTCCAGCTGGATGGTGGTGTAGAAAAAACACGACGTTTCGACAGCTGACTCTGCTGTCTTCATTAAGTATCTTGTAGTTGTTCTCAGCTGACTGCCTCTGCAGTCGAGGCAGAGACAGTCAGCTGAGAACAACTACAAGATACCTGATGAAGACAGCAGAGTCAGCTTGCGAAACGTCGTGTTTTTTCTACACCACCACCCGGCTGGACACCCGAGAAGATTTTGTTGTAATAATACTATATATGCGAAAGTAAGTCTCCGTCTTTTTTTTTTTTTTTTTGACTACTATATGTGTATACCGAAATACTTTGTATCTTTAGGAACGAAATAGGATAATTTTTTCTGATATGAATAAATGAGACAGGTTCGACGGTATATCGATACCGTCCCCGTCATATTATGCCGACATATCTTAAGTAACTTTCAGCTTTGTATATCCAATTCTAGCAATCAAATTCTAAATCCACGCGTATGAAGTCGCGGGTAACAGCTAGTATGTTTATAAATAATTGTACTAATGTATGAAAATTATTTTGTTGTTTCGTGGGATTCCACAGTCTGTAGTGTATATGTAGTCTTTGGGGGGATAGTATAAGTTAGTATCGAAAATCTTTGGTGGTTGAAATTGTAAGCAGCAGAGAGTCGTAAGTAAATTATAGCATCGCGCAGGAATATGTGTATAAGGCTCTGTAAAAATAGAGATGGTAAATAGATTAAAACTTACATTGCATATCTGTAATAAAGTTTATAACTGATAATACGCATGTTAATATACTGACTTTGCTAATGGATGGAGTTGCAGAATAAATCGAGCGTTTTGGAACAGTTATCATAATTCGTTCGTAACAATAGACCCTGTTATTTTTGGCTGATGATATTTATTGACAGCGTTGTGACTTCAAAATTAAACGAGAAGCAACTTAAATGAGTCAGAGATGAGATGAGGCTTCTCATCCATAACACGCTGCAATTTCCTATAGAGTGAAAATGATAATATACAGCCTGATTCTTTCTGAGCTGACCTCGTTGTTGAAGTCAGCTAATTAACACCATCTAATGAGGAAAGCTCAGTACTGCCAATCTGTCAGCACCACGTGACCCACATTAATTGTGTATCTACAGCTACATTTATACTCTGCAAATCACAAATATTGTGTGTGGCAGAGGGTGCTAAGCACCAATCCTAATTCAGTGCATTCCAATCCCGAATAGAACGAGGAAAGAAAGAATACATAAATGTATCAGTTCGGCATCTTATTTCTCGAATCTTATCCCCCCTCTCATTGCGACCTAAATAGGTTGGTCCCTCTACCTGTGCAGGAAATTTGGCGCCCCTTCGCCTTAGTTAACAAGAAATAGTAGGGCAGTAGGTAATTGTGTCTCTACAGCTATCCTGGTGCCTGAACAAAGTGACATACAGATGTATACTATTAAACGGTAGCACACAGCGAATAAGTTGGTTTGAATTCCGCAGTTGTTCCTTAGCGCAGAGCACAGGCAATCTCATTCGCGCCGCTTCGTAACAGTGCACAGCAAGTGCTCAGGTAGGGAGAGGGCCGCTTTCGGTTTTTGTGGGGACCAAATCCTGCTTTGAGAGGCGCGATCGAGCTCCGACTGAACGACCTCTGCATTTCCAATAGACCCGGCGCCAAAGAGCGCAGCCTCAAAGAGATCAGCGCCGCGGGCCGCTCTTTGATTTCTCCAGAGTGCGTGCTGGCCTCAATCCACCGGCGAGATTCTCCAAAATTTATCACAAGTGGCGTTTACACGACGAAGGAACCACCCGAAAAATACAATAGAGCGCATCCTGAGCAATATGCGCTAGTTATATGTAAATAAACAAAGAAAGAGAAGATACAATCGTGAAAGAATCCTATCTATATATTAATATGCTACGCGAAAACTTCGGATCCCTTTTTAAGAATAGGCTATTGCGCCAACGGAGGAGTGTGAGATTTGACACAGTTAAATTTTACCTAGAGAAGAAGTGCAGAAAGGTAAAATTTATGTATCATATGTATTAAAAATACATTAAATTAAATGAAACAAAAAATTCATTGTTTAGATTAAATTGTTTCTTTATGGCAACGACGCTCAGCGATTCTGCCAATGTCAAGTTTTTATGATACTCTGTGTTCTTTGGTCAAATGGTATAATAAGCATACTTAAAGTTTATATATGAAGAAGACATCTATATATTAATACGTGAAGCGAAAACTTCGGATCCCTTTTTAAGAATATTGCGCCCATGGAGGAGCGTGAGATTTGGCGTAGTTAAAGTTTATAGGGAGAAGAAATGCAGAAAGCTAAAATTTATACACAGACGGAAAAAAAAATCCCAACACCAAGAAAAAATTATTGTAGAGTAATGAAATTTGGACAATGCATTTGTCAAGTTAACATGTTTAATTGATTAAATTTTCAAGATCACAGGTTAATTTAAGCTCAAGAAAATGCATTTCAAATGTGAAATACTGTTAAATTAATAGCCGGTGTAACCTCCAGAATTTTGAATGCAAGCCTGCAAACGTGAATGCATTGTGTCATACAGGTTTCGAATGTCACTTTGTGGTATGGAGTTCCATGCTTGTTGTACTTGTGCTGTCAATACTGGGACGGTCAGTGCTGGCTGTGGATGATGCTGGAGTTGTCGTCCAATGATATCCCATACGTGTTCAATTGGAGACAGATCTGGTGATCTCGCAGGCCAAGGTAACATGTCGACACTCTGTAGAGCACGTTGCGAGACAACAGCGGTATGAGGGCGAGCGTTATCCTGTTGAAAAACTCCCCCTTGAATGCTGTTCATGAATGGCAGCACTACAGGTTGAATTACCAGACTGACGTACAAATTTGCAGTCAGTGTGTTTGGTATAACCACAAGAGTGCTCCTGCTGTCATAGGAAATTGCTCCCCAGACCATGACTCCAGGTGTAGGTCCAGTGTGTCTAGGCCGCAGACAGTTTGGTTGCAGGCGTTCCCCTGGCCTCCTTCTGACCAACACTGGAGATCTGTTGTGTTTTCTGATGAAAGCAGGTTCTGCCTTGGTGCCAGTGATGGCCGAGTGTTGGTCAGAAGGAGGCCAGGGGAACGCCTGCAACCAAACTGTCTGCGGCCTAGACACACTGGACCTACACCTGGAGTCATGGTCTGGGGAGCAATTTCCTATGACAGCAGGAGCACTCTTGTGGTTATACCAAACACACTGACTGCAAATTTGTACGTCAGTCTGGTAATTCAACCTGTAGTGCTGCCATTCATGAACAGCATTCAAGGGGGAGTTTTTCAACAGGATAACGCTCGCCCTCATACCGCTGTTGTCTCGCAACGTGCTCTACAGAGTGTCGACATGTTACCTTGGCCTGCGAGATCACCAGATTTGTCTCCAATTGAACACGTATGGGATATCATTGGACGACAACTCCAGCATCATCCACAGCCAGCACTGACCGTCCCAGTATTGACAGCACAAGTACAACAAGCATGGAACTCCATACCACAAAGTGACATTCGAAACCTGTATGACACAATGCATTCACGTTTGCAGGCTTGCATTCAAAATTCTGGAGGTTACACCGGCTATTAATTTAACAGTATTTCACATTTGAAATGCATTTTCTTGAGCTTAAATTAACCTGTGATCTTGAAAATTTAATCAATTAAACATGTTAACTTGACAAATGCATTGTCCAAATTTCATTACTCTACAATAATTTTTTCTTGGTGTTGGGATTTTTTTTTCCGTCTGTGTATATAACACTCCAGATGAAAGGAATTCACTCACTTCATGTTGTCATAAGAATAAAGCAGTATTACCGGTCTTAAGTCAAAATGAATATTTTGAACCATGGACTAAATTCAAATGAAACATCGATAAAAAGTAAAACAATTATTTTGAAAACATTCATATAAACATTTCATCATTTGCTATGGTTAGTTCAGAAGTTAAAATTTCGAATACAGTCACGCATGGAGTATATCATTTTAATTTTATAGGTTCTGCAGGGAATTAAGGCATAAAGCACAAGCTAATGGCGTATTGGTACACGCTCGCCGTGAAAGACGTCAATGTATGCAGTATATAATATATCTCTGTTCGCAGCAAACACAATAGAACAAATATTTTAAAAAATGCAGTGATTATCACTCTTTTACAAAATAAACTAAATAACTTAATGAATTACGGTCGAATTTCGACTCTTGGGTGATCGCTAGTCTGGGTTAAAATGCTAAGGTATAATGTTACTAAAATAGAAGTTTAAAAGTTCTGGGAACGGTGTGTGTAATTGCGGTTGGTGAATACGCAAATTCATTTTCTGAGTTATAAGCTAAAAAGGCGTCATAATCCGACATTAGATTCAGACACACAAGTCTTTTGAGAAAAGTGATCCTGAAGCTTCTAACAAACATTTTGGATGTTGGAATGATAAGAATGCAAGGTGTGCAGTAAGAATAAAACACATAAATCGAATAATATGTTTAGACTGATAAACAGGTGATAATTGATGTACAGGAAATTTATAAGAGAAACTATGACAGGAGAAATACTAAATAAACACGAAAGGAAATTATATGCTTCGATTTCTAGGTCGTAATTAAAAACGGTGTACACCGGAAGTTAAATCGATTGCATAATAAGCACTAGTGCGTCCTCACTTAGAATATTGTTGTTCTGTATGGGGCCCACATCAAAAGGGGTTAATGGAAGCATTGGAGAAGGTCCAAATAAGAGCTTCCCGATTCGTGACAGGAATAGATATATACCTGGAGTGAAACTGTAAGTGCGATGTTGAAGGAATTAATTTGGGAAGACCTGAAACACCGAAGGTGTTGCTCTCGACAGAATCTAATTGAAAAATTCACGACTGATCTATTTCAGGATGACAGCGAACATATATTACTACCAACAATATTATCTAGGAATGAGCGATAAAATAAGAGAAATCAGGGCCAGAACCGATTTATTTCTATACTCATTTTTTACACGAGCGATTTGGGAATGGGATAGGAAGGATTTACTGATCGAGAAAACTTAGAATCCTATAGGAATAGGTCTGGATAAACCACTCCGGCCATCCTGATTTGGGTTTTCCATGGTTTTCCCAGGTCACTCGAGGCAAATGCCGGGATGGTTCCTAAAAATAGTCCATGGCTGCCTTCTGCCATATCCTGTGTATACGCTTACACATTACCCTCCGTCAAACGCTTTTAGTGAATCCCGGAGTAATCATAATACAAGTAGTAATATTAAACGTCGGCTTGTGTAGTTAGTGAATAGCGTGTGGTGTCAGACAGTCCGTATTAACAAAGAGGGAAACTATCGCTCGCGGCAAAGATATGTGACTAGCGCTGGCCCAAGAAGCGTTTTACCCGCTCTAACTACTTCTGTCGTTATTTCGTCTTCTGAACTACTGTAAACTCAGTGCATCTTTGAGACATTGCAATACTCGAAACAATGAATGAATACCTGTGAATTCAATACCTCACTGAAGTGCAGTGAAATATCCATCTCGTCATTTGACAGCAGATTTTGTGTGGTGAGGGTTGCTCACCGATCGAGCGAGACAAATGTTATGTGGCGTCAGTTGGTCTTGTTAGAATACGCAGCTTGTAAAGATTTACTGAATTAATGTAAAAGCAAATGAGTCACGTCGTGATTGAAGGAGAGAAGTTATTAAATCTAACGTGTCTAATTAGAACGTTGTATTTTCTTTGATGATTTAATAGCAAAACCTTCCGCTTAGTTCGAGGGTATGTTTCAGCAACTGTAATAATTATAAAAAAACTTAACGAACTGATGGCTTGCGAGTGTGAGAGATGGTGGCAAGGGTTAAACCATCCTAAACACGTCATACCACCTTTTAAAATTTTTTTTTTTTTTTTTTTTTTTTTTTTTTTTTACTTGTGGCTTTACGCCTCGTCGACGTCGAGGTCATTAGAGGCGGGAAAGGACTGGGGGACAAGGAACGGGAAGGAATTCAGCCGTGACCTTTTAAAGGAAGCATCCCGGCATTCGCCTGGAGTGATTTGAGGAAACCATGGAAAACCCAAATGTGGATGCCCGGACGGGGATTCGAACCGGCGTCCTCCCGAATGCGAGGCCAGAGCGTTAACCACTCACCCACCACGCTCGGTTTTAAAGTGAATCCTAAAGGTTGCACTGGTAAATTAGATCAGCCAGTTGATTACATTAATTTCGTCATCAGTCTACGATGGGCGTATCAGTGCGGTAACATTTCGCATACTGTACAACTAAAATTAAATATATTTTAATAATTCCCACTGTCTATGCTATGCACGTTGCGTGTAAGATACACACTGATACGTCGGTAAGTACACGGTGCTTGCTCGTTAACTTCCATTACGTATGTTTTATTCATGTGTAGTGCAAGTTACCAAGTAAGATGCATGTCACGACAATCAGCGCAAAATTTTGGACTGTCAATAATTCGTGAATTTTCTACCAATCTGCACGGCGTCATTGTCGATAACGTTCTTCAGTGGCGTAAAACTCGGTAATCCCTTTGTGTGTTTCCTAATAGTATACCTTTTTTGTTAGATCAAAAAATTTTCTAGTACCTCATTTTCATCGACAAAAGGCAATACATTTATCAATGTTTCTCGGGAAACAAACCGAGAAGGCAGACTTCAAGGCTTACAACTGCACCTGAAGATGGCGACGGAGTTTTATGTCGCCGAAATATTGTGCTTCAATAATAATATTACTCGGTTTGTTTCCCGAGAAACGTTTATAAATAAACAACGCCGAGAAAAATTGCATTCATTTATAAAAGACAATACACTTGCAACAGTCATTTACGCACGTTTTGCCTGATTAGTCGAGTTTTGACAGTAAGAAATTTTACTTCCGTCAAGGTGGATTGCTTTTTGTTTATATCTGCCGACATAATGTGAAGTCTTAGGATGAATTGGGTATATATACCATTCTGTTTTCAGAGCCGTGGTAAAAGCGATTGGCGTCAACGAAATTCCTTATGGACAATCGTGGCAAACGGTCGACCGGGAGTTAAACACGCGTCACCTGAAATTCCATGTCCGAGATATAATCACTCACGCACTAGACTCAATCCTGATCAGTATTAGGAAGAAAAAAGGATACAAATATAATCATTATTCTGAAGGGATGAAAAACTAAGTGCTACAATCGATAAAACGAAAAGCGATTTCGTGGACTGTAGTGACTGGAGAAGTGTGCTACATTGTAACGATTCGTTGTCTTTTTCTTTTTTTATGGCTTTATGCCTCGTCAATATCGATGTCCAGGTCATTAGAGGCTCAAAGAAGGGGAGGCAAGAAACTGGAAGGAATTCTACCATGGCTATTTGAAGGAACCATATCGGAATTCGCGTGGAGTAATTTGGGGAAACCAAATCTGGATGCCCGGACGGGGATTCTAACCCGCGTCCTCTCGAATGCGACGCCAGAACGTTTCCGCTCACCCACCACGATCACTGATTCTTTGTCGAGTTCGTTAAAACACTCTGCGTCGGATCACATACATCATTCATAAGGTCATCCACACACTCCGAAACAGCGTTCAAAACTCCGACATTGACAGTCAATCACCTCACAAGTTTGGTATTTGTTACGTAGCTAACAGTGGTCATATTGAACGATGTTTGCCCCGCATCAGTACTGTTAGGAATTATTACGTGAGCTCAAAATAGGGAGAGGGGGGGGGGGAGGGTCCGGCATAAACTCACCAAATCTCATATGAGGGCGGGAGGGTCAATAAAAAACTCACGTCTTCTTTTTATTTCAGATTGCCGCCTTCGAAGAGCAGTAAAGCTAAAAAATAGAAGGTCTTCACAACTACGAGTCAAATCTCACGTTAGGGGGAGGGAGGTCATACCAGATCTCACCAAGAGGGAAGGGGGATCAATTTTCAGAAATAAACAACTTACGTAATTATTAGGTGTTCATAAGACTTCTAATTCGCAAACACTCAAGTAGTATGTAACAACCATAAATTGTTAACGGGATCTCATCATAGCAGGACGCACGCGGTGGATCGTACATCATTGGATACTACAATCTATATGTTACAACAGACATATGTATTTATTTCTCATCCAACAATCAGCGGGGAATTCCGACATCCGTCATATATACTGCGACCGAGCGTGGTAGGTGAGTGGTGAACGCTCTGGTATTGCATTCGGGAGGACGCCGGTTCGAATATCCGTCCGACCATCGAGATTTGGGATTTCCGTGGTTTCCCCAAATCACTCCTGGCGAATGCTGGGATGCTTCCATCAAAAAGGCCATGGTCGAATTCCTCCCCTCTCGCCTCTAATGACCTCGACGTTAACGAGGCGAAAAACCATAAACAAACAAAAAAAATTTACTATGCCAAAATAAAATTTGCATTGAATCCAGTTTTTCTTTAAGTGTTAGGAAATAATTTGCAAAAAATTCAAGATTTGGAAGGTAAAAAGGGCGAGTTATTGCTGATGATAACAGCGTATTTAGTTAAGTGTGTATAAATAAATAAAATAACGATGAAATATCTAATCCAGCACCCTGTAATAAGGATTCCATGCTATAACACCATACCTTGTATGTGCTAGGGCAAACGGCAGTTGCTTGGCACGAAAATCAATGATTGACGTATTTTCTTTTAGCCACGTAGTTTCAGTTCCACATCTCTCCAACGCCGCACCACGTTGCCGCTCGCTCTCCTGCTGCAATAGCGCAGTTCCAATAGAATTCCGCGCAGAAATATTTGTATGCAATGCACTTCTTTTCTCGCGACTGGAATGCATAGAATAGAGATTAGTAATTATGTAAAACACCCTCTACCAATCACAATTTTGCGTGAATTCCGGAGTGTGGATGCATATGTAGATGAACTACCGTACGATCGCGTAAAATAAATTAAAAAACAGACAGCAAAACGTGATCTCTTTCTGACCAAAGAACTATTGGCAGCGTTTACTCATATTTTCGCCAGAAAAATAGTTTCCGGTAACAACATAATACAATAGACACTGGTTCAATGAATCCATAGTATTATACTACCTGTTGTATACGAAATGATAAAGAATATGGCTAATGATAGCTAATTTGAGACACGCGCCAAAGTGGCTCACTTTAACAATCAGGTCACTTTGATTCCAAGTGATGTCAGGAAAAGTAAGGAAAGGAGAAAAATTACATCAAATCCTTCTAAGACCAACATCCTTATGTCCATAATGTAACTTGATTCACCTGATATATAACCGGATGAGAAAAAACGTCTGGAAATGGGTGACGACAAAAAAATAAAGTAATAAATAGAAAAAGTCCTAACATAACAGAGTTACAATATCTACTAAAACCTCAATGCTAATCAGAATCGGAAGCAAATAGAATTAGCAGGCTGTCGGTACTGGCCCAATATCTCAAATACGTACAAATAGAGAAAAAACCAACTTTAGAAGAGTTTCTATACCACATAATGAAGAACCATCATAAAGTCCAAAAACTTACCAGTTTAAGGGCATCTTCCAAAATTTTTACACGCAGTCTCAGCAGTTAGGAAAAAAGAAGAAGGAAGCAATAACAACTAACAACACGGAATAAAAAACATGGTGAGAGCGATGACAATCCATCAATTGTACATTACACCATTTACTCTAACAAAAAAGGTAAGATACTTTCAATTTTTTCTTTTTGTTCCATTTTTTTACTACTATCATTTTGTTATAATCAAGCAGAAGAAGTTTACATAATTTATGAAGAATTTTATACTTGCTAGATGATAAAAAAATTGCATTGAGGCGCCACACACAGGAACGGAGGGTACCGGCCGTCCTGACTGTGGGTTTTAGGCGGTTTTTCCGCAGCCATCGAGTCGAAAAATATACTCACCACACACAGAACATAGTTACAAATTTCGCAGACAGATGGCAACATATAAAGTTATTAGATTGTTCATGGTTTAATTAATATGATAAATAACTAGCCCACGATACAGTTCAGTTTAACATTTGTTTTTATTTTCAAAGAAATCACGACGTCAAAGATACTGGTTACAATCCAGAAATTGCATACACCATTTCATCCACAGACAATACAGTACTTGGCCGTCGTAAATTGAGTCGGTGAAAACTTTGCCGAAAAAAAACCCTTCTTTTTCTGTCTCGGATTTTTGCTTAATATAAACTACATCCAAATTTTTAGAACACTTTAAAAGATTCCGACAGATAATTCTCGAACATTAATAATACTTAAACAATTGAAACATATTAAAAACAATCAGAATTAATACATAATCATTTACAATCAATACAAAATGGTCAGAAATGGAAATTAAAGATACTTAAACACAAAATTATTCACAGAAATCATTTTAAACTGTAGCAAATTGTCCTTTCGACATCTTAACTTGCATTAATACTTGGAATTACAAACATTTAAGCAATTCTCTTGAAGAATTCTGTTCTTAAACATATTAAATGGCCTCTAAATAATTTCTTTTCGTAAAACAAAGTCTATATGCATTGATTTACAGGAAATTGCAAAACAAACATACAAGATCATATTCAACCAAACTCTAGCTTACTATAAGTGCTTCAAAAAATACAATTCCATTTAAGTTTAGGTTTGAGGGCTGTCACAACGTCCACATTAGTAGTTAGTACGACCTGGTAGTAGGTATAAGATGCTTGGCGTCTGCAAGGGTTTGCGGCCATAAAGACAAAGTTCCAAATGTTACCATGCCAACGATGAGTAACACTCCCAAACGCAGCCGGCCTGAAAATGTCGGGAAAAGTTGGTGAAGAGGAAGATGGCTTATTTGAAAACTGTGAATAATTTACTGAAAATAAATCTATGTTCGTATTTAAAAAATGACGAGCAGGTTGTTGGTGTGTTTAAAGGTAATAAGTAGAGATCGGATTATATGCAACACAAAAACCTAGGAATATGCATGAAAATATGTACGAAAAATGACTAAAATATGATGAAAATGTAAAAAAAAAAGTGCCAAAATACGCAAAATAAACAATATAAAAATTGTGATTTTTAGATTTTTTATTTCAAAATCAGCATACAATTAGTATTTAGTTGAATAACATATTTATAAATTCGATAATTAACAATTATTTAACTTTTTTTTTACTTTTGCAAACGTAATCAATCAGGTACTGTTCCAAATATTCAATAGTAAGTTTGTTTTTCGACACCTCTAAATATTTTTATATGTGGATATGAACCGTTCCATATTCTCTGTTGTAACTGGGCAGTATTTGAAATTGGATTCTGTGTTACCAGTCATTGTTTCTGGAAAAAATTCACTCTTCCTGTTACTAAAACTATCAATTTGACACAAAGGTTCAAAAACTGTGTTGTTGTTCAATATATTTTTTAACTTCACTTTACGTTTACACAGGAACACCTCTGGCAACGCGGATTTTATTCATTCACTGAATAGATCCCGTCAACGTCAAACCTTTGAGTTTCAAGCTTTTTAATACTCGCCGATATGTGGGGAAAACGAATGCTAATCACAGATACTGTTTTAATACTAGAATATTAAATACTTCCTTATACTCATAAACTGTCATAGCCTCTCCACTATCAAAGTCGTTTACTACACCTTTAATGGCCTCCAAATGTTCTTTGTAAAAAAGTACTGCTTCAACCCACGTCGCCCATCAAGTTACCACTGGTTTTGAAGATAAAGGCACATTTTGATTTTTTTATAGGCATTATTACAAGAACGTGCCTTAAGAAACACTTTCTTTGTTGATGAAATTAGTTTACTTACATTCCCAAACGTGGGTCCTAGTTATTCACGGATTTGTCGTAGACTAAGAGTTGTGCTGCTAGTAGGTTTTGCCGACTACATCGTAAGATTTTATTTATTGACTAATTATACTACCGAAAAATATTGTAAATACAACGAAAATATGCATCATCACTAGGTTTTAGGTAAAATATGCAATAACTGGTGAAAATGGGCTTAATATGCAAATGCATATAATGGATATAAACCCGTCTCTAGTAATAAGAAATCATAGAACATGAGAGGGAATGTGTGCATTTTTTTTTTTCAGATGCTATTTTAGGGGCCGATTATTTTTGCATAAAGCTCTAGTTACAGAAAAAGTGATTTGCTTGTGATGCTCGACGGGTATCTCTCTCTGATATCTCTCTCTGATATTTCTGAATGTTAACTAGGTGTGCTGACTTGAGATACTTTAGATACTTTGCTATTTTGTACAGCCCTAGAAATATGAGCTGCAAGATCAGCCATTTTCCGCTAACTCCGCCATCTGCATCCTAGAGATGGAAACCACAGCTGACGTTGACATCGCGTTGCCAATACACCGGACCAAATCCCCCCAGAGACCTGGCTGCCTGGTGGAGATATTGCGGGTGTATTGGCAGCATGAGAGCTTCGGTGACGTGCCCTGCCAAGAGGAAACCAAGGATACCTCAGATTCACGAGAAAGCTGGCCGCAGAAACAATACCTACAAGATGTTAATATTTCGATTTTCCTGCAATGTCCCCTTATTTATTTTCCTACCCATGCTACAGCCTTCGTCAGAGATAATATGATTGTTTATTTACACGGAGAACTAAGACGATGGTTTCGATGAAGTTGTTGGTGTTCATCAAAATTTCTACTGCCTCCTTCAGTGGTCAAGGCCAACATTGATCTTCTACCCACAGCAGCTTCGCGTCTTCAAATTTAATAGTGTGCCCGGTGTTAATGTTATGACGATTTAAGGCCCAGTAGTTTGGTTTATAGTGGCGGATATGATCTTTAAGCCCATCCGCCACAGTTCGACCCGTCTCCCCAATGTGCGACCCGCCTCCCCAATGTGCGAGTCGTCTCCCCAATGTAAACAAAGCCACAACTGCAGGGGACTTCATATACACTCGCAAGCTGATCTTTCACTCAGGTTAGTGATCGGCCAACTTTCCAGTGAGCCTTATAAACTGATCACACATCCTCCATCTCCTTAGACTGTAGCGTCTGAGCGGTTGAATGCTACAAAATCTTGATCAATCACTCCCTATTTAGTTTTACCATAGATATGTGATCAAAGATATTAGGTCATACTATTACTTACAGCAAGTAATGAGCATAGATTCAGTGATAACAAATTGAAACAGTAGTCGAAGATTAAGCGAATTTAGTAAAATCACTGAGTTGAAGTACATTGATAAACATATTAAATTCTTAGAAATAATGCATGGAAATAACTGTAATGAAAATCAATAATATCAATAATAAAATCTAGTCCCTCGGAGTATCTTTCCTAAGCCAGCAGAGGGATATTAACCCAATAGCCTGTACTTGTGAATTCTACATAAAGTCGTAAGTCCCGTGCGGTTGAGCCTCAGTCTAGGAGTGAGCTCCCGGGCTGGAGTGGGGGAATCACGTGATGGCCCATAATTGGTTCATTAGGCCTTAGTAAGTATTTTAAGCTGGTAGGGTGGAAGACTGGTTTCGTTTTCACGGTAGGTACCTCTGCTAACCTTGGAACCTGCTGCGTCTAAAAGAATTAAGTTACCTGTCTCCAAGAGTACGAGAATAAATACTTCAGCTGAACATATTATGCATTTGAAGCTTAAAATCCATCAAGTTTATACAAGACACGAGGCTGCTGTAGAGAGAAAACCTGTAGTGCCCTCGAAGGGTGAAGAAAGCAGCAGAAATTTTGATAAAAAAAAGAATGAACGACTTGAACGATGACAGCGGCTTAGTGCACTATGGCGCTTGGCAAATAAACATAGCGCTTCTGATGAAAGGTGAAATATATCAGCAGAAAGCTTAGACAGGCATGAAATAACGCGGCATTCCCGGAAAATCCAACTATTATAAACAAAGATGGTCGTGGAAGCCTCAGAAATCAATTCCTAAAAGTGAATGTGGATGAGGATGTGAGATCACCGGCAGGACCTTTAGTGCCTAATCTGGTGATTAGGAAATGGTTACTCCCATTTCTTGTCTGTTTCCAAAGGTGAAAATTTATTCTATCACCCGGGGTCGATGTAGCCAATCCTGTGTCGAATACCATGCTCTGTAATAGTGCGTTAACTACCTTGGCAAACGAGTTGGGCCCGTGAATGATATATAGTCTGTATTCATGTGGCAAACTTACGCGTGTGCACACCTCCCGAACCATATGACTCGGTCCGTGGCACATGAATAAGGTGTAAAACCAAAATATTGTATCTTTGTCTCATATTTTTTTCACACTTCACAGCCTGGTGAGTGATGAGTCATTTTACCTATCCTTTGTTTTATATACAGGGTGTTACAAAAAGGTACGGCCAAACTTTCAGGAAACATTCCTCATACACAAACAAAGAAAATATGTTATGTGGACATGTGTCCGGAAACGCTTACTTTCCATGTTAGAGCTCATTTTTTTATATATATATATTTAATGGCTTTCGACAACTAAGCCATTTAGCCAGCTCAATCTGCTTATGATATCTCATCCAGTGAATTAGTTTTCTCCAGTACGTTATGATTCGTATGTATAGACACCACAGGACGGAGAGGACATTCACACAGACACACAACACTTAAACATCCATGCCCGCGGCCGGATTCGAACCGGGGACCTTCGGCACGCGGAGCTAGTGTTCTAGAGCTCATTTTAGTTTCGTTAGTATGTACTGTACTTCCTCGATTCACCGCCAGTTGGCCCAATTACAGGAAGGTAATGTTGACGTCGGTGCTTGTGTTGACCCCGGTTCCAAATGTAGAGACCCTTAGTGCTCGTATTGTGGACGGCTGTGATACAATACGCCATTCTCCAGGGCTGCATCAGCGCATCAGGGATTCCATGCGACGGAGGGTGGATACATGTATCCTCGCTAACGGAGGACATTTTGAACATTTCCTGTAACAAAGTGTTTGAAGTCACGCTGGTACGTTCTGTTGCTGTGTGTTTCCATTCCATGTTTAATGTGATTTGAAGAGAAGTAATAAAATGAGCTCTAACATGGAAAGTAAGCGTTTCCGGACACATGTCTACATAACATATTTTCTTTGTTTGTGTGTGAGGAATGTTTCCTGAAAGTTTGGCCGTACCTTTTTGTAACACCCTGTATATAATAATATATAGCCTGCATTCTGTTTGATGGGTTTTAATACTTACAACATCAACAGACCAGTTTTTGATGGAAATTGGAAACTGCTCATATTAATTACTGTTACTGGCTGGCATGAATTGTTCTATAACTGTATATAGTCCATTCATGACAAACATTTCCCAGTGGTACATATATAAGTTATTTGTTTTGTTGATCCAGAAATTGAAATTCTGTATAATTATATTCTATGGGTCTAAAACCGCTTAAAAAAACGAAATCTGGACAGGGGTACATCATACCCTAGGATGGAATTGTAGTATCTTCCTTTTCCAATATGGTGACTCGGAAATGGTCTCGAACGTCAAACCGAGCGGGGCGGTGTAACGGTTAGCGTTCTCGCCTCGCATTCGGGAGGACGGCGGTTCGAATCCCCGTCCGGGCATCCAGATTTGGGTTTTCCATGGTTTCCCCAAATCACTCCAGGCAAATGCCGGGATGCTTCCTTCAAAAGGCCATGGCCGAATTCCTTCCCATTCCTTGCCCCCCATCCTTTCCCGTCTCTAAAGATCTCGATGTTAAAAAGAGACGTAAAGCAGTTACAAAAAAAAAAAAAAAAAAAAAAAAAAAAAAAAAAAAAATCGAACGTCAAAATGCGAAATCGGTAGATTTCTCCGCTAATATCGGTATTTTTGTACCCAACATCAGTATATGAAAAAAATACAACGCAGTTTGCTGGGAAAGATGTGTTGTCGAAGAATTTCTATCAGTTTGACACCAGTTTTTACTACCGGACTTTGAACTAAAAGACTTGTTACCAATTTGACGTAAAACTGTGCAGCAAACTGATGCCAAACTTCTGCCGCAACTGACGACAAATTAGTCATCAAAAGTTGGAAGGAAAATTTTGGTTTCAAGTTGCCTTCGAAAATGGACTTGATTTTCACGTTACCTTTTTAGCTTCGTGTAGTATAAATTGAAGTCAGAAGATGGCATTGAGGGTATTTTTTTAAGTTAAAGTATGAAATACATGTTACTTAAGTTTATTTAAAATTTCGTTACATTACTACATTACATTATTTTAAACTTCCTTATCTTTGTCAAATAATAGGGAAATTACACGATATGTTTTAAATTTAAAACTAATACCAGATTTTTTAATAAAAATTTTATATCATGAATAAGCAATACTCAATACTAGTAAAACATAATCGAAACAACAGAGTAATTTGCAATTTGTTTGATAAATTATTTAACAAAAACATATTAACCACAGTCGAATATCGACACAAAAATCTGCTTAATTTTTGCAATCTTTATGATTGTACCAATATTCTTTGGACATAGCCGCAGTAATTTTTTTAATTAATTTCCAAGTCGTAACAATTAGCGTCCCTGAGCAGGCTTTGACCAGTAGACTTCCTATTTCGCTGTTTTGTTTTAATAAGATTAATATGTGAGAATATCCGTTCGGCATCGGCGGATGAATGGGCAGTTATGAAATAGTAAATATGAAAGTAGACAACAAAGCACTAATGACGCCCCCCCCCCCCACGTCGACGAGCTTTAATTTTCCCCCTTCCTTTCCACCGACAACAAAGGAAAAATTAGAGTGCCATCGGCACTCTTTAGTAAACTGACATTTTCCGAAAATAGTTGAGTGTCATCAGGAAATGTTTTGATTTGAAATGTTTTAATTTGATCACAGTTTCTTAAAAACACGCCGCTTTGTATCAATTTGTTGTAAATCATTGCTCTGAACAATATTGGGAATGAGTGTTCTAACTGGAATTATCGAAGCAGTTTCGCCAGTTTTAACATTTGATGATTCAATTATGTCTAAACCTTATATCGGATTATTTTTCGATGGAAACCGCGCAGTTATCTGCTGGAAAGCTTCGATATAAAAATCTTGTTATCTACATTTAAACACATTTACTTGATCTGGGCCTAGATCTATGGGTGGGTGACATGTCGACTGTGAGAATATCTCGACACACGTTAAATGCAAATAATTCACGAAATACGCCGCATTGCCTATTACTGCACTGCCCATCACGTTGTCTGTAATAACATGTATGTACATTTTATTACCAAAATGTACTTATGGCGATGTTTACCAATCGAATATAGACAAGCGAATTAGCTGGGGAATCTCCTAAAAACGTCAATAATGGAAGGGGTAGTCCCCAAAATGTGTACGGAACATTTTGCAAAAAGTACCTATCATACAATCGATCAAATTTATCCCAGTAAAATATAAATGAAATGGGGTGCCAACCCGAAAATGTAAAATCGGGGAAAAAAAAATTCGGGGAAATTTCGTTATATTCTCAGAAATCGGGGAAAAATGATTACATTTCGGTATTTCGGTAGGAAAGACGCCTTATCGGTTGAAATACCGAAAAATCAGTAGGTGAGTCGGTGAACTGAAATTTCGAGACTCTATAACAACTACTAACGTGTCAGTTAGGTTTTTACTCTCTTCCGTTGCAATGCTGTGTGTGTTTTGTTCTCAGTGAAAGATCGCGTGACCAACAACATTTAACCCTTCCTTCTCGTGACCTTCGTTAAAGTTTTCAGCTTCTCTCAACATCCAACTACTTTCGTCCTTATCGATCAAAGCGCCCGACTCGTGTCTACGGTGGAGATAATAAATTACAGCCACAATGAATTGTCATTAAAGTACTCAACGCTAATTGCTCTACGTACAACACTTTTTTGTTCGATAAAAAAGTTAATTTCTCCATCTAACCCATTCCATCCGATTATGAGCTCCAAAGAGGATACGTTACGTTTAGATTAGATAAAAGATTTATGGATCGTACAATCGATGATTTCGAAGGTGGAATCAGATGAGAAGCCCTGAAGCTGAAATCGTTCGTAAACACTTGGAATTCTACGTGTTGACATAAATAGAGAATATTTTGAATATTAATGAACACAGAGGTGAGACTAGGCATTCTTTCGTTTAATTTCCTTTGATTTAAACCATTCAACTCGTACCTAAACACTGAATTTACCAAAATTCCAAATGTGAGTAAATTTTCGACTCTGTATATTGGATTGTATTTTTGTGCACTTTTTTGTAATAATGCTAGCAACGTGAAAATTATTTGTTATGACTGCGTTCTCTTCGCTCTTCAAAATGAGCACTAGGACTGTTTAGGAGGAGGAAAGGTATCTTTTGACTCGCTTAGTTGAGATGCTACATTTGTTGTGCTGCTTCGAAGTAGAGTCTTCTGTTGGTGCTTGTATTGGTAGGAGCAACTCGAAAAGGCCTCTTTGCCGTTTTCTGACAGTTCTGATTAAAGGTTAAGGCGTCTGACTGGAGATGGAAGGTCTTCGGTTCGAATCCTTGACGCGGTGAGGATTTTCGAAAGCCCTAGACCTGACCTTTCGGTCTCGCACAGCTTGCTGTGTAAAGTGAAGTACGTCAGAACGCTTCCATCGCTGGGATTCCACGTAAAACTGTAGGTTCCCTATACCCGGCAGGATTACCAGGTTAGGTTATTTTTCCACGACAAGAGGCGCTTTGCGCGGCGAATCGAAAACATGTGACTGCGGTTTTCCGCAGTCATCAAGACAAATGCAGGGATGGTCTCTAATCTATACCTCATGAACTATACATTTCACAAACAAAAACACGCTTATTATACGCTGAACATAGTTATACGTTTTGTAAACAGATGGAGAAACGACATCTTTCCACTTATATTGGAAACAACGGGATGCTACCACATTAATATTTCCGTAGTACACTGGCGTGCAAAACTTAAGGACGAAAGTAACGTTCGCGTGCAGTGTCACTTATAACAGTCGTCAAACCCAGCCCTTGCGTGAATTTTAATATGAATAATTATGTGTAGTAAGGTAGGAGTTTATAATTAGGGATTTGTATGTATTTTGTGTAATTAATTGTGAATTTGTGTAATTTGCCATGTAAATGAACATTTTTTATGGACAAAAACTGTGTAAATGAAACGTAATACAATCAAGGACAATATTACGTATGAAACATTAATTAAAAGTTTGTAATTTTAAATGCTGATGTGTGGAGGACAATTTGCAACGGTTTACACTGATTTGTGGGGAAATTTTATGTGTAAATACATTTAAACAGTATTAACTTTCGTTTCACGTTGTTTTCTAACGATTGTGAGTGATTTTGTACAATTTTTAATTATTTTTGTATGGATTTAATTGTTAAAGTATTGTTAGAATTCGAGAAACGTTGGTCGGAACTTTTTGAATTATTCTGGATCTTTCTGTAGCGTCTATTTAAACAAGCGACAGAGACGAGTTAGTTTGTTAGTTGAGCAGAGAGTTGTCAGTCAATTAGAAGTTAGAATCGTTGGAATATTTGTGCGATAGTATTTAGTATCTTTGGATCGCTTCGATGACTTGTTGTGTACAGAGCACAAGGGTAAATAAACATAACTGGAAAGTGATTCTTCGGAGTTGTTACGTCATTCAAGAAAAAGCTTATCCTGACTACCGTGACAGCGCTAAACATCAGGAAAAAGAAATTATCGATTTACTTATCACACTGCTAAGTAACACAGCTCGATTAAACTTGAACCATACAATAGAGAGAACGTATATAGAATGTGTAACGTCTAGTTTATGACGTTGTTAAAATATTAAAAAAATAAGATGCATTAATTAATATGTCAATTTGCAAAATTAATCCCGGGTAGGCGCCAAGAATGGACGTGTTCTCTATCCGAGAGAAGCGACATTCCAATTCTGAAATACTTTTTATCGAAGCAATTATACTTTTAAAATTACCAATAAAAACACATATCTTCATCTAATCAAATGATATACTGGTACATTGGAAAGGAAGTTATTGAAAGCAGGGTTTACAACACCTATTATTTTCTTTGAATATAAAATTGATTGGTTTATTGAACATAACTGAATATTAAGAGTTTCTTTTGAACAATTTAGAGCGTGATTCTCATCTCAGAGCGTTGCCTAGGGTTGAACGACGCAAGAGTGTCTATACATCGTTGGCGTTCTTTACCGTAGCAGATGACGTGCAGATAAAACAGTCTCATAGACCCTGTTGATCAGCTGGGCGGAAGGTCATTTGGCGAGGTAGCTCCCCGCAGCTCTCCGGCAATCTCCCGTGGTGCGCCGGTGCGGATTGTTTGCTGGCCAGAAACAGAATGTCTTCCTTCCCGCTTGTTCTCCCCGTTGAAAACTTGCAGGCTCCCCAGTTTTAGCACACGCGGGAAATTTCAGTGAGTCGCAGCGTTTGGCGGGTCGTCCACGATCTCCATTGGCGCTCCTCATGCAACATAAAAAACTTATGGTTTCTAAAAGTTCGTAACACACTGTTTGATTCGCTGGTTCCCAACAGAGGTGTTCCGCAACCTGACTTTTTCTCCGAAGCATCGTTTCTCTAGTTTCAACTTTCTACTGTACCAGGAAATCCACATTTCGGCACAGTCCCTATACTGTCCTTTGAATTTCATTGAATGCGTAAAGCTTTTAACTTTACGGCCTGCCATAAACCGTTCGGTCTTTCAGCGCAGGTATGAGTCACCTGGCTCTCGCCGATGCCAAAGAAACGTGGAATTCACACGCATAAATTTCCCGTCACCAAGGGACATTACAAATGGTACAGTAAGCAACTGAAACAAATACGCGATGAGACGAACAGAAATGGCACTTTTAAACAAAGACAATAAGCTACCAGTGGATTAAACCATAGAGAGCAGCCTTGTGAAAACCTGTCTCAGGGCACAACACTGGTGATGACGGCAACTTAAAATGCAATGTTTCCAATTTCTGCTGGTATGCTAATAATATATTTTCGTTTTGTATAAACGCTAATTGTGAACAATCTTTTTTAATGTGCCCGTCATTACGGATGCAATAAAATTACGTGCGCCCAGGGATAAGCAGAAATAAAATGCAGGTGGTCAATAATCCTATTATATAAAACGCTAACGTGGCGTCTGCATGCGTCGTCTACAGCGGCTACTGCTATTGGCTAGAGAACGACCAATCATCAACCACCATATTACATTCGTATCACCATCTTGCTTTTCGTTTATTTACAGCTAGACGCAGAAATTCATACAAGGAGAAGGGGATTAAATATTTACGCTATTTTATGTGTATCAGTTGTGAGGACTAGGTTAAACCATAACCTAAGAATTTTTTAAGCAGAAGGTAAGAAGAATGAAGTTAATTAAAAACTAAGAGAAACGTACATAATGAGAAATGTATTAGTCAAATAAATAACAGTTATCCGTTTTCAAGATTATAGTCCCCGTCATCTAAAGTGAAATGCATTTTTTTAAATTTTAAAATCCTAACAAAATACTCTGATAATCTAAGGAGAGTAACGTATTCATATAACTAAAGATATCATTAAGGATGACTTATTCGTTTCTCCTTATAAACTTTTCCATAATAAATTCCTACTACCATTATATATGATAGCCCTACCCTTAGTTTTTGATACATGTGTTAGCTATTAAATGAGATTTAAGATAACTTTGTTATCAGATTTAAATCATCAAAGATATGACTATTTACTATATACACGATGTGACACTTGCAATTCACCAATGATATTATTGCCGCAAAATAGTAGTGAGCAGTGATATTAGAAATACTGAGAGCAGCGGGAAAAAAAATAATGCCAGGCAATTATTTGTCACAAAGTTACAATTAGTACGTTCGATTAAATTTACATATTGATTTTTATCTATCTACGACAACCAGATGCAGAAATTAATGTAAGGAGAAGGGTTTTCATTATTTACGCTATATTATCTGCCTCAGTTGTAAGCACCAGGTTAAACCGTAAACTAAGAATTTTTTGGCACACGATAAGAATCAATGAAGCTTATTAAAAATTCAGAGAATCGTACATACGTAATCGCGACATGTATCAGTCAAATAAATAACAGCTATTCGTTTTCGAAATTATAGTCTCCGTCATCTAACGTAAAATGCATTTATTTATGTCAGATCCTAACCAAGTGCTCTGATAATCTAACCAGAGTAACGTATTCATATAACGAATGGTATAATTAAAAATGATTCTTTTTCTTACAAGCTTTTTCAGAATGAATTCCTACTACCACCATAGGTGATACCCATCATTATTCATATGAGGGTAATAGAAGCTATGATTTCCGAACGCAATATTAGTGGAGGTTGTGGTTAAGTTTACCAGAATCGCAACTGACACATTTTGTTACAGCATAATTCACTCTGATATGAGTTTTACATACCAATTAAACTGCTTTCATAAGCGCCATGTTACTAAAGATATTAATTAATGTGGGTGAAAGTAGTTCCATATTTATAGCGCTGAACTGTGCCTGGACCAGTAATAAAACTGATATTACATAGATAGTAAAAGTTTTTGGGATTCGTAATCTGATTTAATTTCATTGGTTCTTTACTTCCGGCCTCATTAATTCAGTAGAAGTTACTACTATATAGCTACGGTATGTAATCGGCAAATGAAATATGTAGAACATTGCAAAATCAAGGTCATTAGCATTATGTAATATCAGTTCCGTATAATTAACCAACTGCAAAAAAAAAAAAAAAAAAAAAAAAAAAAAAAAGACGTGCCAGAATATTGCGTTCAAACCGTCATTTTTGACGGGCTCGAAGCTAGTTTCAAATAAGTTCTGTGATCTGTTTACCTAGTACGGCGAGTGAGCAGTAGTGCTAGTTGCCTGGCATTCAGTGAGAGAAGGGGAAAACGAACAGCAGATGTGAAATAATAACAAAGAAATAAATATCAAAACAGGGACGGATACAGCTGAAGAAGAGGGAAAATTCCGCTGCTCGGTACCTAATTCTACGGCCTTTCGCGCAGGCATTAGTAGATTAACACATGAAAGGAGTCTTCTTCTGAAGGAGAAACCTTTTAAATCAGTCATTCCAAAAAAGCCTTCTTACAGTGTGTGTATCTTAATGGAAATTAGCCTCAGAGTGCGGAGAGGAGACAAGCAAGAAGGTTTTGAAGTCTGGTACTGTAGAAAGACCTCAGAACATTAATTGACAAAAAAAGAGAGATGCGAGAGGAAAAATGAAAACGTCCTCTAAAAAAATAACATACAGGATGGTAGTTCGCATTTTGAGTATCCGAGACTGATTATTTTCTGAGAGGCGTGAACTTTTCGAGCGAACAACTGTAGAGGCAGACGAAAAGTGGATGTGTGAAACAGGTTGCAACTGGTAGGCAGAAATAAAGAAATTAGAAGAGGATTTATTATTATTACTATTATTAATTTTAATTGCGATGGAGCCAAAACTCGGTTGGCAAGTCTCCTAGACATCTAATTACTCCTTTTTATATTATTTTTTAATAACAATCCCGAATCCTAATATTAAGTATCCCTAAGGATCCATCAGAACCGCTTATTAAACGATTTTTCACATATATTATAATTTGTAACAATATCAAATGACAGAACTCTTGTGCAATTGTAATGATACTAGATTTTTGGTTCACACTCGACGTGAACGATACTAAGGGTTCAGGCGTTGTATTCAGGTGCAGCAGGCCTAAATGAATATAGGCGTAGAAGGAAAAAATAGGACGAAAAAGGTTCTGCTGCTAGGTAGTAGCCATGGGAGAGGTGTAGGTCCTCTTCTGCATGGTCAGTTAGGTACGGGCTACGGGTCACAAGCTTTTTAAAACCCAATGCAACATTAGGCGGAAGGAGCGGAGAGTTGCAGGAAACCATTCGCAAAACTTTTTAAAAAAAAGCAATTTTTGATGCGTGTTTGTATTATACTTATATTGCAAATCGGTTGCTTTCTCGAGGGGCACGTGTAGCGATTGAAATGTAAATGTTATTCCGGAAAGCTTTGAATTCCAAATCTGTCGTAGTGGAAACTGTGCGGACCGACGGTGAAACGTCTTATAGAGATATGGGGTCGCCAAAATATACCCGGCAACCATTGTGGGGATAAACTTCCTACAGAACGGAATGGTATAATATCAGCAATGGAATCTTATGCTACCGAATAGTATTAAATTCTTCCAACTGCGAGAACATAGAAACATTACGAGGTATTTTCTGTAGACTGTAGTACTCTTGCTATTATTCTCCCGATGTAATGTGGTAAAGCTCTTAGCAGAACTACGTAATAGTTTATTAATTAATTATCAAGGTTGTAATTCGTTTTTAAATAACAATATCTAGTTGAATATTATTTAGATGAAATTTATAATAAAAACAATGATATATACGTTATCGAATGTTATTTTTGCTATTCCTTATCACTTTTAATCTCGTGTAGATAAAAGTTCTCAGCGTTTCGGTTGTGCAGGTAATTTATTAGATACATGAGATTTTGGATGGCATGCAGCTGAATCAGGGTAACGTGCCACAAAAGGTTGAGGCCATTAGCTTAGGGAGCGTCCATAAACTACGTAACTCCATTTTGACTTCCTGCGAACTCCCCTTCACCTCCACGTAGCTTTACGTGACTTTTGCCTCAAGATTCCCCCTACCCCATCTTCCCGCGTGGTACGTAACTTCTTTCGCTATTGATTCCAGAAGAAATTTTGTACTGTTTTCTGTTGTCAGACTATCGCAAATTACATGATAATTAAATGAGGGAAATAAATATTCACATGCTGTTGACTGTTAAGTTTCTCATTTTAACTGTGACAAATAATATGAATGAAAAGCTACGTGCCTTGGTTCGAATTCCCCCCCCCCTCCCCCTACGTAGCCCAGTGTAGCTACCCCAGTGTACCCACCCCCTACACCAAGCCACGTAGTTTATGGAGATTCCCTTATCACACAACTTTTTTTTTACTTATGGCTTTTCGCCTCGTCGACGTTGGGGTCATTAGAGGCTGGATGGGATTGGGGACTGAGAACGGGAAGGAATTCGGCCATGGCTTTTTGAAGGAATCATCCCGGCATTCACGTGGAGTGATTTGGTGAAACCATGGAAAACCCGAATCTGGATGCCCGGACGGGGATTCGAACCCCTGTCCTCCAGAATGCGAGGCCAGAACTTTAACCGTTCACCCACCACGCTCGGTTTCAGACAACCATCGTCCTTCCCAACCACAAACCTCACGAGTGAACCATGCGTCTTGGGTGGACGCGATTTCAAATCTGCCATACTGATTTCGGTTTCCCATGTTTTCTATCTTAATGCTTGCAGGCGAATGCTGGGGTGATTCTTAGAAAAATCCATGGACGAATTATTTTCTAATCCGTGTTCCAAATCGTTTTCCCTCTCTAATGACTCCAACGTCGACAAGGTGTAAATATCAAGAAACAAATTTAAGAGTGTAATCCAAGGGTAGAGGGAGTTTCACAGTAGATACTCATTGGGCAGCGTGGAGGTGTGTCCAGGCCTGACCATTACTGTCTGAACGAGTTAAAGGAAGGGACTTTATGGCAGTGGGGAGGAGAGAGAAAGAGGCGCTGAATAAGGAATGAATCCTGATGAGAGGAGAGGAGAGACGGACGAACAGGGCGACGGGGCCAATCAGAAGTTCCGGCTGACTCAGCTGCCGCGCCCGCCGAGAAAGAAGCACGTTCCCTGCTCCGTACACTGCGAACTAGTTTACAGCGGCGAGAAATTATCAAACAAAAAGTTTCTGATACCAAGAAACCTTATTTAACTTTGGAAACTACTACCTTTACATACGCTGCCTGCTAAAAAAAAAAAAAAAAAAAAAAAAAAAAAAGTGAATTAAGGGGAAGGAAAACGAAATGAAACTTCACGAGTTGAAAGGGTTTGTGATGTTATTTCAGTGATTACAAAATTACAAACAACTCAGCAGTGTTAGCCCTGTGACGTTGTGCCCTGTGATACCTCTAGGACTTTAGTGAATGTAATAAGGACTTTATTACGGTTTTTTACTGTAAGTTTCGTGGAATGCGCGCGGGACGCAATATCAGAATTCACGGCTATGGTAAATAGGTCTAAATATAATAAGAATAATTACGTGTGGTCGTAATGACGTGGTAACAGGGTTCTAATGGCTGCGCATTACGCCGCTGTCTTGGCCACCTTAACCTAATTTTATAATAGAATTACGAAAGTGTGAGAAACAAAAGAACCTGACGTAAAAAGGTGGGGTACTCATGAAATCGAAAAATTTTAAGAAAACTTTGCAAGCGTTTATATAGTACCTCAATTTTGATATGAATCTCCCAAATATTTCTTAACAAATATTGTTTCATATCATTTAAGCATTATCATAATGTTAAAGGGTAATTCGAATAGTATGAAACCTTGAGAATGGTTCAACTTTCGCAAACAAAAAACGAAACAAACACAACAACACAATTTAGTGAAATGGTATCCAAGTAAAGCACGATGAATAAAGTTTTTAATAATTAAAAGTGCCTTCATGATTGATGTTATATTTTTAAATAAGAAAAGTTAGACAGATAACAAAAATACTGACAGAATGCAAAGGGTGGGGAGTTTATTTTATATGTAGTGTATCCTGGCTGTTCAGATTACAAACAATTAATCATATATTGTTTTTTCCACTGTTCACGCAGAGTCGTAAGATATAATGCAGTTTTTAAGCAAGGTCCAAGGCTTTTTTATAATAAAAACACAAATTTATATAATTACTTGTGTAATTTCGTAACGGGGTTTTGGGTATGGCCATGGGTATAAAATACTTCTGTTTTTTGGCTCAAAAGCCATGACAGGTTGACCTGAAATGGCTAAAATATTAAGTTTACTTCGATTTCACCCTAATTTGAATAAAATCTCCAGAGCATGAAGGTACTTAGAAATAAGATTAGAAGTAATAAACACAGACAGAGTATGAGACATAACAGAGAGAAAATATAAAGTAAAAAACAAAAAAAGAAGTTGGTTGCTAAGGAGATGATAGCATAACAAGAACCGGCTAGCGATTGAGTTGTGTGTAAGCACTTTCGAGCTGACGACATCTATTTACCGTATAACAAGAACCTTTGCAATCTTCGGATACTTCTGAATGTAATATAACGAAAATAAAGACCAATGAATCATATGAAAGTATATAATCACTCAAGCATCTAAAGATTAAGTTTGCATGGATGTTTCGCATCAATGGAATGAGATGAGACAACATGAAATGCAACATGGCGACCGTGACAGGACACGAAGAGAAATGTTTTATTGTTTTTAATTTTATCATTGTTGTGATTTTTGAAAAATGTTGTATATGTATTGTAAATGACGGAGAAGAATGCAAAGGTCCATATCCAAACTCTCAAAAAGTTTACCAGTATCTTTTTCAAAGATATGGTAAACTTGGGGAGGGTTGAGGCATAACAGAGAGAAAATAAAAAGTAAATAACAAAAAAAGAAGTTGGTTGCTAAGGAGATGATAGCATAACAAGAACCGGCTAGCGATTGAGTTGTGTGTAAGCACTTTCGAGCTGACGACATCTATTTACCGTATAACAAGAACCTTTGCAATCTTCGGATACTTCTGAATGTAATATAACGAAAATAAAGACCAATGACTCATATGAAAGTATATAATCACTCAAGCATCTAAAGATTAAGTTTGCATGGATGTTTCGCATCAATGGAATGAGATGAGACACCATGAAATGCAACAAGTATATCTCGCAAAATACCCAAAGATGGCAATTAAATAACGTAATGACCAAACCACATTGAAGACGCGTATGAAGAAAAGAAAAGCCATAAAAAATCACCCACGTGACAGGTAGAAAGTTACGCTGGGTTCGGAGCCCAGTCACATAGCTTCTCATTCATATTATTTGTCAGAGTTAAAATAAAGTTCAGAAAAGACAACAGCATGTGAATGTTTATTTCCGACGTTTAATTGTCTCCCTAAAGAAGTAACGGCACGTGACCATCCTCAGGATCTCCCAATCCTGGTCCTTAAGAAATTATCCCTCACTGGTCTTCAATCCAGAAATCCGGTATGGCAAGATGTATTTGAGTTTGATGTTAATGAAAAATGGCGACAAAGCTGGAACTCCTCATCTGTGAAACATCCAGATATTAAAGATCCCACAACTGGACTTACAGGATTCCACTTAAATAGAAACCATTTGGTCAAACTAAACCGCCTAAGAACAGGCCATGCGAAATTCAACGCCATGTTGTACAGGGTGTCCAGAAAAGGACTCCCTGATTTAAAAATTAAATATCTCGAAAACAAAGATCGATAGAGGAGTGCAGTAAATGGTATGTTTATTGTGACAGCTGTAAGAAGTGTATACAGCAGTGTGAAATAATAGTTACAAAAGCTGCTAACAGATGGCGCTGTAATCGCCATACGTAATGCCTAAATAGTGATCCGAAGCTCAGGGTAGTGCCAATGGTGAACATTTTGAAAACATTGTGATGGGATTGTTTGCAAAGATTGTTTTCATACGATTATTTCACTTATGTATGCTGATATGAGCTGTACAGCGTACAGCGTACAGCGCCATCTGTTAGCAGCTTTTGTAACTATTATTTCACACTGCTGTATACACTTCTTACAGCTGTCACAATAAACATACCGTTTACAGCATTCCTCTATCGATATTTGTTTTCAAGATATTTAATTTTGAAATCAGGGAGTCCTTTTCTGGACACCCTGTATAAGTGGGGTCGTCAGGATTCTCCTGCATGTGACTGCGGAGCTCCTTCCCAGAGTGTGGAGCATATTATCAGGGAATGCCCTCTAAGAAAGTATGATGGATCATTTGAAGATGTTTTCGGAGCTACAAGTTCCTTCATAGAATGGCTGGAAGAACTGGACATCTATTTGTGAACGCTGCCAACGTTCTTGTCATTGTATATATTTATAAGTACTTTATTAGTTGCATAGCTGTACGACAAGTCTATATATATAAAGATGAATGTATGTTTGTTTGTTCTTCATAAAAATCCACAGTTTTCATCCGATTTCAATGAAAGTTTGCACACTTATCCTTTGAAACAAGGAGAAAAGTACTGTCAACATTTGGTTGAAAAATTTTCTGTATAAATAATACATGTCGTCTTAAAATTTCGAAAAATTACTGAACGGTGATAGACAGACGCGTAGGATGTGTAGGCCTCTGTACCGCCTTTCCATATAGCGGTCTGGTAGCTCAGTGGTTAAAGCGCTTGCTTATTGCTGTTTGAATCGTGGTCTCCGGTTCAAATCTCTGTGCTGGCAAAGATTTTTCAAAATAGTTTTTGATCGGAAGAGTCACGCCAGGGCCATCGGTTATTCGGATTGAATGTTAAACTGTAGATATTACAAATTCAGTGGTTCAATGCAAGGCAAATCGTAGGTAGTGTTACAATGCTGTAGGTGTTAACTTTTTTACGTTATAATGATCCCTCAGGGGTTGTTCGCAGTCAGTGTGTATGTGTGAACCGCAATAATAATACTATAAATGCGGAATTAAGTCTCTGTCTTTTTGTTACGTTTTGACGATTAAATGGCTATATCGATATTGATGGAATTTGACAAGAAAATCTGTAGGAAGGGCACAGGACGTATTTTCCGGTATGATTAACAGTTGTAGTCACGAAATTTTGAGAACTTATCGAATGGTGACAGAAATATGTCGGAAATTGATTCTATTCAAGAGACTGGTTCGACGATAGAATGATATAGTGATAGCTTTCCTGACATATTATGCCGACTCGCTGTTTTTTGGGACCAATCCTTCGTAAAGAACTTTCTATATTCAATTCTGGCAAAGAAATTCTTAATCCACGCGTACGAAGTCTCGGGTATCAGCTAGTAAATAAATTAAATAATTGTCTCCGTAGATAATTTATGATAGTCTGACAAGAAAAATCAGTACAAAATGTCTTCTGGGATCAATAGGGAAAAAAGCTTCGTGGCTCGCTCGGGGTGGGGAGAGGGGGGAGAAGCAAAAGCCATGTCAGGTTAGGTGGGGGGAGGGGGGGAGTTTGACGATGCCAAATGGAGCTACGTGCTTTACTGATGCTCTCATAGAAACAGGTAGTTAGTTTTGACGTAACATCAGAATTGCCGAGGCTGAAGCAATAAAATGGGACGGAGTGAATGCTGACAAACTACAGGTCTACCAACATCACAATTTCGCCCAAATCTGAGCGTTATCGTTCTGGATGCCGTTTGAAACTCAAAATTTCCGTTGATTACTATGCCTCTCCTGTTGTGTGTGCAGACTAAAAAGAGCAATTTAGTTTTACAGCTGGAGCGATGGTGACGAATGGCGCGTGGGCTGGTATGAATATGCAGAGCGCGGCGTTGCATCATTTAGAGACAATCGGCTGATCTGGCGGGGCGTTAACTTTTAATGTGGCTCGCCCATAGCGTTCCGTCCGATCGCCGAGCGTCGTGAATAAAACAGCAGTGGCTCCCCCCAGGCTCGCGTCGGCTGCGGCGCGCGACAGCGGCCAACCGCAAGGCTGTCTGGCGACGGCAAGTGACGAGCATTGGTCGCGACGGACGCTCTGCCGCAGCACGGAATATCACTCCGCACTGCCATATTACGGGGGGCGGCGGACGCACTGTGAGAAAGTAATAATAAATAATGACTCTAAGGACGGAAAGGTGTAGGAATTAGTAATAAGGATAAATTAAAAGCAGTATGGTGAAGGGCGTATCCAGGATCAGAGCTATTGATTTCGAGAAAGTGGGGTGGTGCACTGAAACATGAAGATTTCTTACAAAATGAAACTCAAACCTATTGAGGAAACTACTTTTATAATTGATTAATATAGTAATCCAACCACTTAATCTAAGGATCTATTATGTAGTAAATTAATATATTTTTTTTAACTGCTTTACGTCTCTTTTTAACATCGAGGTCTTTAGAGACGGGAAAGGATGGGGGGCAAGGATGGGGGCAAGGAATGGTAAGGAATTCGGCCATGGCCTTTTTGAAGGAAGCATCCCGGCATTTGCCTGGAGTGATTTGGGGAAACCATGGAAAACCCAAATCTGGATGCCCGGACGGGGATTCGAACCGCCGTCCTCCCGAATGCGAGGCGAGAACGCTAACCGTTACACCGCCACGCTCGGTGGTAAATTAAGATCGTAGCTCAGTTATAGTTTATGTAAACATTAATAATCTCGTATTCTTAAAAAAAAAAAATCAATAACTTTGTTTCTCAATATCTCACGGTGTTCTTCCATGAAATTTCGATGCACATTCATCAGGTATAATCCATTCAATCTTTCCTCTCACAAAGAGCTCCTGAGCCAGTTCTTCACTTACAACTTAATTTTTCTTCTAGGGGGGGGGGGGGAGGGTAGAGCCCCTCTCTGGATACGACTATGGTATGGTGTAGTATATTGGGAGAATAAGCAAAAGTTGTAGTTGAAGACATTTTAGAGAAGCTTAGTTCATACGGCAGCCATTAAGGGTTTTGCCGGGGTGATGCTGTGACGTGAATCGGCGCCCTGACACAAGTGGTAGTCAGCCAACTTTTGAAAATAAAATCTCGCCCTTGTCAGGGGAGTTAGAGGCCTAGCTCTCTGATTTTTGTATAGTAGTGCCCATAAGCCAGAGGTGCTTACTAACCTCAGTTGTAAGCTATTGGATTTTAATGTAAATGGCATCACTTCCAGTTCCACTTCTTATTTAAGACCGTCTCTAAGTGAAAATATTTTTTTTACCTTTTTCTTGCTTATGACTTTACGTCGAGATCATTAAATGCGGGAAAAGACTAGGTTCAAAGAAGGGGTAGAAATTTGGACACAGCCTTTTGAAGGAACCATCCCGACAGTACCTCGGGTAATTTGAGGAAACCATGGAAAATCGAATTCTGGATGGCCTAACGTCAGCACAATTCTTTAGGATATTTAATTTCGAAACGTAATGTGTGTTTACCATAGAAAATTTCTGCGCATCTGTCCAAATTTTACAGTTTAAAATTTAAAAAAGCAGTCTTGTAAGTGCAAATGCCTGACAAAAATCTGCTAGAAAGTTAAAAGGATGCAACAAAGGTAATATCCTTAAAGAGAGACAGAGGGCTAGGAATACAGTTCGAATTGAAAAAGGATACATAATATAACATTCGCCGAAATTCCGAAAAACACATCAAAGTGAGCTATGTAAAAAAAAAAAAGAGAGTTTTGGAATTCAGCTACCTAGGGTGAACAAGGAAAAATCGAAGTGGCGTATCTGTCAACAAAATTCATACTTACATTCATAACAAGAAATTTTTGTCCATAAACAAAGAGGCACAGTTGTTAAGCCAGAAAGTCCTTATGTAGTACAAAGACCTACAATGAACATAACTACAGAGTCAGGTGAAACATAAAATAAACCGAGTGTGTTGGACGAGCGGTAACGTTCGGGTTTCGCATTACAAAGGCCTCCGGCCGACTTTCGGTTTTTCATGATTTTCCAAAATGACTCCAGGCGAATGGTTCCTTCAAAAAGCCATGACCAGATTCTTTATCGTCCCTTGTTATCAGTAAATTCCCGCCTCTAATGACTCCGGCGACGACGAGGTGCAAAGCCGAAGCAAAAGAAAAAAAATCTATCTCCTTAATTATCACGCGACATTTACGTAAGAACTGTAGTAAGCAGTCCCGAATCCCACGGATCTTCTCTGTAATTTCTGTACACTGTCAATAAATCCCTTGCGAAACGGATTACAAGCGGCACAACAGTAGTCCAAATGTGGACGCACAAAAGTTTTGCACGCCATTTCCTTCGTATGTGCCTTATAATTTTTCAAAACTCGACCTATGAATCGCATGCTACAATTAGCTCTAGTTACTACTGAAGCTATGTGCTGGTCTCATTTCATGTCGCTTTGTACTATTATTCCCAATTACCTCGGGAAATAGAGAAAGAATAACTGTCTTTCGATAAAGACACGAAGTTTTGGTAAAATGTGGTTTTAATAATTGCTAGCAACGAGGTAGCCAATTACTCTCTCAAGGGGGTAGGTACAGCTAACACATACAAATATTTGTAGAAACTCAAATCTATTTACATTGAGGATTACAATTTCGTAACTCCATAGAACTGTTATAGTTATATAAAAAATTGATATTTAAAATAAAAATATTATTTATCATTATGTTAATATAACATTCACACTGACAGTTAAAAATAATGTGTTGTCATTAAGGTGTTTAATGTTAGAAAGCATAATATTTGAAATTTTGTAGAAATATTTTTTTTAATCTTGTAAACTAATATCCAGGCAATTAGTTAAACCAATAATACGTATAACACATTTAACTTTATATTTTTTATTGATAGAAAAAATTAAAATTCTTGCTTCTTTTGTTAAAACATATAGGTATATTTTCATTTGTGAAAATCTGCATAACCAGTAATGGTAGAGACTGTAGTAATTATTATTTATAACATGTCTGCAAATTTGAAAATGATCTATGCTTGTGGAAAAAAGTTATCTTTAAAATCTATTGATGAATTGCTGTTTTGAGATATTTAAACTTAAAGATTTGGTTTACCTTCAAGTGCAGTAAGATTTAAATGACTGTCAATCGTGCAGGACTTTAGATAATCACGCATAATTCCCACACTATCAAAGATATTTAAATATTTTTTTAACCAACATGAAGTCAAAAGTAAAAGCTATTTTCCTGAATCGAATGAAAAAAATCTTTTTTTTTTTTTTTTTTTTTTTTTTTTTTTTTTTTTTTTTTTTTTTTGAAACCTGATAACCGTACCTACTCCTTTTACTCTTTATTTGGCCATTTGGTAACGAGCAACGTCAATTTTTTATGCTCAGATATGTAACCTCTTTTGAGAGTTGTGTTTGATCATATGAGCTACGCCAGGCCCCACCGTGGTTCGGATTCCACGTTAAATTGTAGGTCCCAGAGGCAAGGAACTGGCCGTCCTACCTCTGACACAATGGCTTAGTATGCCTCCTTCGGGAGGATCCAGTCAACCTTCGGGTTGTGGACTAAGTTAACTTTTATGTAACTTCTCTACTTCCCAAACGTTCTGCTAGCAACATGATCTTACCGAGTATTCACAGAGGTTTCCTTAGTTCCAGCGATTTCTGGATCTGATAGATGGCCTTTATGTACAGAGATGATTAGGAAAGTCCTCAAGATCACGTTGCCAAATAAAGCGTCTGTAGTGAGTATAGTGGACTGTGGAGTCGTAGGGACGAGCAGCGCGCCTGCGGGTGAGGCTGCCCGGAGAGTAATTCACTGTGCGCTGTGGTTGCAGTGGTCCACCGCCGCCGACATGCGGCCCGCCGCCACTCCACGCCGCCTCCGCCGCCCCCGGCAGACATGACCCGCCGCCGCCGCCCGCGGCCGCAACCGCCGCCCCCGACAGCCGCCCCCGCCGTCATCCTCCTGGCCGCCTGTCTGCTGCACGGTGAGTAACGCTTGCCGTCCACCTTCTTCGTCTCAATTCCCCTCCATTCTAAGTTTCTTTACGGTAAATTAGCGCTGCCGTGGCACAAAGGAGACTCAATGTAGCTGGATAGGTAAACACGAAATGACCATAAACGTAAAACGGTCTGCTGATTAGGTACATAGATAAGAAAAAATAAAGTTTGTTACAACTATCAGCATCTACATCTACATATATACTCTGCAATTCACAAAAGTGTGGTGGCAGAGGGTGCTCAGCACCAAAGCTAATCTCTTTGTTGTACATTCAAATCCCTAATGGTACGAGGGAAAAAAAAATCATATAAGAATCATTGCGGCACTTTATTTCTCTAATCTTATCTTTCCTGTCATTCCGGCTCAAATAGGTTGGTGGACGAAGTATTTCACTACACTCGTAATTGAAAATGGGAGTACACATGTTTACCAATAAGTTTAAACGAAACGTGCGTCGTCTATCTACAAGAGACTCTCAGCCTAGTCTACTAATCAGTTCTGTGACGCTTTCATAAGGACTGTAGCAAGCGGTCACGAATCGAGTGGCTCTTCTCTGTACTTTCTCTGTACTTTCGATCAACCCCTTACGAAACGGATCCCAAATGGCACAACAATAGTCCAAATGTGGACGCACAAGAGATTTGTACCCTATCTCCTTTGTTTGTTCATTACAATTTTTCAAGATTCGACCTATGAATCGCAGCCTAGAATTAGCTCTACCTACTAACGAATTAAAGTGTATGTCACATTTCATGTTCCTTTGTACTGTTACACGCAAATATTTCATAGAATCAACCATATCAATAACTGAATTGTTTAACTCGTATTTCTGAACAATTGGATTCTTTTTGTTAGTTATGCTCATTCTCTTGCACTTTTTACAATTTAGCGTAAGTTGCCACTCAGCGCACCATGCCAAAATAACATCCAGATCACGCTGAATTTCTAAGCAATCGGTCAAATTCCTTACTTCCCTATAAATAAACACATCATCAGCAAACAATCTAAAAATGCTTTTCACTTTGTCCCCGAGATGGTTTGTAAAAATTATAGGGAGAGCGGGCGAGGGAAATTACTTCCTGAAGGTTTTCAGTGTAAGAATGATGAGGGAATGTACCAGGGAAGTAAGGAAATTAGGATGAAAAACTTTGGTTAGACCATTGGTTGAATTTGGTCGTGTGGTATGGGACATATATTTTGGTTGGAGAGGGTGTAAACATTTATACCTGGCAGAACACAGCCGGTAACTGATATGATAAAGGAGCTGGCATGGGATTAATTGAAAGACAGGAGAAGGGTGAAGAGTGTCATGGGAGTGTATAAGGGGTATGTTGGTGGTGAGGCGTGGAAAGATATTGGTGGAAGAATTAAGAGAGTAGCATGGAAGGGAAAATAAGACCATGGCCAATAACTGGCCCTCAATTTCAGACATAAGGATGTTGGAAGATTTTTTTTAGTAGATAAGGAAGTCAGAGATTTGAATAAGAAATGAATAATTTACCAAAAATGCTGAATGAATTTAAAGTTGAAATTAGTAAAGAGCAAAGTAAAGTGGAAAAAGGAAAGGGTGAAAATGGGCGAGTAGGAAAAATGACGCCGAAGCATGCGCTCCATTGCAATTAAATTAATTTAAGTCATATCATGCATTACCAGGGAAATATTAATGTGTTAGTATCCCGTTACTTAACACATATATTATAGCGATGTTGTGTTATCATCGATGTGTAAAACGTGTAACTATGTTCTGTGTGTGATAAGTGTATTTTTGTGTGTAAAATGTGTAGTTTACGAGTCAGAGGTTGGGTACCGCCCAAGCATCCGCCTTCATGACTGCGGAAAAACCGCCTATAATCCGCAGTCAGTTCGACCGTTATGTGTGGACGAGGTCTCGATCCAGGGTGGTGGGGCCTTAACGCGTATAGTCACACTGGCGGGTATAATATTTGATAGTAAAGTAAATTGGACAGTATACATTAGTCAGGTGGTATAGAGAGGTTTCAGAATTCTTCATTTATTGGAGACAGCGATGAGGAGACGTATCAGAGAAGTGGAGTTACAAAATCTTGGTCAGAACACTGCTTGAATATCGTGGTGTAATATGGCACCCACATATTGTGTATTTTAGTGACATAGTTCCCTTAAATTAACAACTGATTAGACGTAAAATCATTTTCTACTAGTATAAGCAAGCGACCGTTTTTTGCGTATCGTCATGCGTCTAGAATTAGCTCCAGTTTTTAGGATGAAAGATTAAGACAGGTTGACCTGATTTGACCAAATATAAACTAGACCTGTGTTTCAGGGTGAAAATCTCTTTTGCTTGAAGATCTCGTAAGCATTAATAGAGGTAGGTATTAAAAACGAGCAGGGACGATAGCGCAATCGTATAATTGCTTAAATACAAACCTGACTTGTATTCGACCCTGAAAGTTTGCAAAATTTAATAAAATCCTGTTTGCTTCGAAAGCATCACGTTGTTTTTAACTGAGACTGGGCAAACACTCATAATGTAATCCTTAAAGGCCAGAGAACTTGATACACATTCCATATTATCAAACAGTTGAGCAACTCCAAAGAAATGAATTGACTGAAGCCGGCAACATATTTGGTCTGATGTCCACTTAAAATAACCTAATAACTCACGTACAGCGAACATGATCAAAGATCATTAACGAAAGTGGTCAGTAAAATACCTAAAAAGCAAGTAAACCGTAATTCATAAACTTTGGTCAAGCAACAACATTAGTGGAAGTTTTAATTCAATTGAATGACAATTGGCGTTCGTGGTTACAGCAGAGACCATGATTAATTTTTTTTACAGGTTTTTTTTATGTTGCTTTCATTAGCAACATGTTACTGGAAAGCATTTCCATGTTTTTTCAGATGCAAAGTTTATCGATAGTTTTTTAAACTATAAAACGCTACGAAAAACAAACTTAATGAATGTATTATGACAGTTAATTTGGTAGCAGTTGCTTAGCTATTAAATTGTGGATATAACCACGAATTTCTTCTAATGGTATCTCTGGTCGCTGTAATTTTGGCGAGCGAAGGCTGACACGTGACACCGTTCTCCAGCCAATAGCTATCGAGATGAGTGAATGAGTCAGCTTAAGAAATTATATAGTAGATAATAATAATAATCATGAGTTATCTTAACAATGGGACAGTAAGAATCATTTTTGAGATTTAATGAATCAAAAACACAAGTAAGCCACAGCTCAAAGTGAGTAAATTTATTAAAATGGAACCCTACACAAAAAAAGAAAACAAAATGACGATGGCTGAGACATTTCAAATGGATGGCCCCGCCGAGAGGGTAAAAGACCTAGAGTTTGGTTTTGGGGGGGGGGCATGCTTGAGTGGATTTTGGTTTTTGGAAGGGGGGGGGTTGAATCGGGCAAGGGGTAGTCTTTATAGTCTCCTCGATCCTCGCATTAGTAGAGCTAAAAAAAAAAAAAGGTCTCCAAAATTAACATGTCGGGGGTGAACCTAGATACTTTTGGGGGAGGTTGCTTGATGCCCCTAGCCCCCCCCCCCCTGAATACGCGTCTGGTACTGTCTGAACAGTTTGTGGGGAAATGCTTTATTGCTGTATGTTATTCGTAACTGGATTTGAGTGTTGGTAGTGACTATAGGGTCAGATTCGTGCGTCATCCTTGCAGCTGAGGCGGCAACACTTTGCGTACTCCTCGCGTGGGCGTGGTCGATCAGTTTGGCGAGCTATCGCATTACAGTATCGACCAGAACGGTGGCTGTGTTGTAATATTGAGGCCTGCCATTATCGCCGCCGTCAATGGCCGGCGGGCTTTGAATTGCGGACAAAGGCGATTAACGCCCGAGATAAGAGTTGTCCGCGAGGGTGTAACTAACCTCAGATTCCGTCTCAGCGACCGGGGCGACCCATCAAATCTCTTACGGCTTGCGACGACACAATTTTTGAAGTAAAAACTTTTATTGGCGCGATTTGTAGACGGGGGTAAATCTATGACCTCGCGACATCCCGTCACCGACACGTGATGACGTGTTGTGCATGTGATATGCGCACTGGACGGTTTTTGGATGGGTAAAATCTTATGAGTTCATGACAACAACATACTAATGTTGACAGTATATCTGTATCTATCAGATTGCGCTTGGACAACAGTGAAACTATAGAACATACTTGTATCAAATAAAAAAAAGAATGTTTGTTTGTTTGTTTTTTTCTGCCAATGTTCTTCATAAAAAGACAGTTTTTATCAGATTTTGATGGAAATTTGCATGTCTACTTTAAAACAAAATCTGTTTATGTTTGATTTACAAAAACCTAAACTGTCTCCTGCTTTCCCTCTCACCTTAGTTTCTGTCTACGTTGTTCACACGAATTCACAATTTTTATCCGATTTTGATAGTACTTAGCACACGTATGCTTCAAAACAAGGCTGTCTGGTAGCTCAGCGGTTAAGGCGCTTACTCCCGTAAATTTCTCTCTCCAGTCGTCGGTTCACATCCCCTGGTGAGCAGGGATTGTTAGGAGTTGTATTTGATTATATGATCTATACAGGGACGATCCACGTTAAAATGTAGTCCCCTGGGAGCGTCCACAAACTACGTGGCTCGTTCTAGGGGGGGTGGATGGGTTCGCTGGAAAGCTACGCTGGGCTATGTGGAAAAGGGGGAGGGAGGTTCAGAGCCAAGTCACGTAGCTTACCATTCATATTATTCGTCACAGTTAAAATAAGATACAGTACATACAACATCATGTGAATATTTATTTGCCTCATTTAATTATCTCCGTATGTAATTTAAGATAGTCTGAAAAGAGAAAACAGTGCAAAATGTCTTCTGGAATCAATAGGGAAAAAAGTTACTTGCTACGCGGGGAAAGGAGGGGTTACAGAGTCAAAAGACACGCCAGGCTACGTGGGGGGAAGGGGTGGTTCACAAGAGGCCAAAATGGAGCTACGTGATTTATGGACGCACCCCTGAGGAAAAGAATTGGCTTTCGTGCCTCTGACACAATAGATTGGTACACCTCCTTCATGAAAGATTCGATTGATCTTCGGGTTGTGGACTAAGTTAGATTTTTAGATTTGAAGTGAAAGCTTCTTTGGGCGATTTTTGGATGGGTAAAATCTTATGAGTTCGCGCCACCGACATACTAATGTTAACAGTATATCTGTAGTGGTCTGGTGGCTCAGTGTTTTAGGCGTCTGACTGTAGAGCGAAAGACCCCAGGTTCGAATCCCTGTCTTAGTGGGGATTTTCATAAACCCTTACCCCAACCTTCACCTCCGGGGCAGCTTGCTGTGTAATGTGAAGTACGCCAGAACGCTTCCGTGGTTCGGATTCCACGTTAAACCGTAGGTCCCCTGTACCTAGTAGCACTACCGGGTTAGGTTAAGGTGGCTTAGACAGGGGCGGAATGCGCAACCAACGGAAACCCTGTCACCAGCTCATTACGACCGCACGGAATTATTGTTATTTATTATATCTTTAGCAGTAAGTACGATGTGTTGCGCTTATGGTATTCATAGTGCCAATTTTTCACTTCAGTCTGCAGTCTCCAATGAGTGTCAATTGATTTTATTCCTTTATTACCATTACAAGATTTTAAAGAATGCTTAGCTTATGCACAAAAACTGGCTTTAGAGCGGGAAAAAAAGTTTTTCTTATAACAAATTTATAGTTTATCATCCGGTTATCAAGGCATTTGTAAAGTATAGGTATCTGCATCAATGACAGTGCAAGAAGAAGATGAATCGAACTAATGGCCACACTGGGCAAGAGGCATATGACAGGATGATGAGAAGATGTACCAGAGAAGTGTCGGAATTGGGTTGCAAAACTTTGGTAACATCATTTTTTCTATTTGGTGGTGTAGTTTGAATAGTTTTGGTCAAATACAGGAGCTTTATCTGACGTCATAATTTTTTGCACACAATCTGACTGCGAATGTAATGTGACGCCTTGCTCCACATTCCATGCCGTATTATGAACGTATATTAAATTAATTATACCTTAAATCTTGGCCGATCATTTTATTTTATTTAGATACTTTTAGTAACAAACGCAAGGTTGTAAGAAAGGCTTTGAGGTCAATGTAAATATTCAGCTTATTTTAATGAGAATATTCAATGGATAAAAAGCATTTCGTACGGTTAATATTTAGTTTTGTACTGACTTCTCTAGAACACGTCCACGGGAAGACAGTGACCTGTAGATTCCGTTTCTCAGCCCTGACAGACCGACGAGGAGGACACAACTGCCAAACCTAAAAGGTAAAGACCCCGCCTCTAATGACTTCGACGAGGCGTAAAGCCATAAGTAAGAAAAACAACGTATTCTATGACAAAACAGAATATATTCAGCTTGTCCGAAAAACTGTAATTGGCTAGTATACTAGCGGCACAATTAACATACTGCCCAGCTCGGAACTGTCTCCAGCTTTACATATCACAACAAACTGGTGAGTTTAAATCGGCTCTGAAAAGGTCTGATCCATTTGCCGTATCCTATTAAATGTGTACGCAAGTAAATGAACGCACCGTTCTTTGTACCCCGTACGTCTACAAAACTTCAGCACTCTCTCAAAATGCATGAATCTAGCTGCCCGATATAGTTGCCTGTAATAGCAGGCGACGTGTCGGGCGGGTAGGGACGGAATAATCAGAGAGAACAATAAAAAAATTAAAAAAGGGGGTGTGTTCCTGTGTGAGTGCCCCGCGGCGCAGGGCTACCACCATTGTGCGCGCGGAGAGGCTGCTAACAAGTCGGGACTGTTTAGTGGCAGCCCTGCAGACGAGTGGCGACGCTTTAACACAGCCGCTGCCGCGCTGCGCTGGGGCTGTTTATCGTATTGTACTGTCACCTGCGCGGTTTGTTTACACAGCTGACAAAGCGACAGGTTTTGTTACTGCTTATTGGTTTAAATGTCGCCTCTGTTGTCTCCCTGCCCGTCCAAATACGACGCGAATATTCTACTTGCTGTGACAACGCGGCTGAATAGCTCTATTCGAGTTTGTTCGCAGCTACTATTACGGGATATGACTTGGCTAGTTTCAATCCTGCTTTAATTCAATTCTCTTAGCGGTAAGACAACAAAAATAAACACAAAATATTCTTAGAAATCAAGACTTCTGACCATATTAGCGGAAAAGTGGTAATCAATGCGTATTCCGTTTGTAACCTCCATTTATCCAATCGAAGACGAGAAAACTCCACTAATTAACTTGCTCGTAACTCTGCAGGTCTTATGACGACGTGGCCCTAAATATGTCGTCTTTTGACCCAAGTAAATAGAGTAGAGGTTAAATATTATAATATTCAATCGTCATAAAATAGCTCAATCAACTGGTCACTAATTCTACAGAAATTACAACTTGCAGTTGTTAGCATATACTGTCAGCTGTTTTAATAACCAAACTAAAGCTCGGAGACAATCGATACAAAAAACACAATTACAATATGTCACTATTCGGATAATTAATACATTCATATATTGCTACTGCGACCCTCGCCTTCACACACACCCATCTTCCTCCGTTTCTTTCTCTGTCTCACACCAGACCAAAGATTTTCTATCTCATTCTTAAAGATGTACTTACACTACTCACTGACAATGTGTTTGGTAATCTGTGGATTTCTCGAGCTCCGTAATTATATTATATACATTATTACTTTCAATATTTACATCATAATTAACTACAATTAAATAATATTTACAAATTAATTAATTAAGTTCGTAATTGGGAAAGTAGCATATGTTACACGTTGTCATACTTAAAGAACTTTCGAAGCATTATGTTATAAACCAATCATACACCTTAACACTGACCCCAGAGAGGTTTCAAACTAATCCCCGCCAAAAGATTTTGATCACCGGCTCCCCTGCGAGTTAACAAGTTGTGATTTATAAGTGCCTCTGATTTTAGGATACAAGTTAAGGATTTAAAACTGTAAAAATTCGATCAAAATGGTTTCAATAATTTTCAAATTATGCCAGCCTGTAGTTAAAATGATTGATTTCCTGCTCCGGCTTAAGGTAGCTTATCATTCCTTGAGGAAAAAAATTCTATCGCTATCTTAGGAGTTCCATTATGCAGTCCTTTCAGGATCATATGGTGAAAGCCTTATTCAGTTTATAGACGCTTACATTTCACAATATTACTACAGAAAACTCAAAGTGTTCCACACAGTATATCTGAGAATTAAATTCCGTCTACAAAGAACTGTTGTGGTGAATTTTTTTTATCCCTCAGATGCGTTTCGCCCTCATGGTGTGGGGCATCATCAGTGGTTGTAAATGTATGAGTCTACATGTGTATCATTACAATTATTACATACAAATGTATTGTATTTAAATCATCATCAGTTATTAAAGAAAAATCTATTATATTTAATAATTGTAATGACATACATGTAAAATCACAAATTTACAGCCACTGAAGATGCCCCACACCATGAGGGCGAAACGTGTCTGGAGATTAAAAAAAAATTCACCACAACAGTTGTTTTTAGACGGAAATCTATTTATGTTTTATTTTATTTATATGTTATTATTATTAATTCGTTTATTATTTATCATTTATTTATTATTTTATATCTTTTATTTATTTTTTGTTTAGTGTTTAGCAATTGCTAAATCATGTTTACGTGCCACATAATTTTGATAGCTTCAGTCTCCGTTGTATAGAAATTTGATAATGATGAGTTGTAGTACGGTTCAAACCTGTCCTGCTTCCATCATACCTGTTAAACAAATAAAACTGCTTGACGGATCTTGTATAACACTTCTTCCGACAAGATAGGCAGTCGTACCATTTACGTTGTTTGTCTCTTTTATTGGGCGCTAAATTCAAATTACAAATTAAATTTAAACGAAACTACTCCCACCTCCAATTTCCGTATATTGGACAGTCCTTGGGGTAGTTTTTGAGACGGTGGTAGTGAGGCTGGGAGTCCTGCCGTCCAAGATGAATATCCCGCGGCAGTAGGGTGAATTATTCATGGCGTCTCGCCGTGGCTGCAAACAGAGTAAACGACAATAGGGATCCACCCCAATCTGGGGTCGAGCTCACGTCCTAAAGGATATCATCGCCCATACCGCTAAGGAACAATCAGCATTCTGTTCGCCGTCATCCACATTTACAGCAATTAACCAAGTCTGTGGTAAACACGAACCTCCCCATTCTCCTCTCCCCCACCTTGTCCAATTCTCTTTTCTGCACACGTTTTCACTCCCCTTATTCGTTCTTCCACTGTAACGTTCATCTTGTATCTTTCTTAATATTCTAAGCGCCCCCAAATTTTTTTCCTTCTCTAGCCTTTCGTGTTGGAGTTCTTCTTCCATTTCGTCGCTAATCATCTCATTTCTTTTGTTGATAATTACTGTCACTCCTATTCTGGTCCTAAGAAATTTCATAACTATTCAGGTTTTGGCAATATATGTAATAAATCCGATTAATTAATCCCTTTTTTCACAGTGGAACAGCGTTGCCTCTTTTAGAGATCTGAGACTTCTTTCGCTTCCCTCGTTCTTTCTCGTCCAAGATCCGGCTGCATGATTCTACGTCCATCTGCTATTTGATTGAAATACAATTTTTATGTATAATTTATAGCAGCAGAATACGATTCTTCCGGGTTGCCTATAAAAATATGGCCGCAAGTATATTTAATAATTTTTTTTTAAAAATCGTTTTTTTTTTAATTTTAATTAATTTGAAAGATAGATATGTAAAGAACATAAAAAGTTTGAGCTGCCCATGTAAAAGTTACCGTAAGTAGGGATTGCCAGCTGTTAAAGAGATGTAAGAGCGAGAGAGAGTTAGCGCACCACATCGTCTGACAGACGCTAACTTTAACACCGAGGGTGGTGGTGTAACGGTTAGCGTTCTGGCCTGACATTCGGGAGGACGGCGCGGGTCTGAATCCACGTCCGGGTATCCAGATTTGGGTTTTCCATGGTTTCCCCAAATCACTCCAGGCAAATGCCGGAATGCTTCCTTCAAAAGGCCGTGGCCGAATTCCTTCCCATTCCTTCCCTCCCATCCTTTCTCTAAAGACACAAGCAATCCAAAAAAATTATTTTCCTTACATGTCTCTCTTTGAAACGAACTATATATTTTTTTTAAAACAAGTGTGCGAATTTTTTTTTGATTTTTTAAATTTTATTAAAAATATTTGCGGTTATATTTTGATAGCCAACCCGGCGGAATCGTATTCTGCTACTAATAATTATACATAAAAATTGTTTTCAATCGAATAACAGGTGGCCGTAGAAATCAAGCAGCCGGATCTTAGGCCTATTCAGCTTGATATCCACCATTTGTCACACTTTGCTACACAATATTTCCAAGTACCTTATAACACGGAAACTACATTAACTATCGTACGAGTACCAAACTTGGTATCATTAATGTCAAGGACATGGGGAAGAGAAATAATGCAGAATCAATTCAATTGAAACACTTTTAATGTGCTGCTACGGTACATCATACCATTACATACCGGCACCATTACTGCTACAAAAAGGGCTCAATATGGCGCCCATCTGTGTCCAGAAGAGTCTGAAAGAACAGGATTGCATTCTGCTCAGCAGAAAGATGCATACCGAGAATGGTGGTGTAACGGTTAGCGTTCTGGCCTCGCGTTCGGGAAGATGGCGGTTCCAATCCACATGCTAGAATCCAGATTTGGGTTTTCCATGGTTTCCCCTAATCACTCCAGGTGAATGCCTGGATGCTTCCTTCAAAAGGCCATGGCCGAATTCCTTCCCATTCCTTACCCCCCATCCTTTCCCGTCTCTAAAGACCTCGCTGTTAAGAGACGTAAACAGTTGAAGAAGAGGATGTCCGTATGTATGCTGGCTACCTCTCTTGATATTCTGTGCTTCAGATCAGCAAATGTGTGAATGTTCCCCTGGTAAACAGTGCCCTTCAGGTAGCCCCACAACCAGGGAAATCACAGGGAGTGAGGTCAGGTAATCGTGGCGGCCAAGCATTTGGAAACGATCGGTTGATAATTCCATCGTTTCACATGTGTTTTGGGGAAGCAGTTGAGTTTCACGAGCGATGACTGATCACGGCACCTGGTGGCCATAGTTGGAACTGGACGGTGGCGCGGTGACGCATGGAAATCATGCATCCCATACTCTGGACATTAATGCTACCAAGTTTGTTACTCGTATGGTAAATATTTTCCGTGTTAAATAGTGAAAGTTTAATTATAACCACCCGGTGTTTAAAACTACACAACTTCTTTAGCCGTTTCCCAACCTTCATATTTTCTCCATTTACTATCTCTTCCTTTCTGGTTCTAATATTGTAACTCAGTTGGTTGCGGCACCGTGATGCTGCCCGGCGCCTGACGCAGGGTTTGTTGGTTCGATTCCTGGCGGGGTCTTGGCCGGCAGTGTAGGAGAGATGGCGATGCACAATTCCTAATCGCCAGATTGAGCACCAAAGGTCCTGAGCTAAATCCCAAACCTCTCCGCAGGGTGTATGGAGTGAATGCATAAGGCACTGTTGACGGTGAATCGTCTGTCGGATGGGGACTTTAAGCATGGCGGCCCCGTGATGTCTTTAGGAAGAGTAGGCCTGAATGGGCCGGAACCGTGCTACACCCTCTCCCTTCTTTCTTCTCTCATGCGCAACACATGAACACACACACTATCACAGTCACCTACACTTACAACAACACTTACGAACAATACAACCGGAAACCAACCCAGTTCATCTTCACAGACGGTTTATGGAGGGGTCTCCGCCTATGCATCGACATTGGCAAGCCGTCCATAGAAGAAGAAGAATCAGATTGTTTACAACAGGGGTGGCCAACCCAAATGATCTTGCGGTTCACTTTGGGACTGCATCATTACTCCGCGGACCGCATATAAAATTATATATCCCCATATTAGATTTAGACCTAATACAAACATTTTTGGAGTAAAAAATTGAAACATAATAAGTTATTATTGCTGTGTTTCCTATTATTCTTACAAGTAAACATAGATACACTCCTGGAAATTGAAATAAGAACACCGCGAATTCATTGTCCCAGGAATGGGAAACTTTATATACACATTCCTTGGGTAAGATACAACACATGATCACACAGACAGAACCATAGGCACATAGACACAGGCAACAGAGCATGCACAATGTCGGCACTAGTACCGTGTATATCCTCCTTTCGCAGCAATGCCGGCTGCAATTCTCCCATGGAGACGATCGTAGAGGTGCTGGATGTAGTCCTGTGGAACTGCATGCCAAGCCATTTCCACCTAGCGCCTCAGCTGGACCAGCGTTCGTGCTGGACGTGCAAACCTCGTTAGACGACGTTTCATCCAGTCCCAAACATGCTCAATGGGGGACAGATCCGGAGATCTCGCTGGCCAGGGCAGTTGACTTACACCTTCTAGAGCACGTTGGGTGGCACGGGATACATGTGGACGTGCATTGTCCTGTTGGAACAGCATGTTCCCTTGCCGGTCTAGGAATGGTAGAACAATGGGTTCGATGACGGTTTGAATGTACCGTGCACTGTTCAGTGTCTCCTCGACGATCACCAGAGGTGTATGGCCAGTGTAGGAGATCGCTCCCCACACCATGATGCCGAGTGTTAGCCCTGTGTGCCTCGGTCGTATGCAGTCCTGATTGTGGCGCTCACCTGCACGGCGCCAAACACGCATACGACCATCATTGGCACCAAGGCAGAAGCGACTCTCATCACTGAAGACGACACGTCTCCATTCATCCCTCCATACACGCCTGTCGCGACACCACTGGAGGCGGGCTGCACGATGTTGGGGCGTGTGCGGAAGACGACCTAACGGTGCGCGGGACCGTAGCCCAGCTTCTTGGAGACGGTTGCGAATGGTCCTCTCTGATACCCCAGGAGCAACAGTGTCCCTAATTTGCCGGGAAGTGGCGGTGCGGTCCCCTGCGGCACTGCGTAGGATGCGACGGTCTTGGCGTGCGTCCGTGCTTTCGCTGCTGTCCGGACCCAGGTCGACGGGCACGTGCACCTTCCGCCGACCACTGGCGACAAGATCGATGTACTGTGGAGACCTCGCGCCCCACATGTTGAGCAATTCGGCGGTACGTCCACCCGGCCTCCCGCATGCCCACTATACGCCCTCGCTCAAAGTCCGTCAACTGCACATACGGTTCACGTACACGCTGTCGCGGCATGCTACCAGTGTTAAAGACTGAGATGGAGCTCCGTATGCCACGGCAAACTGGCACTGACTGCGGCGGTGCCCAACCGCTGCGCAGCTAGCGCCCTTTGACGGCCAACACTGCTGTTCCTGGTGTGTCCGCTGTGCCGTGCGTTTGATCATTGCTTGTACAGCCCTCTCGTAGTGTCCGGAGCAAGTATGGTGGGTCTTACACACCGGCGTCAATGTGTTCTTATTTCAATTTCCAGGAGTGTAGTATAATATAATGATACTCGTAATTTCTACAGATAATTTTTGATTATATGGATGCAAAAGTAATGTATTATTCAATACATTTGTTTTCACTTCTTTGGCCGTTATAAAATAAATATATTTTGTAAAAGTGTGATGAATCTCGCGGGCCGGAAAAATGCTCAAGGAGGATTGGCCACCCCTGGTTAACAATTTTGTCGCACAACAAAAATTCACTATAGCAGTATACGAGCAGCTCAGGAAAAAACTTCAATTTTGCTACATATGTGACATGCGCTCGTCGACCCTAAAATAAACGGCCTATCACAAATGCGTTAGATCGTAAGGTTACAACTGGCTCAAAGACAGTGTTTTGTGTATGGACAAGGGTTTACAATAGTTCCTAGCTAATAGACAGCTTCAAGTAGGTAAATGTCTACTTTGCGCAAGCACTGCTTTTGGAGCTTATTAATTGTCATGTCCGATGAAATAGTACTAGCAAAAAGAGCATTGATGAAAAAGGGAAATATTTTATTTTCAAATATTGATCTATCACTTGAAAAGAACTTTTTAAAACGCTATTTGTGGAGCACAGCACTTTATGATAGCGAAGCGTGGACTTTAGGAATATGAGAAAGAAGGAAAATTGGAGCATTCGAAATGTGGTGCGATAGAAAGATGCAGAAAAATTAAGTGGACAAATAAAGTACGGAAAGAACGAGTATTGTAATTGATGGGTGACGAAAGAAATTTGTGGTAGTGTCTTACAGAAAGAAGGGACAGGATAGTAGGTCATATTCTGAGACATGCAGCATTGGTTAATTTGCTGCTGGAGGGAACAGTCGAAGGTAAGAACTGTAGAGGAAGCCAGATACTAGAATGCTTGAAACAGATAATTGAGGACTTGGGATCTAACGAGTATGTTGAGATGAAGATGTTGGCGCTAGATAGGAAGGGATGGACGATTGCATCAAACCAGTCGAAAAACCGATGACAGCAAATAAAAAGATATCAGTGATTGGGTACTACCAACAGAAGTGAAAATTTAAATTATTAATATCATACGCGCAACAGGTCATATTTAAAAGCACAGATATACTACGTGTTAATAATTCCGTGTGGTCGTAATGACCTGGTGATAGGGTTTCTATCGGTTGCGCATTCCGCCGGTCTGAGTCGCGTTAACCGAACCTGATAGTTCTACCAGCTACATGGGACTTACAGTTTAACGTAGAATCCGAACCACGGAAGCGTTCTAGCGTACTGCACATTACACAGCAAGCTGTGCCATGGGTGAAAGTCGGGTTAAGGTGCTATGAAAATTTCCACCGAGACAGGGATTCGAATCGGAGACCTTTCGTTCCTGAGTCAGACACCTTAACCACTGAGCCACCAGACCGCTACAAAGTTACTTTTAACATTAGCATGTTTGTGGCGTGAGCTCATAAGATTTCTACCCATCCAAAAATCACAAAACGCGCCTAAAGAAGTTTTCACTTCGAAAACTAAAGATCTAACTTGTCCACAACCCGAAAGTTGATCAGAACCACGGAATATCTTGGCGTAGCTCGTATGGTCAAATACAACTCCTAAAAATTCATGTTCTCAACGGGATTTAAACCCACGACCGGAGACAGAAACTTTCGCATGTAAGCGTCTTAACCACTGTGCTTCCAGAAAACCTTGTTTTGAAATATACCTGTACGTGTGCTATCAAAATCGGATGAGTTTGTGTGAACAAGGTTGATAAAAATTCAGGTTAGGGGGAAAGGATGACAATGTTTGGGTTTTCGTAAATCAAACATAAATATTTTTCTGTTTATTTTAAAGCATACTATTACGATCTTCGGATGGTTTAATGACTTCTCGTCCTGTCAACGTAGCCATATTACGGTTCTTCGGTGGTTTATTTACTATATTGATTAATTAAAAAGTCCACCAAAAAGGTTATGTTGAAGAGTTGTTTATTGTCGTCAAACAAAGTCAGCGATATTCACATGCATAGATACAATACAGAGATGCACTTCTGCACAGTCGCAAAGATAATCTAACTGGATGAATGAAACTCTCTGTAACACTGAATGATGTCAACTAACTAACTAACTACTCTGTCCAGCCGATCTGTTTATATAGTCTCCATCGAAATTACGAGAATTCTTCAAAGGCATCCTCCCGATATTTCTCGATCATTAACAATCACTCAAAAAATCAAACATATTAAAAACAATCGGAATTAATACAAAATTAATTAACAACATTACAAAATGATCAGAAATGGTAATTAGAGATACTTAAATACAAAATTATTTGCAGAAATCCTTTCAAACTGTAGAAAATTGTCCTGTAGACATCGTAACTTACATTAATAAATGGAATTACAAACATTTAAGAAATTCTCTTGCACCATTCGGTTCTTAAACATATTAAATGGACTTTAAATAATTTTCTTACATAAAACAAAGTCTATATACACTGATTTACAAGAAATTACAAAACAAACATACCAAATCACTTTCAAGCAAACTTTAGCTCACTACAAATACTTCATACAGTACAATGCTATTCAAAATTCAGGTATGAGGGCTCTTACAATACATATGCAAAGTTCCATCAAAATCTGATAAAAACAGTGTTTATCAAAGGGCGCCCATTGGGCATCGTAGCAAAACGCGTCATAGTGTGTTCGTGGCGCGAATTTATAGATTTACCCCCAGCATACAGCCTGCCTATAGAAATTTAACTTAAAAAAAATGCCAACATGACAGTGGACTTTGCATTTAAAAAGGAAGGTCATCATCTCCTTCATTAGGGAGACCCACTCGACACTTTGGTAATAATTAAGTTGGGGAATTTTAGAGATACAACAGGTATGGCTGCGTGATATTATCTGATCAATTTCAGTATCTTATCACTGTTGTACTCTTAAGGTCTATTTAAACCATAAATGCACTGCATAAAGCATTCAAGTGACATAAAATGGTTTTTAGTGGCAAAGAATGAATTTTTAGGATTATATGTCACTACCATCTGAGCTGACTGAAGTACGAACCCGTCTTGTATTTGAACTTAATAGTTCGCTCTGCAAAATTTGAAGAATTTCTGTTGAATCTGAAGGCGTTTAGAAGTATTAAAGAGGAACAGAGACGATTTATATATATATATATATAGCTGAATTGTCTCTATTCCTCTTTAACACTTCTAAATGCCTTCAAATTGAACAGATATATATAAAAGAAAATGCCTTTTTTTGTACTTTCTTAAATCCTTTGTATTTTCAATACATCCCTCCAGATCTGATGTCCGAATATTTGCATTGCAGTTGATCAACGTCTAGCTGTGTTTCCTAAAACTGTTATTTATGCTTTAACCTGACTGGTATTAATCACCCAGTCTGCAATCAATTACAGCTGTCTCTGTGTTTGATTGTAGGATATCCCGTGTTTGCTATTCTACACGCAGTGTTCTCGTCTATGTCACTTCTGTCATACAAGTTAGGCAGTATATTTATCGTTTTAAAGGATTTGCTGTGTAATTCACCTTTCTAAAATGTATGAAATACGAGGCGCGTCCAGAAAGTAAGTTCCGTTTGGTAATAAAATGAAATTGTACACAGATACAGAAGAAATTTTTATTGCGCAAAATTCTACAACTCTTAAACTACTTTTCCACATAACTGCCGAAATTTTGGAGGCATTTTTCATAGCATGGCACCAGGTTTTGTATACCTTCTTCATATAAATCTGCCGCCTGTGTCTTCAACCAGTTGGAAACAGTTTCTTTCAGCTCGTCGTCATTGGTGAAGTGATGACCGCCAAGGAAAGACTTGAGACGTAAGAACAGATGAAAGTCTTGCCAGTTCTTCTGTAACCAAAGGTGGACACCCACTTCGTTCTTCATCGTGTACATCACTACGCCCGCCATTGAACTGTCGGACCCATCTTCTCACCATCGAATCACTCATCGCATTTGGTCCGTAAACATCGCAAATTTGCCGATAAATTTCACTTGGTTTCACTTTCCTCGCATTCAGAAACCGAATCACAGACCTGATTTCACAGGCGGCGGGATTTTCAATCAACGCCGACATTTCAAACAAGCACAACAAAGCGTACGTAACTGACAGCGATCTCCAAATGGCGCACGTTCTTCCCCTTGATACATATCGTCTACAGCGCATGTGCGGAACTGCAGCGGAGATAAATTGAAACGGAACTTACTTTCTGGACGCGCCTCGTATTTTTTCAGTCTTCCATTCTCGAAAGAGAAAAGAAAAAGTTAGTTGAAATCAAGCTTTGGGAGAAGTAATTAAAAAAAAGACGTTTCCGTTATCTTTTCCTACGCAACCGTTTTTTTTCTTCGATTTAGCCGTCTACTTTTTAAATTCTTTCAGCCTTTTTCGTAAATTATTAATTAATCCCCTTGATAATTTTTTCCAATCCCTTACTCTCTTATCAACAAATTTCTTCTCGCAACCTTAGGCCAGGAATCGAGTACCAATTTGTGGTCATGGTCATCTTTACCCTTCCAGGCAACTCCTAATTCTTCCACCAAACTCTTTCTAAGCCTCATCACGAAAATGCATGTCACCTTCTGGCTTGTGTTTGCACACCACGGTTCTTTTCCCTTTTATTGAGCTCAGTATATATCTTGACTTTATCCCAATAACATTGTGTTCCAATGACCCGAACAAAAATAATGGATAACTGATCTTCATTGAGCAAGGCAGAAACCGAACCACCTTCTAACAATCAAAGAAGAAGGAAAGAAGGTTGATTTTATAATCTTTCTGAATAGCTAAGGAATGACGAAAATTATTTTCGAATGTCAGCTTCTTCCTTGTGACCGATTATGGGACAGGCTAAAGGATCTTCTTCAAGGTCACAATATGCAAAACAGAAACTGTATTCCAACTGTAAGTAAGTAATTTCGCGTGGTCTTCATAACTTGACCACAAAGTTTGTTACCAGCTGAAGTAAATTCATATAGTCTTGTGATTTTGCAACATAGTTCAGATTTGCGGTTTGCATCTATGTTGATATCGTATTCTAATCCGGATGCACAGTATCTACAATTCAACATGAAATCCGAAACATGGAAGCGTTCTTGCGTATTTCGAAAAGCTAGCTTTACGAGAGAAGAAAGGCAGTGCAAAGCTTCAAGGGTTTTGTAAGTATCCACTATTAGGTATTTCTCTGAATATGTAACTATCGATAGACGGTAACTCCATAGATATAAAATCATGGCGGTATTTTCTTTGCGGTTATCGCTTCGAAGGAATGAGAAACAGAATTTACTGAAAGCACCGAACGTGGTGGTTGAGCATTCGGGAGGGAGCGGGTTCGAATTCCCGTTCCACCATCCAGATTTCGGTTTCCCGAAATCACTCCAGGAATGCCGGGATGGTTCCTTTAATAAGGACATGGCAAAATTTACTCCCGTTCCCTGTCCCCAATCCTTTCCGCCTCCAATAGCTTCAAATCGCCAAAGCGTAAAGCAATAAGCAAAAATAGCATTGCTACATTTGTGAAAATCATTACGTGATTCTAGCTGAAAAGATATTTATAGACCCGTAATTTTGAGGGGGAAAGGAGTCTCTATCTGCAGAGACATTCTTCACATAGTTTGATGAAGTGGAAACAAAGAAGAAGTTAGTATGCACATTAAACGCTAGTCTAAGTGAAGACTTAAAATTGAAAAGCATCTACTATACAATTTCGTAAGGTCACTCATCCACTCACCTCGATAGCTATTGGCTGGAGAACTGTGTCACGTGTCAGCCTTCGCTCGCATAACAGCGACCAGAGATACCACTACAAGGAATTCGTGGTTGTGTCCACAATTTGATAGCTAAGCAACTGCTATCAAATTAATTGCCATAATACATTCATTAAGTTTGCTTTTCGTAGCGTTTCATAGTTAAAAAATATATTAATAAATTTTGCCGCTATTCGATTTTTTTTAACTGCTTTACGTCTCTTTTTAACATCGAGGTCTTTAGAGACTGGAAAGGATGGGGAGCAAGGATGGGGGCAAGGAATGGGAAGGAATTCGGCCATGGCCTTTTGAAGGAAGCATCCCGGCATTTGCCTGGAGTGATTTGGGGAAACCAGGGAAAACCCAAATCAGGATGCCCGGACGGGGATTCGAACCGCCGTCCTCCCGAATGCGAGGCGAGAACGCTAACCGTTACAACGCCCCGCTCGGTGCCGCTATTGGAATGTGTGATGTCAACCACTGAATTATAAGACCATTTGACCTGTAGAACAAGTGACGTTCTACGAAAAATAATTGTATTAGTAAATCTGCATTTTCGTCATATAGACCAGTATCTTCATAAATATGATGAATGCAGTAGATGGTTGTTAAACGACATCACCATGTGTGCAAAGTTTAATGTATTTTTTCACTTCATTAAAGGAATTCAGAAGAAAGTTTCTGAACGTACGTCCAAATCCGTATTTTAACCGTGGAAGTTTCGTTTGTGTACTGTGACACCTTTTAGTGGAAATCAGGGACTATCTCTCCATTTTCCTAGGTGATTACGGAAAACCTCCTAAAAACTATGAGAACAGCTGTTGCATCTGGTACGCTGTGACACCCCTTATCAAATATGTATGACGGCGTTCTAACATCTTCAAACAACCTTGTCTGTCGACGGTCTGAGAGCACAAGCTCTTGAATTTTTTCAACATGTTCGTCGATTCGGGCAGCAGATGGACTTCCAGAATGAGGTTTGTAATCAGTCGACATGTCGTCATTTTTAAACTGAGCTAACCACTCGCACACTTGAATTTTTCCCATACCGTCATCTTTGTTACCTGTTTTCAACATTAAAACAGTTTCAGCAGCATTTTTACTGAGTAGAAAACAAAATTTCACAGGTGCACGTTGTTCACTTAAACTTGCCATCATCAAAAACGAAACAATAACAAAACAGCGCTAGCAAAAACAATCACTGCAGATTAGCGGAACCAGCCAGGTTGACAACAAAGGCGGCACTGAACTGACAATGAGTTGCGCTATAAATGCTATCGCCAGAAACGCGTACTACACGGTGATCTATGTAGTGTCTAGACATACTATTTACTACAGACGACTATTGTAACATAATTAATTTGAGTTTATTGTTTCTTAAGTATCTTGTGTATTAACGCTTTTTTAAAGATATGGGAACACAGTTCGTTATCGGAGTGAAAAATCATAGTAAATATCAAGAAAACTAATCGAACCAAAGCTTTGTTTTTTCCTCGATCCTGCCTGATAAGTACCACGTACCAACGGCCCCTGTTTTAGTCAGGTAGTCAGTGTGAATTATAAGAGCGAGGTGGTGATGGTGGAACGACCAGGGCCGGCATTACGGCGGGGGGGTAAGCGGGTCAAATGTACCCGGGCCCACCACCGGCTGATAGGGGGCCCCGATCACCGGCTGCAGGGGTCCACCCATTGTCGCCCCGCTAGTTTGTAGAAAAAAAAAAGGGTCGCCAAATTTTACTCTGGGCCCGAAATTCCTAGCGCCGGCCCTGGGCACGACTTGTGTCCTGTCCGAATTCAATGCGGGCTTGTTTGACCCGTTGTACATAACCTATAGAAGGAAAGTGTGTGTTGCCATCTATCTGTGAGGCGTATAACTTGTTTTCTGTGTGTATTTTTGTTTGTGAAATGTGTAGTTGTGTGGCGCATATTGGCGACAGTCCCAACATTTGAGATTGGTGAAACAGCCTAAAAACCTCAATCAGGACGACCTGGACAGAGGGGCCATGACTCTAACCTGGTCCCATTGTACCTTCCGTCTAGTGCGGTGGCGCCTTAATGCACACGGCCACTTTGGTAAATGATATTCAGATTATAATAATCCAGTTTTAAAATACTGTAAATACCTGTATTTGACCTCTTATTTTTGCTCCACTTTCAGTATTACTGTTCTGATTGAAAATTTTACATTCTGTCAGAGTCTTTTTTATAAATCATTTTGCTGCTCCTGGTTCAGATTATTTACTTCTGCCGTAATTCCAATGCTGGTCAAAATACAGGAATCTCGCAGAGCGAACCTGTCCTGCGGTTTCCCCCGCGCGGCGTTGATAAATTATTCATATCTCGCTCATGAACATACGATTACCAACATTGTCTAATCAGTGACAAGGTAATTACATCCTCTGCGGCCAAACAGCCAACTGATTACATCAACGTAAATGTTGCACCACGAGAGTAGTTTGTTTACATTGCAGACGAAAAGCACTGGGAATGCCGTAACATGACGGAAGTCACGTACACGTAGATTTTATCCGGTGGGTGAAAAGTAAATGGAAAAAATGCGAGAAATGCAATCATATTTTGATAAACTGCTCAGAAAAACGAAAGCTCCAACTATGATGAGGAAACAAGCAAACATTATTATCAGTTAGTAGGTCCTAGGGGAGAGAGATTCGGTGAGAGAGCCAAAAAAAAAAAAAAAAAAAAAAAAAAAAAAAAAGTCACACAGAATGTATTGGTGAGTTTAACGTGGATGTTATCGGCCTACTGTGAGTAGTTGGGATGCAGTAAATGGAGAGAATATTTATAATTGACTGGAAAGAAAAGATTATATCTGACAATTTATAAAAGCGGATGGTTATTGGCTATGGAGGTTGTCAGATCTGGGGCGTTCGTAGAGCTGTGTCCGTACTGTTGGCAGTTGGGCACTGCAGGATGCCGATGCGGTGCAGGTGGGCAGAAGGCCTATAATTGTTCTCAAGCAACAACAGGGGTATCAACGAATTGGATTCAAAATGAGGAAGAGTATACTGAAACATTACTCGATATTTAATCTTTTTTTATTAGTTTTTGAATTAGTAGTGAATTCCAGATGAATTTCGATGATAAGCTCAATGTGCATCTTTGGTTTTTCTCCTCATAGGTTGGCTGATTAGCTTTACTGCAATAGGAGATATGTTACCGGCGATTTTGAAACTTTTCTGTAAGAATACCGCTTATACCCACTACTTTTTCAGTTTTCCTAAGGAAATTAAAAAATAAATGCGTTCCACCTACAAATAATAAAGGATGTTGCGAAAAGAGCGCAAGATTCAATTATTTTGATTCGATAGGTCGTTAATTGTGACAGGTTGATTGAAGACAGACAGGAGTTACTGAACATGGAATGCTACGCGATACAACAATCCGTCATTCTTGTTAAATTTTAGCTGGTACTATCCAAATGGTGAAAATTTGGCTGTCACAATTCGTAAATTGCGTTAAATTTTCGGTAGAAATAATGTTCCAAATTTATTAATTGTAAAAAGAATAAGCGAAAAATTTGAAACTACTGGTTCAGTTATTGCTGTAAAACACACGACACGAGTTAGTAGTTGTAGTACAGAAGAAAACATCGCTTCATTTAAAGAGAGTGTGGTCCACAGTCCAGAAACCTCGATTCGTTATCTTCAATAAGAACTGAACATTACAATAGCCAATCTTCTCCGCATTCTCAACTAGGATTTACATCTCCATTGTTACAAAATCCAATTGACTCAAAAACTTATACCAACAGGCCATGCATAGCAAAGGAATTTCACCAATTGGATCATTGAACAACAAGAAGCGAGTCATTTTCATCAACGATGCCCATTTTCACCTGGAAGACTTGATAAATAGGCGAAATTACCATATTTGGGACTCAGAAAATCCACCAATGATTCATTAGATACAAATTCATCCCTAAGGTATAACTGTTTGTAAACTGGAGTAATCATCGGATCATTTTACTTTGAAAACGAGGCAGGTAATACATTAATGATGAATGTCGAATATTATCGTAACATGATAATCGAGTTCTTTATGCCTCAATCAGAAGACATTGCACTCGAAGACATATGGTTTCAGTAGGACTAAGGCACTTGCCATACCGCTCTTGCAACATTGACGGTCTTGCACGAGTATTTTCCTGGTGGTTTCGTCTCCAGTTCTGGCGATCTGAAATTACCGCCAACATCTTGCGATTTAACACCTATGAACTTTTTCTGAAGTCTCAGGTTTACGCCTAGAGGCCCATGACAATCCTAACATTAAGGGATGAAGTACAATGCTATATCAACGAGATTTATGCAAAACCTGCCGTGAAAATTTTTCCACGCATGTGCCATTAAAGCCGTGGTGGTCATTTACGAGATGTGTTTTTTCATTCATAATTTCTCAGCGGGTACACTATAAATTAATAAATACACTGCCGTTTGTGAAAAGTGCAACACCGAGAAGGAATTATCTGAATAGCGCCACACTTGATGGAAGTGGCGACGGGTGTGCAAGCAATAAGTGATACGTTTTGCAGCGAGATTCTGGACACCTATTCCGAGCACAGCCATCTCGTGTCGGTCCGACAGGGACGGTGTTGCGCCGAGTGTAGTCGCTGCAGAGCTGACACACAAGGTGGACACAATACAGTGAGTGCCAGCATGCCTCGTCGACCTCAAAGGGAGCCATATCGGCATGTGAGCGAGTTGGAACGGGGCAGAATGATCGGTCTCCGGGAAACGGGGTTGTCATACCGTCACATTTCGACTCGCACAGGGCATGCGTGTGTGGAAGCAGTTGATAGAGGAAGGTCGTACGCAACGACGAGCGGGCACTGGATCACGGAACAGGACCACAGCACGGGATGACCGTCATCTTGTCCGCATGGCCATAACGGACCGTACAGCGTCATCCACAGTGTTGGCTCGTCGCTGGAGCACTGCAACAGGTGTGAAATTGTCTGCATCGATGCTTCGTCGCCGTCTGCTGCAGGTTGGACAGGTTGCACGCATGCCATTACGTCGGCTTCCATTGTCCAGAAACCACCGGCTCCTCCGACTGCAAAGGGCACGTGAACACCGTCACTGGGGTGTTGAGTGGCAAAATGTAATCTTTTCGGACGAGTCCCGCTTCAACTTGTCCTACAGTGATGGCAGCATACGCGTCCGGCGGTACCGTGGTGAGCGCAACTTGGAGAGCTGCATTGTGGAGCGGCATAGCGGAGAAACTCCAGGTGTGATGGTTTGGGGTGCCATTGGTTACAACATCCAATCTCGCCTCCTACGTATTGAGGGCACTTTGAACAGCAACAGGTACCTAACGGTGATTGTGGAGTCTGAGGTACTCCCTCTGCTTCAGGCATCTCCTCAGGCCACATTTCAACAGGACAATGCCCGGCCACATGTTGTGAGGAATGTACAGGCCTTCTTCGAAGAGCAACGGATACCATTGCTTCCCTGGCCTGCACGTTCGCCCGACATATCGCCCATCGAATGTGTCTGGGATATGGTTGGTCGGCACCTGGCGCGTCACGGTCCTCCAGTGTCTAGTGTCACGGATTTGTGGGGTCGGATACAAACTGCGTGGAGGGAAATCCTTCGGGAACGTATTAAGAACCTTATTTGATTCAATGCGGCGGCGTATAGCACCACTAATTGCAGCGCATGGTGAACACACGACATACTGAATAATAGGGCTGAAAGGACATGTACAGATTTGAAAAGGTTATCATTTGTTATTTGTCACGTACCTAACCTGTGGTATTAAATTCATAGAATTCATGCGTTTCCTTCTCGGTGTTACACTTTTCACAAACGGCCGTGTAGTTCAATACTTTTTTACAGGAAACCATGTTTTATTTACAATTTGAAACTTGTGCTTTTTGCAACACTTTTTAAAACTTCATTAATAAAATTTTTGTAATCTTTTGTGAATTATGTACTTAATTACATTGTTGTTCAAAACTTACTAAACGCTGGTTAAGACTAGATCAAATTCTGGGAATGCAGATAGGAATAAAAAATTGTACGGCTTCTCTGAGGATGAATTTAGTTCAGAGGAGACTAAAGGAGTACAAAGAGCTTCTGCTTCAAAGACGAGCCGCTATTCAGCAGAAAGCACTTTGTATTCTATGGACAGTAATTAATAATTTTGGTGGAGAGAAAAATCCGGTTTGTAAACAAGTGGAAGAGGGCCGAAGCAGTTGAAGGCAGCCGTTTCTCGTGAAAGGGTAACAGCTTTTGTAAAGAACGAACCCAGAAGTTTTGAAGCCCAGGGTTTACTGTATTTAACAGTTTACTTCAATCATGTGACCAATAAAATAATCGCCACTGATGTTGGGTTCTTCATTGCCCTGCTTATGTTGTCCTTATATGACTCACTAGCAGTTACCCGCGACTTCGTACGAGAAGACTTAGAATTTTATTGCTAGAAGTGAATATGCTTGTATATATAGCTGTGAGTTACAGAAAACGTGTCGCAAAAAGCAGGATGTCGGTATAATATGACGGAGAAGCCATCACGATACCATTATACTACTGAAGCTGTCTCGTAGAGAGAACCAATTTGCCACATGTTTAAAAATAGCAACAAACTAAAAGGGGGAGGGTTAACTGTGGGGTACTACGTACCACAGTTCCTCCGGCAGTTTTTTTGTTTGTAGTCTGATATTATGTCACTTTCAGGGATCGTCTTATGTCATTACCGTTTTGACACAACGTTTTTGGTTTTGCTTGCCTTTAATAAGATATTCATTCTTTGCGGATTGTAAACCGGTGAGATAGATACATATAAACAGAAAGTAATACTCATCTATACTTTGAAAAAGTTGTGTTTCCGCATGCAATTTACAAACAGATAATACATAAACTGTCTGTGAGAGAATCAAAGCCTGAGTGAGCGATGTAACATTATAGAGACTTACACACGCTATCCGTCTGTCTGTCACTATGCAGTTAGTTTTCAAAATTTTATAACGAAATATGTTATTTATCCAGAAAAAATTATCCTATGTCATTCCTAATGATACATAGTTTCTCCTATTCAAATTTAATCAACATTGGATTATCCGTGTAGTCGTGAAAACGTAATTAACAGACAGAGAGACAGAGTTACTTTCAGATTTATAACATCAGTGTAAATTTTCTGCTTCTGCTGGTTTTCGTGGCATTGGTTGTGAATTACGCACTTTTGTTACAGTCAGTTGGATTGGGGTTTTCGTTACAGTAGATTAGTTGGGGATTTGTTTGAGCGTTTTTCGGCAGTATTTGGGTGATTTTAGAGTGTAGTGCAATGATTTGAGAAGAGTGAGGAAAAAAAGTTGCTCCACTGATGCATAGTGGAAGAACGACTCCTTGTGGAGACGTCTGCAAGGTTTCGCCATAGTCATAAATAGGAGTGAGCTGGCAGGAGAGGGGCTGTCCATTGTTGAATCTGAATGGGTGCATATGTTTCCACCCGCAGGAGAAGACAAAGATGTAAAACCGAAATCTTTAACTGGTGTGAAACATTGGTTGTCTCGTTTGGCAACTGAAATCAGATCAGCGTTTAAGGGGGAGAAAGTGAAATTGGCCGAGTGATGTATCAAGTCTCGTAAGCGGACGTCCATTAATTACGCTGGCTCAAAATAGGGGAAGGGGTCCAGCAAAATCTCACTAGATCTCACCAGGGGGTGTGGAAGGATTGATGGAAATCTCACGTTAGCTTTTATTTCAGATTGCCCCCATTCAGAGAACAGAATAGATTAATTAAAAAAACAAGGTCTCTAAAATTATAAGGTCAATTTCACGTTGGGGAAGGGGCGTCCAAATTTTATTTAAAAAAATACACAACATTAATGGACACTCCCTAACTCTCTGAGAAGGTTTAGTTAGGGCCAAAATATTTTCGTCTGTAGACCCAAGATGTTAACTTCAGTGGTTTTTTTAAATTTTTGTTTTGTTTTGAAAGGGCGACAACAGTATAAAGCGTTCTGTACGGTCTTAGAAAAGTCTCGAAGTAGAGACGATTCAGTAAACTGATTTTAGTATTAAGTTTGTGTTAGTTTCACGACCAGCGAAATAGATTTGCATGTAAGAACTTTGATTCAGTTAAGGTTGAAGTGTCTATTTGTGCAATAGGCTGACATTGTTTCGAGGATACATGTAGAGTAACTGAAATGAAAAAAAAAAAAAAAAAATTTGAAGGGAACAACTTTGACTAGATAACGCCTCCGTAACTTACAGAAAATAATTTTTCAGACATTGACTGTTGAGAATAGTAACTTACAGTATACTTCAAATATGTTTTTTTTTTTTAACTTTGTGGCGACGTGAATCTTCTGATAATTTATCTTTTAATTAAAAAGTCGGTCGGTGGCTTGTTTGAAAAGAAAGGAAGTCTCGGACTATTATAAACATATTTGTTTCGATTTTTCTGTTGGTAGTTAAAATATAGAAACCTTTCCTATACCTGTGATGGTAATTTAATTTGCGGGAGGTTGAAGTTCTTCCTGAAATTTAAGTTACATCGCAGCCACCGATCGTTCTTAACATTAGCTGTTCCTTCGAATACACCACAGTCTGCAAGCATTTGAATGCGTCTCGCAGATCTGAAGGAGTGGACTAGTGCAATTATTGCAATAGGAATAGTCTCACAACGTCCTACCCAAAAAAAATCCTCTGTGTTTTGCCCCATTTAGGGTAGTGTTTCTCAAACTTTTAGCTCTACATACCTCTACAAAATTTCCCAAAATTTCCCAGGCAATAGCGAACCCCCCTTAACAAAAAACAGTGACTTTTTTTTTCCGACGATATTCAGCATTGTGCGTGTTATACGCTTGAGATAGCCAATCTGCCATTACGTAAGTCTTGTCCGGAACACCCTACAATCAACTGGCGAACCCTAGGGGTTCACTTACCCCACTTTGAGAAACACTGATTTATGGTAAAGCTCCCTACTTTAATCCATTTTCACTTCAATGCAAATATTTAGATTCGCATGTAGTCTGTTCATTGACTCTCATTTCTGTTACCGACACAGCGTGGTAAGTGAAATAGAATAGACGCGACACCAGCTATGCAATGTTCAGCAGCGCGAGATTCGAAAATTCGTGACTGCTGTTGTGGTGACGGCCGCAGATGTTAATGCTGATAGGTGGTTTGCAGCGGTTGTGGTTTGGCTGAAATGCCGCCTGGACCTCTGAGCTGCACTGAATTCGGCTATGGAAATTTCTAAAATTCGTATCGAGCCGCTCTGTAACGCTACTGAATATCAACTGTATCAACCGGTAGCACCATTACATTTCTTATCTTATTTAAAATGAATTATATTGTTACACTTTTATGCACATAACTGAGTTTGTATGACCGAGCGTGGTGGGTTAGCGGTAACGTTGTGGCCTTGCATTCGGGAGGAAGCAGGTTCGATTCCCCGTCCTGCCATGCAGATTTATATTAGGTTTTACATAGTATTCCCAAATCACTCCAGGCTAATGCAGAGATGGTTCCTTCAAAAGGTTATAGCTGAATTCCTTCCCGTTCCCTACTCCAGACCTCTCTCGCCACTCTTCAACTCGACGTCAACAAGGCGTAAAACCATATCCAGAAAAAGTAACCCTGTGTCTAATCATTTTATTTTATTCAGTATTTAAGCGTTATCCTTACGACATTCGAAATAGATAACTCTTTTGTGATCATTTTTCAGCAAACAGTGCATTCACAGATGAAGAAATCTGATAACAATCATTCCCTTAGATCCAAATTTGCAGAGCTTACTGAAAAATTTTAATCGGTGCTGCTTTTGAAGTCGATATCGACAATCGGGTTCTCCTAGCCTCGGCCGAAGCTAAACATCTAGAACTTTCTTTAATTTTTCCAGCAACTAATTGACTCTGATTTTTTGTGATATGGCTTCCCTGGGGAGGTGGGAGATTTCTGTAAATCTGATATTAAAAAAGTCGCGATTTGCAGTTTGGAATTACAACTTCAGTTTTCTCGTCTTCATCGACAATCCTGCTATATCACTTTACAGCTAAAAATTGAAACAGTTTCTTAAGTCCTTTGAACTTAGATTTTTCTGGCGGTGGAGGAGAACGAGCAGTCATTTATGTTTTCTTCAACTCGTCTGGGAACTTCAGCGCAACATAACCCATTTTTTTAATTTAAAAAAAATAAGACGTTACCATCTGGTACAAATGTGTATGTACTGTTAGGTACTATTGAAACGGATTCATCTAAACACTATGCACTGATTAAATGAAAGCGTAGTCTTTGCCTAAATTATGGATAGATCTTCTGCTGTATCTGCTTCTTCTGTGAGTGTCATATCCGCATTCGAATGTAGGAGGTTACATCTGGGAAGATGAACGGGATTGTTACCAGTTGACTTCCCCACTGTGGTAGTGTTCATAAGTGTTATTGCAAGTGTGATAATGTGTGTGAGTTCAGTGTAGAGACAGGAAAGAAGGGAGATGGTGACACTAGGTGCTCGCCTATTCAGACCTCCTTTCAAAAAGACACCACGCCGGCCGCCAATCTTAACGTCCCCAACCGACAGACGAATCACAGTGTCATATTCTCTCACTCCATACGCACTGCGGAGAAGTATGGGATTTAACTCAGGACTTAGGTACACGATCTGGCGATTAGGAGTTGGTCACCACCACCTATCCAACCTTGCCGACTAAGTCTTTCTCCACCATCAGGACTGGAACCAGCTAACCCCGTGTCAGCGCCGGACACCATCACGGTGCCACAGTCAACTGAGTCACTGGCAAGTTTTATATAGCGAATAAAAAATTAAAAAATTTACATCTGTTCCTTCTTCTTCTCAAAGAAACAAACAGGTGCCACTATGGCGAAATAAGTACTCCCGAGCATGTGTTTTGGGAGTGTAAATAAACTGAAGAATCAAGAGCATACCTTCGAATACAACTTCAGAACATATACGACATACTTCGTGATACCGAGCACTGGCACCTGCTGGATGAAGCTGCTAATCTAGCATCGCTGCGTGAGAAGACAAGATTTGCCGAATTGAACTTAGCGGAGCGCAGAAGACACTGCGAGCAAAACGGCATCAGAAACAGAAAGAAGGGAAGGAGAGGAAGAAACTCGAGAGGAAAGAACAACCCAAAATGTGACCACAAGCACTGCCCATGATTAAGGCAGTGTCTGCACCAGGAAGACGGCAAAGAATCAATCCATCGCAGTGCCTCTGGAAGCCAGAGGCACCTTCTCCAGGGCTCCGGGGGCGGCCTGCTCTGATTCCAGGAGGGAACTCCTGATGTGGGAGTAGGTGGCTCCCGGGACAAACCGGAGAAGAACGAGACCACTACCTGGAACGTGAAGCTGGCTGACGGCACTTGGTGGTCAGCATGTCAGCAGTCGCCCCGCTGCATCAGCAGAGACAGCTGGCGGCCTGGATGTCGACGCAGGCCAGCAGTGGTAAAAGAAGAACATTTACAAATAGACAGTTCTTTTTTTATCGTTCTGCCCAACTCAGGAGCGCGAGTCAACTTATCTAGCAGATGTGTTTTTCCTCTACTCCCAAAATCTCTTCATCCTTTCGCTGTGCTCTTTTCTACGTTCTTCCGTCCAAGTGTTCCTTCTTCTAATATACTGGCTGTTGGCAAACTGTTGGTTACTAACCATGCTACTAAATCGGCGTCTGTCATCTATGATATCGTCTGTTATTCCAATTTCCTGGAGATCCTTTTCGATTTCAGTTAGCCAGTTGTTTTTTATTTTCATTGAAATGGCCAGGTTTAGAATTCTTTTTTAGTCTGTTGTTACTCATTCTGATAATATGGCCGTAGAATTTAATTCTTCTTTTCCTGAATGTGTCTGAAATTTTTTCCGAATGTTGATATAGTTCGTGTGATTTCCTTTTCATCCAGATTCCACCGGTACAAACTGGGCCAAAGATTTTCCTTAAAATTTTCCTCTCTTGCTTTTCAATATCTTTAATCAATGATCTACCCCCAATGATCAAAGTTTCCGATTCGTATAATGCCTCCGGTTTGATTACAGTGTTATAGTGTCTTAACTTGGCATTTCGGAATATTGACTTTTTGTTATATCTGTTCCAGGTGATACTGTAGACTTTTTGTAATTTTGTTATTCTCTCCTTGTTTGCTTCACGATTTAGTCCTGCAGGTTGAATAATTTCTCCTAGATATCTGAATTAAGTTACGTGAGTGATATTGCCAAATCGAGTTTCTAAGGGTTGTCCATCTTGGTACCGTGAAGATCCTTCTATATATTGGGTTTTAGCATATGACATTTGGAGACCACAATTAGCTGAAATTTCATGCAGTTTTTCAAGACAGTTTATTGATCAGAACTTTGAAAATACTTAGTCTTGCTGTTTTTTGGTGTGAATTGGTGTGATGGTAGATTAATTAGTAGATTAGTTGGTACATTAATTGATATATTAATTATTAGAATAATTAGTAGATTAATTATTAGAATACTTTAAATCCATTCTTTAAGAATAATTATCCAGATCTATTTTGTTTTAAGAATAGAAACTGTAGAAACTAAGTGCGTACTTTAGGTAGCAAGTAAAATCATGATTAAATAATTTTTTTAAAAAATGTTCCTTCTTCTTGATAAGCTTTTTCAGCCACGTATTAGCCTTCTCTTTGTGGCCGTCGCACAGCCAAAACGTATGGTTGATGTCCTCGACAAACATTGTATTGCGTGACTCGTCGACTGGGTGCAGGTGTTAATAGAATCTTGCGTAGTTAAATTTAAGTTTGGTTACTGTAGTGATGGCTCACCCCGTTGACTCAGTTGGTTGCTGCGCCGTGATTGTGTCCAGCGCTATCACCAGGTTACCTGGTTTGAGTCCTGGTGGAGGAAGAAATTTATATCTTCAGCACTTGGCTGTCAGGACGGGAGAGGTGGTGGTGAACAATTCATAATCATTACAGGGTGCGTCAAAGTCCTGGGTTAAATCCTCAAAACTCTCCGCATTGCATACGACAGTGTTGATGGTGATTTAACCTGGTGCCTTTCGAAAGAGTAGGCCTGGATGGACCTTCACGAGTTTCCCCCTCTCCTTCCTCCAATCTTTCATTCATTAACAACACAAACTACACTGAACATACACATATACAGGGTGTTACAAAAAGGTACGGCCAAACTTTCAGGAAACATTCCTCACACACAAACAAAAAAAATATGTTATGTGGACATGTGTCCGGAAACGCTTACTTTCCATGTTAGAGCTCATTTTATTACTTCTCTTCAAATCACATTAAACATGGAATGGAAACACACAGCAACAGAACGTACCAGCGTGAATTCAAACACTTTGTTATGTTACAGGAAATGTTCAAAATGTCCTCCGTTAGCGAGGATACATGCATCCACCCTCCGTCGCATGGAATCCCTGATGCGCTGATGAAGCCCTGGAGAATGGCGTATTATATCACAGCCGTCCACAATACGAGCGGTGAATCGAGGAAGCACAGTACATACTAACGAAACTAAAATGAGCTCTAACATGGAAAGTAAACGTTTCCGGACACATGTCCACATAACATATTTTCTTTGTTTGTGTGTGAGGAATGTTTCCTGAAAGTTTGGCCGTACCTTTTTGTAACACCCTGTATATACACACGAAACTATAAACACACAAATTCACATACATCCCTTGGAAGACATAGGGGAATGGCCACAATTTAAATTCCCCATGAAAAATTACACTCGAACCTAGTGGCTGAGGATAAGAAGAAATATTCCTCTACATTTTTTCGATGGCAAACTAGTTAATATAGTCGATGGAGCCTACAGAAATAAGAACGATATTGAAAAGTGGATCTGGTACAAATCTTAAATTGTGATTTTCTGGACGTTACTCCTTCGCCATCTAAAAATATTATTGGTGATTTGGAACCAGAAATTTAAGCAGCAGGAATAATAAGAGGAAGACAAAAGTTATTAAAGGTTTTCTCATACAACTTCCGTAATTGCTTCAAAGTTAAAATGTTTACTCGTACATAAAAACATTATTGTGTGTTTTATGTAACTTCGAACCAGATGCGACTAAAAAATTAAACCTGGGGTATATATTATACAACGTGGATTAAATCGATTAAATTTACATACATTTAAAACTGTGCCCTGTTTAGCAAGCTATTTTAATTCCAGCAGTGATACAGGCGCAGGGGGTAATTTATCGCTCTCACTTCGATTTACCGTCCCTGTAACACTACCTAACCTATTCATTCATGCGAACATCAGATGTATTATACTCATTAGTATAACTGAATTTCTGCCCTGCGATGGAACTGCGGGTCATTTTCATTGGACGATGACAATAAATCTTTCTTTATCCAGTTACTTGTAATTGCATCATTCCATCAACATCAAAGACTGCTGCTTGAGACCAAATACGAATTTCCACACAGCTTTGTACAGTTGTGAACGAACGGGCAGAGTACTGTACATATTCCTATTAAACGCACAAGTCAATCACTCCGCTGGTAACATCACCAGTACTGAGAAATAAACTTGGTCCAAACGAATAGGAGTATATGGAACAATAATTACAGTGTTACCGCATCAAAACAAAAACAAAAAAACAAAAAAACAAAAAAAAAAACCTCACCAGCGACTCTAACGAGCAGTAACTCTTCTTGGAACTTTTTTCTTTTTAACTGAACTTACACTATCTACCAAAACGTTACTGGGTATCTGTGGGGATAGGTATTTAAGTACGTCAGCTAAATTGTGTGGTCACCATATACTGCAGGCCGCTGTAGAACCAGCTGAAAAGAAGACAGCGCGAATTACAGAGATATGGGACTCAGATGAGGGCATGCTTGTAGGCTTCCATATCAGTGAGATGTCTAGCTGGATGATTACAGTGAAGGTTAACAGACCCAAATCAACGGTCGCATCCGTCCAGCGTAAGAGGATGATCGACTGGCAATGCTGCACGTTTCTGACGACATGTGATATTAACGGATAGACCCTGAAACTGAAATTGTTAGCAAAAATAGTTTTACTGGCACGGGAATTATCCAGTAGTTTATCAGTACGGTTTCAGAAATGGTGGTGCGGTGGACTATTGCTAAAGGGGGGTTATTATGGCCGTGCAGGTGCACTTGTGGGCATTATGATTGATTTGGGAGGTGTTCTTAGAAGCATCTTAGGATTTTAGATTAACTTCCAGGTTATAACAGATTAACTACTTGTGGGGCACCTAGATGCTATTGATATATCAGGAGTCCAGTGACTGCTTTAGATTATGACATTTATAATAGTTCTTACCTTGCCGATATATCACAAACTCTTCCACATAATTATCTGAAGTAACTTGGGATTTTTTTTTTTTTTACTGCTTTACGTCTCTCAACAGCGAGGTCTTTAGAGACGGGAATGGATGGGGGCAAGGAATGGGAAGGATTTTGGCCATGGCCTTTTGAAGGAAGCATCCTGGCATTTGCCTGGAGTGATTTGGGAAACCATGGAAAACCCAAATCTGGATGCCCGGACGGGGATTCGAACCGCCGTCCTCCCGAATGCGAGGTCAGAACGCTATCCGTTACACCACCACAGTCGATACTTGGGATCTAACCTAACGACTGTAAATGACTGAGGCGACACAACTGATAAATTAAACATACTTTAACCTAACCATACATTTATACGAAAATCTGTGTACTTTATGCTGTAAGGAATTGACACGCACGCATCGTACAATGTTACCAACTCACTAAATGAATTACTAGCTTCTTCATACGAATATAATTGAAGCAAGGCTTAACTGAATTATAACACGAATGACTGCATAATTAACGATCCCGAATATAACTCTTCATTACCAAATAAGATTACCACGAGGCATTACAACATTATTACAAACAACGGCAAACAACTATTTTAAGTTACCCAGACTGAATAATTTATCTAACTACTTTAACTAACCAAATAATAACTAACATGAGACAAATTTAAAGTTAAAATTTGTAGAGGGTAAATGTAGGTGGGTGCAGAATAGGGGGAAGTTGGGTGTGTAGGTAAATTGCTACCGGAGCGTGTGCTCCATTGCAATTAAAAAATTAAAAAAGAAATACAATAGGCAAGCGTAGCTTGCCCAGTACCGAAGGCACATATATAAGACACGAGTCTTACCTCTTACATGGTTGCTGGCAGAATCATTACAGAATAGAATGATCCGATGCTACGCCGAGGTTCTTATATGTGCGACCACGTGCTAAACACATGATGCGTGCTTCGCGTAGCATAAAGTCTCACGTAGACACTGTCCGCTTGCTTCAAGCAACTCACAATATTCACAGACTAAAATACCAAAACTACCAATTTAAGCCGTAATACTCAGACTGCCTGTTACAATGGTATACAATTCTTATACTAGACAGTGTAATTGCATTCCTCCGTAATATTATCCAATACTCATAACGTTTGGGTTCATAGTCCATACAACAAAGGCTGTTAGACAGCCAGTTGCCTTGTGTTGTCCGAAGAGACATTTTTAACATGTAGTTAGTTTACTAGGTAGAGAGGGCGTGTGTATCCAAGCAGTCTAGAGAGGCGATATGTATATTAATTGAATAGTGCGTATGGCTAACGTCCGCTAGTCTCATGTCCAAAGATGTTGTTGTTGTTGCTTTAGGGCGCGTCGACAACGGGGTCATTACCGCCCTAACAAATACCAGCTAAAACTGTGGCTTAAGCATGTCCAAAGAAGGAATACTGGTGATCTGAAAGCGGAGTTCACAATGCGTCATTGTGCTTTCGATGTATAAAAACTGTAGTATGTTGTCATGCAGTGTCCAGTACTGCGACGGTAGCCTCAGATGCTGGAGATGATTGATGTATTTGTCTTCTCTCTCTCTCTCTCTCTCTCCAAACCTATCACTGTAATTTACAGTATCCCGTCGTCTATTTCAAAACTGCACTGTAAAAGCAGACAACACATAAACTTCTGTTGTGTGGGACATACCTCTGATAGCTCTACTGGTAGTGGATTATTTTAATCGTCTCGTTCCCTTCGGATATTTCGTGACAGCTGTTCGTTGCTTTAGATTTTAACATAAGTTTCTTTTATCAGTTTCATAATTGAATTGGTTCTATCTGGAACACGGCACGCATTGAATGAGGGCATACGATACTATTGAGGGCGATTTTCCCGTTAGATCGGGACGTTAAACTTTTTATGTCTTTCGGAAGGACGGTTCTGAATGGGCTGGCACCGGATTTCTCCCTTCCTTTCATATCAGCAACGTAAACGTACTCATCTACATGCAGCCAGCAATTCTTGGCACGCTGTGGAAGCCAACGGAAAAAAAAACTGAATACCTAAATTTTGCACCAAATTTTTACGAACTGATAGCATTCCGCAGAGAAAAAGGTGAAGTGAAATCTCTTCCCGATACAACGTGATATTATGAGGGCCTTGTTTAACCTACAATAGTGTCTAAATTCGACTGGGTATGTATCCAAGCAGATGCTGAAAACTGTTTTGGAGTAAAGATAGTCTATTATTGATCAGGTAATTTGATATCGATAACCATTTGTGAACTGCACAAACATTATGCTAACGGTTTCTTTATATCTGATGTGTCGAGATGAATATCTTTTAGTTGGAAACAGAGGAATATTTAAGCATTTCCGTGATAGGAATACGATGAATGTAATGCCCGAAAGCCTCGTTGATCGTAGCTCCAAGTAAAGTACGACATGGAAAACGCTTTCGACCAATCCCGGCGGGTTAGCAGTTGACATTGCTACTGCCATTGTGGTGCACGTAGGTTAGATTGACGCCCCGGCCGTCCAGATATCCGTTTTCCATTATTTTACTACAGCACTCCACGTCTGTGCCAGTATGGTGTCCATTGTGTCGCCTGGTTAGTAACAGCATCGCGCCAAAATGGAGAAAGGGCAGTCTTCAACATACAGGCGAGCAGGCACCGAAATAAACAAAGCGTCACAAATCAGGATCAATTTCACAAGTGATTTTTTTCATCGTTTTCACAGTCAAATTTAAAAAAAAAAAGTACAATAGCCAAGACATGTTGTCACAATACAGAGTACAAAACCGCCCTCCTTTAAATTTTAGAAATTAAGTGAAAGTATTTTTAATGTAGTCGATGATATAGTTATCTCTGAACAACTAGCTGTAGTATGTCAGAGAGTTTGGGTTTTTTTGCCAGCGAGTGTTGAGGTAAACATGGCGTAACAAAACAATGTGTTTTAAGTTGTGCTCTCAGTGGTTTAACGAGTATATACATAAAATCAGTGTTGAGTGTTTAACCCGATTTAACTACGTAATACATATTTTACGCCTGTGTTAGTTGTCGGAGACCAAACATATGAGTTTTGGTTTGTGAGTAAGTGTACGGGATACGGCATAGGTGTACGACGGATTTCGGCGTGATTATTCCGTGTTTATAATTGCCCGTGGCTGCTAATGTGAAATCAATTTGGCAATATTTGTTACTCAAAGAGATTAGTGAACTCAAGGAGTGACTTTCCACGTAGTAATAAAGACTGTTTATTTAGCCGTTACGAGCATTAAGAACGGACGGTGTATGACGAACAGTTGGAAGTTATATTACATTAAGTGCTTGCAAGTCACTTGCCACTCTAACGAATTGCAATCTTCGGATAAAATGTTATTGTGAATTGTATAATAGTATTGGCATTTTTATTTTCCATTGGTGGTCGGAAATTAGTAAACTTAAGGAACTAACAGAATAAATGTGTTCATGTATTTATGAGAAGGAAGTGTTTTATTTTATTTTCTACGAAGTGCACGTAATATTCCCGAACCATCCAATGGTGGCGACCAAAGTACATTAAAACGAAGTCTGATTACACATTTCCTTAGGTAAATAACAATTTTCATAGTGAAATATCAGAAACAAAAACTATCAAGTCAAACATGTCCTCATTTCTCCGTTAAATAGTAAGTTTCAAGTATTTGGACGTAACAGAGAAAAGCAACATGAAGTGGTATCAGTACATACGTTCGGTCGTACTTAATGCGAATACTCTCTTGCGACGTCATAAGTTGTAAGCTACTGTTGTGCTGCACGGGATCCGCACCGCAAAGTATCGATTACAAGTATCGAGAAAGTACAGAGCAACGTTTGAAGACTGCTTCCTATAACCCTTGCAAAGTGTCACTTGTTTGGTACAGAGATTAGGTTGGGATGGTCTGGCACAAATACGAGGTAGTTTCAGATTTAAATTTGCTGGCAAATATATGAAAATCCACCTTCATTTACGGCTGTGGAGGAATATTTCGAACCTCCAATATATTTGTATCCGACTGACAGAAGATGCATATAGGACTTTCTTACCTCTTGCCGTTAGGGTCTGGGATGCAAAGAGATTAATTTTGGTACAAAACACCCTGTGTCACCCACAGTCTTGTAAAATATAGATGAAGATACAGATGAAGCAGTCTTTGAAGCCTTATTGAAAGAGCTAAGCTGTAGGCAGGCCAAACGAGTTCTGCGTTTCGTGAATTCTGTGATCGTAACTCGTATTTTGTTTGACTTAACGTTTTATAATATTAGAATCATATTCATCTTTTACTTGGCTTACAACCTCGACTGCAAATCATTTCTTGCAATCCACCATCGTTTACTAGTTCGCTGGTCTATCTGTTTAGGATTTTATTTTTTCAAATTCTTTATGCCATTTTATTTTTCGATCGATAGAGTCGAAAATGATTTGTATTTGGCATGAATTTATTTTCATTCTGATGAGTCGAACTAAATGCAGAAGGTTTGTTATTAATAGCGCCATTTGAATTTTGTTCAAATTCGTCGGTTTTTTTTAATCAAAATTTAAGCGTCAAGGTGTTTTTTAAATGCTGCTCCGCATCCGACATATAATTTCTTTTGGTTGTGCTCACATTTTCGGGCCATTTTGACACTTTTCGTTTCCTACGTCGAGACGTTTTCTGATTCAAGTGAATGTAATTCATTCAAAAATTTTACAGCGTAATATAATTTTCTGTTATATTATAGCTAAGATATCTGTCTTCCAAGTACGATAGTTAGAACTGAGCAAACCTCTCTTGTTGAACACGAACTCACACGAACTGAAATAGTTGATTTACACCTTGATATAGGATGATGTAAGCGGCTCATAATTCTTAGCATTGGTAATTCGTCTGGGGTAAGGAAACTCCATAAAAAATAGATTGTTGCTGTTATATTATTTCCAGGACAGTCCCTAATTTGCCATCGAGCTCTCAGTTACCTAAGCCAAGTTCGCCTGTAGAAGACCAAAGAAAGTTCTTAATGGAGCGTCTAGTAATGACATGAGCTCAAATGGTGGCCGGTAGACAAGAATCTCACGTCACCTTTATATTTCAGATTGTCACCCTTCAGGGAGCAAAAGGAAACGTATACGATGATACCCGTAACCTGAAATCAGAATAAAAATTTCGACTATAAGAAGAGTAACTAATTCTGACTAGTAATTTTTGGGTCAGTCGCGTTCAACGAGAAATTGACACTAATTATTGGAAGTTTTTATCTCAAATTTCTCAGCTTTCCTATTTCACATCAAAATCAAACCGCCGGACTACGGACCGTTCTCGTACATTATTTGATACCGCATCAAAGTCTGTGAAATTTTTTTTCCTGAATCACGTGCATTCAAATATTGATTCTTGCAGGCGAAATGTTTAAGTTGTAATATATAAAGGAAATTATGCAGCGTATTGAACACCGAGATGGGAGGAGGCCAATATTGGCCTCCTACCTATCATTCGGGAGGACCGGGGTTAAACTCGGTTCGGCCATCCTGTCTGAGGTTTTCCGTGGTTTCCCTCAGACACTTAGGCGAATGCTGGGATGGTTCCCTACAAGGCCACGGCCGACCTTCCATCCCCCTTCCCTCCCCGTAGTAGTAGATTGGCTGAAAAGAGTCCCCTATGACTCTCCAGCAGCCCGCCTCCCAGCCTTCTGCTGGGAGGAATGAAATGTAAAAAAAAAAAAAAAAAAAAAAAAAAAAAAAAGCGTATTGAACATCAGATTTAGTATATCATAAGCTCTTGTTGTGATAACCCTGTGATCTGATTGATTACAGAAAGACGATAACGCGTAATAGAGAGCGAAATGGTCCATTTCCGCTGTTCATCCAATCGAGTAAGCACAGAAGTTGTCGCTCCACTTCACTGTAAACTTCAGGGTTGCCAACTTGATAGCTGATTGATGATGGCGCCAGGTGGTAGCCCCGCATGTCCTACAGGACAAATCTCCAACAAAACAAAACATCCAAATTTGTTATAAGAAGAAAATTTTAAATTACCCTCGCGGCATTTATCTAATTCAAACTGCTAAAAACATTTTAACCTCGCAATAACTGTAATGTAAAGAACATAAACAAGATGCGTGAAAATTCGTCCGCTAAATTTCAACACAACTTTTGTACGGAAACTTGCGCTTCGATACTGATTTTTTAAGTGAAACTTGTTTGGCTACGGTAGTGAAGAATCGATTAGTGTTACGCGGTAAGTGCACATGCACCATAACGTTCTGCGCATGCTTATTTAACGATAATTTGATGCAAGCAGCTGCGGTAGTGTCCGCTGTAACATAAGCTCATGTTAAGCAGTGGACCATATTAAATGTGAAACACTTCAGTTACCATAAGCCTTTGATTACGAAACTGTATGATACAGCGGAAGGGGAATAATAATACTACTATTAAATAATAATTTACATTAGTATCAGTGATAATAATAATCATAATCAACATACAATCTGTAAATATCTACACACAAAAAATAGTTTTACTTGTTCCAAATAAAAAACTTATTCTGCTTTTGTCTTACGCATCCTATTAAATGTAAGAACAATTATGCGATAACGTTGTTCAAGCTGTTCTTCGATATAAAAGCTATAAACATAAAATACAGCCTAAGGTTTTATGAAATACTCTATTATCTCGAGCAGTGTGCTTTAACTTTTTCATAATATTTATTTGTTTACAAGAATAACTTGGACAAAGTTCCTGTTTATTGTGAAAATACAATAAAAGTAATATCCTTCGTCCGCAAGAGTGTGAAAGAAATATCTAAAACGTCAAATAATAAAAATATACAGGAATAATACACAGAAAAATGTGCATATGACCCATACAACTTTTACTTCTTGCGCATGTTCACACTGATGTACGCAATTTAATTCTTAAAGCTTATGGCTTTTTGTGCTTGGAGAGACATGCGGTTAGTTCGGCTCACCTCGTTGATTAAGGATAAGACAGTTCATAGTATTTGCTTACGCCACGGCTGCAAATATAACATGGCAATTTATGATCGGCTGAACGTTCGGGATGGGTCCTATGTCCCATTCAGCCTGCTGTAAAATAAGTACTGAGAAAAAACCTGGATAAACAATGATGTTTCAGAGTCGTAACTAAATAATAATTTCCTTCATAGCTTTGAGTGTTGTTTTCGTTGTTGCTATCCGGAACACGTCACTGATCACGATGGATTTTGTGTATGGGGGCGTCAATTAATTACGTGAAGTGCAATTGGGGGGGGGGAGGATCCGGCGAAATATCCTCACGGGGGAGAGGGGGGTCGACGGAAATCACACGTGAGGTTTTGAAATTCTCGCTGGACAGTAAAACTAAGAAAAAAAGTTTTAGGAGGGGTATATAGAAGTAAAAACGGGCTTTAGGGGAGAAATAGCTACCATCTGAAGCATGAGAACTAAAAAAAAGCTCAAAAAGCTAAGAGGTCGATCAGCAGGGAGGGGGTTCCCTTCAAAAATCTCAATCTAACTAGAAAAGGGGGAGGGGTCTGGAATTACGGAAAAACACGTCATTAATTGTTGACGCCCCCTACCCATACAGCAGCATTTTGCAGGATAGTAGGTTCTGGTCAACAGACAACATCCGAGTTAACACCCATGTAAGAGTCCTCGCAGATCCCCTACACTACCCACCACCGGACTACGCCACCACCGCAGGAGCAAAGCCCTTCCGTACTACCCGCCATTACAGCGGGGATGGTGAGGCTAGGCACACTTCAGAACCCGTGTGGGTGCCCGCGGGGAGCGACGGGGACGCGGCGCCTGCCACGGACCAGGCCGAAGAGGAAACCTGACCGTATAGCCACAGCCATTAGCATTTGGCAAATATTTTATTGTAGCATTATAACGTGATAAATACAAACCCATGTTTTTAATTCCTGCGGAAACACAATTATGAAAATGGAAGTGAACAATTAACCTTTTCTTACATTCAGAGCAGACTATTTAATATTTATTAACCAAAATGAACAATAATGTACTACAGGTTGGATGCTGCACTATATGACCGACATACATCTACAAAATAAAATAAAAGACACTAGACTTCACACATTTTATTGTTGTTTCCTTAACCTCTCTTATCCTACCAACACAACCACACCATTTTTCTCCTTATGGCTTGACGCCTCGTTGACGTCGAGGTCATTAGACGCGGGAAAAGACTGGGGGCAAGGAACAGAAAGTAGTTTGGCCATGGCCTTTTGAAGGAAGCATCCCGGCAATCGGCTGGAGCGATTTGGGAACACCATGGAAAATCCAAATCTGTATGCCCGGTCGGGGATTCGAACCCGCGTCTCCCCGGCTGCGACGCCACCACGCTCGGTCCCAACCACAAACATCGGGCGCCTACACCTGCTACATGAACCTCATAAAACAACCATTAACATAATCCTTAGACAAACGGCGCCCTTTTTGATGCCGACTGGAAGTGAATAGACTATTATAAAAACAATGCTGTTCTACCTTCGTTTCGGATGTTCCAGATTTTTGCCTGGTCAATGAAATATTCGTGGCTTTTAAAAATTTCGACTTATAGTTTATACTCGCTTATAGGGTTACAAAGTACGAATCCGGTATCTAAATTTATAACGGACCATCACGTTGTAATTGATAGCCGAATCGGAGATGAAAAAATGGCGAATGATATTATTTAACGTTGTTCACGAACAAATGACATCTTTTTTCGACTACTGTTCGCCTATCTGATCTATTCTTTCCTTTAAACTACGAAGATGGAACAGATGGTCCGCAGGCAGAATATTACAAATTTAACTGTACCTGAATGGAAGAGACCATAACAAAGAAAACAAAACAAAAAAGCTAATAATTATCCTCTGGAAATGCATACCGCACTGCTTTTCTATAAGGATATAAGTAAGTGTAACTCATGAGCAAAAGTTTCTAAAAGCCATGAATATTTCAACTACCAGCAATAGTCTGGTATTTCCATTGTGTAAAGGTATGACTGCAGCTTTACTACAATAGTCCTTTCACTAAATAAGTTTCAAGTCAGCATCAAACAGAGCTCTATTCGTAAGAGCGTTAGGCTAGCGACCCTTTTCATGAGTGTCTTGTTTAAGTGTAAATCTTTAGGGAATGCTAAAGGCGCCGTTAACAATGGTATGGTTGGTTACTGATATACATACGTGTAAAGAAGTAGGTCCGCATAAGCTTTGACATTATGATGGCCGTTCGGTAAATAAAGGTTGAGAAACTGTGCTTTAGACACTTTCACAAACTTCTCTCCTCACCCTAATTTCCAAAACTTGTAAATTTCTTACTTTAATTTTTAACATTTTTGTATAGCACCAATTTTTAAATGCTTCAATTTTCCTTCTGGTATTCCTGATGTCCATGCTCCGCGGTCATGATGTAGTGTACTCTGCTCCGTATATATTGTTCTAGAAACTTCTTTCTGAGTCCTAACTCAATATTTCAACTAAAAGATTCGTATTTTTCAAGAAGGCGTTCTTCGCTTCAGCTATCCTGCTTTTAACATCATTCCTACTTCCGGAAACAGTTGTAATTTTACTTGCTAATAATTAACTTACTATTTCTATCATATCTGATCCTATTTTCCTAACTACTGACGAAGTTTGTTTACGTAAAATACCACTGTTTGGTTTTCTTTTTTTCTTCTTCTTCTTTTTTTTCCTACTGCTTTACGCCTCGTCGACGGCTAAGGTAATTAGAGGTGGGATGGGAATGGGGACAAGGAATGGGAAGGAATTCGGCCATGGTTTTTTTGAAGGAAGCATCCCGGCATTCGCCTGGAGTGATTTCGGGAAACCACGGAAAACCCAAATCTGGATGCCCGGACGGAGATTCGAACCGGTGTCCTCCCGAATGCGAGGCCAGAACGTTAACCGTTCACCCACCACGCTAGGTGTTTGGTTTAGATACCGAGTTAAACTGAAGTCCTCGGAGTTGAGTAACTGGTTGCCCTGCAGCTGAAAAACTTGTTTTGTATATTTTCTACGATAGGATCAAACTAAGCTTCGTATTGGGGACAAAGTAAAGTATTTTATTGGCATCAAACCCATATTTTTAGTTAGTGCTTGAGACAGATCGCCTGGATCTTGCAGGTTATAACCTGATACATTAACCTAAACTGAATTGACCAATGTCCTTCGAAACCTTATCACCAACATACTTATTTTACGCTCCTAGCACACTCTTCACCCTTCTCCTTTGTTCCATTCACTCCCAACCCAGCTCCTTTATCATGTCAGTTACTGGATGGATCCTGCGGTAATTACCATAAACACATATAGCTGCTTTCCCTTGCACGCATTCCAGCACCTGTCTAAAATGTGGTTCCCAAACTGAATCACCATATTCAAGCAATGGTATGACCAATGTTTTGTAACGTAGATCCCTTGTTTCTCTGGTACGTCCTCTCATCATCCTCCTAAGAAAATGAAAGATTTTGTAATCTTTTCCTACTACATATCCAATGTGTTCTGCTCAGTTGAGTTTATTATAAAATGTTATGCCTTCAGGCTCTCAACAAGCAATTCTGTTCCCATTCTACAATTATAAAGAACCTAAAATCTAATAAGCTGACTCTTCTTGGTAGTTATCTTCATTCCATGTTGATCTGCCCAGACAGATGTTATATCCAGGTCATCCTAGAGCTGTTCAATGTTTCTCCAGTTTTGATGCAATCTAAATTTGACTGTAATCTGTTACCACAATGATTTATTAGAATGACGAACAATAATGATCCCAAAACACTATCCTCCGGTAATCCCAAATTCACTTCCATCTCTTCTGACAGTTTATGTTGTTGTTGTTGCAGGGGCGGCGGGTAACCCGGACGCGAAGCGGCTGTACGACGACCTGCTGAGCAACTACAACAAGCTGGTGCGGCCCGTGGTCAACGTCAGCGACGCGCTCACCGTCAAGATCAAGCTCAAGCTGTCGCAGCTCATCGACGTGGTGAGTACAGCGACAAGGTACAACAGAACCATCGAGGGTTCACTGCCGGGTGATGATGCTGAAAGACAAGTTTCCGACGACGTTCTCTGCGCTCACAACTATAGCCAGTAACTACCCAGTTCTGCAGTGTATGGTTGAGTGTTTGTCAACAGACGTTTACTACTGCTTCAGTTTCGACTGATCACTTCTTTTCTGACTATTTGTGTGATGAATTCACGTTTGGGTTGGTGAGCTGCAAGTTGAGCTGCGTTAGAAACCCGACGATTGCGGGTAATTCGAGGCCCCTTTGTACTTCTGTCCAATGGTTGCAGGAATGCTGGCCACAGCCATCGCCGATCGCTGGGTCTTCTGTGATGGGGCTTTGACGAAGTTTTATTGTGACTGCTTTCTTCTGGTGTGATGCTTCTTGTTGACTGGTTGCTGCAATGCTCTTGTGAGTTAGTGTACTTCACCCGTGATTGCTGTGTGCTGTTTAGTGTGATTGGGAGCCGCCTGCCCAGTCCTCTCGGCGGTCATGTGCTGTGTGATGAGCGTATGGTAAGCCCCGTTGCTTTCATGTTTTGCTGCAGTCCTTTTATGTCTCAAGGGTGGGCTGCTGTTATATGGTTGCTGGTTTCGTGCGGAACAACCCCCCTACGAAGCAGCATGCTTCACTCCGCAATTTCAATAGGTGGCGTCTTGACGTTGTTGTACGCAGTTGTGGCCACACGCGCAACGAACATACGTCAATTCATTCATGTGTGTAGTATCAGAAATTCTGACAGCGGAAGCACCGGAAAGCCCTGCGTGTGTGCTTCTGTGTTGAAGCTTCAGGCAGTCTTCTTGTCGAGGTGGGGTAGTATGCTATCGTGGATAATGCCTTCTTCCTAAAGTGTCTCGGTCACTGCCGCGAATTCAGTGGGGTGGGGCGAGACGATCTCCAAGCCCTTGTGGACGGGGCAGCATCGCGATGTGCTGTAGCTGGACCAGATCGATGCAACTATGTAGCAACGCGCTCCTACCATCTCCTACACCTCGCTTTGTCATTCGCGCCGGCGTTGCTTAAGTTTCAGCCTTGCATACAAATTTTATTACGATGTTACAGATAGTTTCGATTTTATAGAAGTTTCATAGTTCCAAAATAGTAACCCTGTATAGTGTAGTGTGGGTGTTTCAGAATAATAGAAGCAAACATGCTGTCACGTAAATAGATGTTCATTATTTAATTAGAGGTGTACAGTATCTAAACGGTTCAGAATTGGAAGGACCCATGATATCACCGTTCGTTACTAGGCAGCGTTGTTAATGAGAGTTCGTTGAAGTGGTGGACTGTTGCCTGGCTCCCATGCTCTCCAGATCTAAACAGCCTGGGTTATATGGGGTGGGGGACAGTGAAATCTGTTGTGTTTGAAATACCTGCTGATTTAGAAACAGATCTGCTTGCAAGAAATGTCTGCGCTGCTGCTGATATCCAAGAAAATCAAGTTCTTTCCGAACTTGTCTGCCAATTGATAATCCGGCGGTTTAAAGCAAGCACCGAAAGTAATGGCGAAAACTTCGAACATTTCCTGTACCATTATGAGAGTTAATGTTTTCTCCTATTATCTGCCCTTTCTCCTTTCATTTTTTGTATTTCTCCTACCACTTTCCCATGAAGTTTCAGGAAATGGGTTACAAAGCAATTCAGAACTGCTTTGATGTTCTCCTTCTCCTCTTAAAGTATGTACCTGTATTTATGGAACACCCTATATACAGCTTATACTGTATACTTCGAAGTTGTTAGTACTAAAATTACTCGCATTAGTGTGAGGAGTTTTTTTGTTATTAAACATAGTTTTACTTGGTATTCTTCACGTTGCGGGCCGAATCAGCTCAGCAACTCGTCCCTATACGATTGCAGGATATAAATTTCAGTATTTCCTTGTGACAGTACCATTCAAATTTGTAAAGTATCATACATTATTTCTCTACCACACTACATGTTTTCGTCTGCCGTTTCCATTGCCAGACTAACTGTTACGCACTACGCATAAAGGAGAATTTCTTCTTGCCCTCGAGCGGGGTCCGGCCACCGACACAGCTGACCACACGTCTGTGCGATGTCCTGTTGACTCCTCACACAGCCGAGTGGCTCTGGCACTAACAATAGTTATTATTACGTCAACTGAACAAAATACTCTACACCTGAAACCTCAAATAAAAAATTATACATAGTTTTACATAGGTCTTACATATACTTCTACGTCACATTATGAACTAAAAAAAAAAAAAATTGAACTAGTTTTACGGTTCCGAAACATGTAAAACCTGGCGTTTACAAGTTATGTAGTGAAGTGATCCCGTGCAGCCATATTTCACTAAACGGTGTTTTGATTATGTAGTTACATGCTGCAGTTTCTTTGTGTCCAAGTTACGACCGAATTAAACTTTCCTGAGTAATCGGATACTTCACAGCGTAACTCGCTCTCTGTTGTTACCGCGCAAGTTTTTTACTATTAGTAAAATGTAAAAAACTGCCGTATTTAGGTCTTGAAAGTTGCTTCTCTTTTTGCCGCAAAGTTGCAGAAGTCGTGACTGTGCTTCGGCACTGGCGATTAGGTGTACTCTGAAGTCGTCATTAAAACTTCAAGAAATTGCTAAGTGTGGTGCTAATAACTAGAGACCGGATTATTTGCATTTGCATGTTTGCATATGCATTTGCATATTAAGCCCATTTTCACTGTTTATTGCATATTTTACCTAAAACCAAGTGATGATGCATATTTTTGCTAAATTTAGTACAATATTTTTCGGTAGTGTACGTAGTTAATAAATAAAATCTTACATTGTAGATGGCAAAACCTACTAGCAGCACAGCTTCTAGTCTACGTCGACTAGCTGAAGAATTACGATCCACGTTTGGGAATATAAATAAGCTGATTTCATCAACAAAGAAAGCGTTTCTTAAAGCACGTTCTCGTAATAATGCCTATATATAATTTTTCCCCCCAAATGTGCCTTTACCTCCGGAACCAGTGGTAACACGATGGGCGACGTGGGTTGAAGCTGTACTATTTTACAATGAACATTTCGAGGCAGTTAAAGGTGTATTAAACAACTTTAATAGTAGGCTATGGCAGTTCGTCAGTAGTCTATAAGAAAGCATTTCACAATTGTATTATTAAAACCATATCTGTGATCAGCACTCATTTTTCCAACATACCTGCGAGTATCAAAAAACTTCAAATTCAAGGTTTGACGTTGACTAAATCTATTCAGTTAATGAATTAAATCCGCATATGCCAGTGATATTCATGTGTAAACTTAAAGTGAAGTTTGAAAATATTTTGAACAATAACCCAGGTTTTTAACCTTTGTGTCAAAGATTTAGTACTGGGACGGGTGAACTTTTTCCAGAAACAATAACTGCTAACACAGCACCCAATTTCAAATACTGCCCTGGTACATCAGTGAATGTGGAATGGTCCATATCCACTTATAAAAATATTTTGAGAGATCGAAGAAACAATCTTACTGATGAATATTAGGAAAAGTTCCCGATTGTTTACGTTTACTAAAGAAAAAAAAAGTTAAATAATTGTTAATTATCGAATTTATAAATATGTTATTCAACTACTTACTAATTGCATGCTAATTTTGAAATAAAATATCTAAAAATCACTATTTTTATATTATACTGGTTTTTACGCCCGTCAAAACCGACGGGTATCACCTATGCTGGAAGCAGGAATTTATTCTGGAAACGATAGTAAGAAAAAACAAATATGGACCATTTTTATGTTATTTTTCGTGATATTAGTACCTTACTCGGCTTAGATTATCAGAATATTGGCTAAAAAGGTAAACTTAAATTTCACGAAAATCAAAAACTAAGGCTATCATGTATGATGGGAGTAGAAATTTATTCTGAATAATCTAGTAAGGAAAAACGAATATGAATCATTTTAAAGATATCTTTCGTGATATGAGTAACTTAGTCTGGTTAGATTACCAGAGTATTTGGTTAGGATTTTACTTAAATAAACGCATTTTATTTTAAATGACGGAGACAATAAAACGGATAACTGTTATTTATTTGACTGATACATTTCGCGATTATATACATTTCGTCTAAACATTCTCCTAGTTTTTAATAATCTTAATTGTTTCTCATCTTCTGCCAAAAAATTATGAGGTTATGGTTTGACCTAGTTCTTATAACTGATACAGATTATATCGTAAACATTGAATACCATTCTCCTTAAACAAATTTCTGCATCTAGTTGTCGTAAATAAACAAAAAGCAACATGAAGGTACGATTGTAACTTTATGGTGGCTGTCGATTCGCGACTGACGGCTGACACGTGACCGTTCCCTAGCCAATAACCATCGACGACGTGCGCAGTCTCCAGATCACGCATTTTTATAACAGGATACTGTTGCATATTTTGACAGTTTTCATGTATATTTTCATGCATAGTTCTAGCTTTTTGTGTTGCATATAATCCGGTCTATACTGTCAAAAAGTCGATGCCATGAAAGGAGGCGAAGTTGTAGTATTTAGACGATTTTCCGCAATCACCATGGGAAATGCCGGGACGGTACACAATCTCCGCCTCATAAACAGCACATTTCACGGACAAAAATACGATTATCACACAGGGGACATAGTTCCTCGTTACGCAGACAGATGGCAACACAACTGTCCTACGTCAGGCTCAGCGACAAGCCAGACAAGTCATAACACCTCGCATCCTGAAAAAGCCGACCCCGCAATAGCTGTGTAAGGAAGAAAAAGAACAAAAGGTAGAAACAGCAAAATTCCGTCACTTATCGCAAATGAACGAATCTACTGAAATATTTTACAGGCAAAACTATGTTCTAAATGTTGTAAGAATACACAGTATCTTAGTTTTTAAATAATTAATAATTAATGTTTTTTTATATTATTTCAATGGGAAGCGTATTGATAGTGGTATTTTCGATTCATTATTTTGTATTTGATTAATGTTAGGCTGATTATGTGTGTATGGTGTTAAAAGTGTTTTATATATTGTTATTTTTATCGTGTTATTAATATTGTGTCAAAGAAATCCATACGCCGTTACCGAATGAACAATGTACATGAAAATCTCTGGAATAAACAGTGCAGGGAGGAAGATCTTTGACGTGAGGAACAGATGAGAAGCAGAGATCATGTGTAGTACGGCGAAGTTTGGATGAAACTGAGAATTGTATTTGTTAATGTAAAGCAACAATAAAGTAAATGAAGGATGATATAAATAATTTAATTTTACAATGTGTAGGAAAGTATGATGTTGGGATTATATTACGGCAGTATGGAATAATTAAATAATTCACAATTATGATGCAATGAATACTATGTAATTTCTATCTTCTCTGTGTATTATGAAGCAAGATTGTCTCTGTCTTTAGTCCTTGTAAGTCCTGATTCGATTTAAACTATCCAGATTTTGCAGAGCAAACCGTTATGATAAAATACAGGTCAATTTCGTATTTCAGCCAGAACAGAAAGCTAAATAACTAAATTATTTGGCCTTTTTAGACTCGGCACAATTTTGTTTGCTTGTTTTAATCGACCTTTAAATGTCAGACAATCAGTGTTGCCAACTCCTAGAAATTCGAGTCGCTAGACTCAAGATCAAAAGTTGCTAGAAAGTCGCTAAAATTAATTCCACCAGTAGCCGATTGTTCAGTGTAAAAAAGTTCGGGGATTCCCTGACCACATTACTCTTTTGTTACTACCGGTAGAAATAATTCAATTACAAGTTAACACTTCGAAAAATAAGATGTAGTTGGACAGAAATAAATTTCATTATTACTTAATATTACGTATGTTTTTTTGTCAACTCGAAAAAAAATGTTAAAAAATTGAAAATTTCAAGTATAGATCGATGAGTTATAGACGATAATAAGGTACGTTGTTGAATAGTCAGTGAATTCTGAATTGTTACTATAGAGCCAATGGTCGCGTTCAGGTTTACTACATGCCCTAAATGCTAATCAGGTGCTGAGATAAAGGTTACTAAAATCCTAGTAACCTTGGTTGAGATTAGATTAGTATACCTTGTATACATGTATTCTGTTTGTGTACCTTAAATTTGGCGCGCATAGTTTTTTTTTTCTTTTAAATTCAACATGAAGATTTTTACATTCAAATTTTATTTTAAGAAAGTTGACTTTTTTAGCTAAATCTCAATTTAGAAGATTTCCGAATTCACTTAAAAAAGTTTAACATTCAATTAAAGCTAGAGTTTTTTAACAAATAAATGTAAAACTTAGATTTAAAAGACAATTGGATGTTTTGATTTGAATATTTTTTGAAGTAGCTAAAGCTAGAGCAAACACGAATGGAACTTTAATTAAATAAAGTTTGAATTTGGTGCGCAAGCGCGTTTGTCATTTTCCATATGTAGCTCTTGGCACCGTATAATTCTGAGTCGAGTTGACAAAAAATGTATCCATTATTGGCTCTAGAACTGTTTTCACTTCTACTCCAAAAGTCGCCAGATAGGTCGCTAAACCATTTTTGTCGTCAAAGCGTTTTTTTTTGTTTTTGTTGCTAAGACTTAAGCAAAAGTCGTCACTTCTAGTAACAAAGTCGCTAAATTGGCAACACTGCAGACAATGTCACGTGTTCATGACCTGTGACTCCACGGAGCGTTTACTCTATGTACAGTAGTGCATCATGATTTTGAGGACTGTCCCGGCATTTACATCGATGACTGCGAGAAACTACCTACAAACTGCACTCGGAACGGCTCGTACGCAGAGTCCTGGGTTCGTGTCCGCCTTCTCGATCCAGTGCGTTGCACCTGATAGCACAGAGCCACCCTGGCGCGAAATACTCCTCAACCGAAAAGCCAGTTCGTAGCTGCACGTGGTAACATAGAAAATCCATCCTTCTGGACTGTGGGAAATTCTGTTACCCCCTTAAATATTTACAACAAACAGCTGTTGGTGTTGTTTTAGGGCGCGTCGACATCGAGGTCATTAGCGCCAACAAACAGCTGAGCGTGGTCCTCAACCCAAGGTTGGTTCCATCGTTCTGAAGGAAGCATACTAAGCCCATATCAGAGATAGGACAGCCAGTTCATTTCCTCCTTACCTAACCCGGTAATCCTACCGGGTAAATGGTAACTAAAATTTAACGAGGAATCTCAACGATGGAAGCGTTCTGGCGTACTTCAGATTACACGGCAACCTGTGCCAGAGGTGAAGGTCCGCTTAAGGGACTTTCAAAACCCGTCCATCTTGGGACCTTTCAATCTCCAGTCAGCCGCCTTAGCCACTGAGTCACTAGACTGCTCACAGTATTATAAATAAAACGCTAATTTTGGTCACGATGTAGTCATGTCTGTCACACTGTAAGGCCGGGCGCACATTGACGCGCAATCGACGCAGCGCAGCACAGTTTCTGTGTGTCTATGTTTTGAGGCGGAACAGCGCGTATTGAGAAGCAGAGCAGGGCAGCGCAGTACTGCGCCGCACGTGGCCTGCGCGACGTTGTGATCACGACACAGAAACTGTGCCACGCAGCTCACTCGTGCCGGTTTACAACGTAACACTTCTTGCGTTATTTATAATCTTGCTTTACTTATAATCATTTTCAACTATGGAATAAGAAAAATTGATTAATCTGGTGCGTAAGCAACCTGCGATTCACAATATCAGTCATAAAAATTAAATTTAAACAAGAGATTTGGACAAATAGCTCAACAAGTGGCGAGTAAATTCAGCATTTATTTATCATACAACTGTCCACTTACAATTTTCACTTTTTTTTAAATTCATTTTTAATAAAACTTCGAAAAAGATTGATATATATAGGCTATTATCACATTATTTGTACTACATCATTCAATAGTGTCCCCGAGAAACACTTAATTTGTTGACACTGCTTTTTTAGTTTCAAGTGTTTATGTTCTGTTATATAATTTTGTTAAAAATATAATATGAAATAAAAGAAAGAAACATTCTTATAAATGTCATGTACTGTCAAACGCCAAATAATTAAATAAGTAACCACGAAAATACAGCGAGATTTTCTTCAGTTCTAATAGATATTTGAGCTTTGTCGAGAAAATAACAGATTACATTATGCCGTGAATCTCCGCTCGAGTCATCCGGAAATTATCTTTTGATAATTCTCTTGTCACTGCAAAAGCCAGATGAGAGTTTCTTCTTTTCATATACTCACTTTTTGCATAGTTTTATCTAACTCAGCTTCTGTTAAAGTAATAACAATTTTCCAAGCTCGGCATCCCAATCTGATTCAGAAATCAAAAATCGAGTTTTTGCATCGACATGTTTTTGGTTACGCTTTATTGTCGGTTTTTCGCACAACACAATGCTTTGTAAACTGCCGCACGAAACTGCGCTCTAATATGCGCGAGTAACTGCCAGTCTGTGCTGCCCTGCCCTGCACTGCGTTGCCCCTACTGCGCCACGCAGCTCAAGGTGCGCCCCGGGTAACGTCACGTTTCCCGCCTTCGCTGCCCAAAATTATGACATTTCTCCTACACAATCAGTGTAATAATAGGGTTGCTTACGATATGAATGGCAAATCGAACTCATTTTTTTATTTATTTTTTTATCTGCTTAGCGTCTCTCTAACAGCGAGGTCTTTAGAGACGGGAAAGGATGGGGTGCAAGGAATGGGAAGGAATTCGGCCATGGCCTTTTGAAGGAAGCATCCCGGCATTTGCCTGGAATGATTTGGGAAACCATGGAAAACCCAAATCTGGATTCCCGGACGGGGATTCGAACCGCCGTCCTCCCGAATGCGAGGCCAGAACGCTAGCCGTTACACCACCACGCTCGGTCCGAAATCATAGATTCGTTCATCTGCCACAGTACCAAATGATGTAAGTTAGAAATTTGTAATTGCTCACCGTTTTAGATGTTGCTAACTGTAACATGAATGTAATATGGAGCGTTGTGGGTGAACGGAAACGTTCTGGCCTCGCATTCGGAGGACACAGGTTCGAATCATGGTAGGGTCATCTAGAATTCGATTTTCCATGGTTTCCCCAAATCACTTCAGGCGAATTCCGGGATGGCTCCGTCAAAAGACCATGGCCGAATTCCTTTCCGTTTCTTGCCTGCAGTCCTTTCCGCCTCTAATGACCTTGATGAGACGTAAAGCCTCAAGAAATATAAATAAGTAAGCCAAAATTGTCAAAAATAACGAGGAATGTGAAAATAATTGTACGAAGTTTAGTAGGTGGCTAATAAAAAAATTTCTTCTGAATAATCTCATGGGTATGAAATGAAAGCTGACAATTCGCCGACTGTAAAAATGATTGACCCTGCGTGATCGGTCGGTCGGCTAGCTGAAAAATCATTCTTAGCCAACTTCCGATACTAGAGTAAATTATAAGACTGCTGGGAGTATCTTCACCGTGTGTGGGCTGAACTGTTGTCGCATAGTTTCTGTCGTAGAAGCAGACGTTTTCGGTGAACGAGATTAGGTGACCGAATTTGGTACTAAGGTAATACGTGGGAATAGAGGAATTTTGATGCGAAACATCACTTTAATTGGTTGTTTCTTAGTTGTAGAATCCTTTTTGGAGCATCTATACAAATAAAATGCTAATCTTCGTCACAATGTAGCCATGTACGTCACGCTGTGACGTCACGCTTCCCGCCTTCGGTGCCCAACTAACAACGGTCAGAGGTATTGCTCGTGGTTACGTGCGTTATTAATTACAGTTCTATTTAGTTAAACATGAGGGAAGAAATTAACTGTCAGAACACTGAAATAAAAGTATGTAAATTGACAGATTAATTATTAGTTGCTTATATATATTTAGTATTCGTTCGACGTAGAAGTATTCATTAAAGTCTTTGCCCATAGATATGTAAGATAAAAGCTTTAATTTCCTATCAGCAATGTTATTAGATTGTTATTTAGCGTTGGTCAGAATTAAAACTGCAATTCGACATTAGAACAGAGGGACTGAGTAACTTTTTTTTAAATAATTTTTATTTTTTCTTGAGCGTCCTTATACTGAAATCATTACTTCGTATGAATGAAAGTAGTTCCACAATGACCTATGCAGCCTAGATTATAATTAAAACTGATATTACGTGGCATACCGTATGTTATTAGGATTTATTTTTAATTTCCTTTGCTATCATTAAAACCATATTACTGAAGTCATTATTTGCACCGCATGTGTCAGCCATTCAATCATCGTTATAACGATCTGAATCACGGATATCAAAAAAGAAAGGTGTAAGAAGCTGTGAAAATTTTGGATCAAATTTATATCGCGATGCGTTATTGTCACTAGCATGATACACAGTGAATGTATTAATTCGCCTGTGATTGAAGCACTGATTAGCAGACAGTAATTTTAGCGGAGTTTGTGGTTAGGTTTAAATGCTACCTGGACCGGGATGACAACTGAAACTTTTAGGTAGGACGCTGGGAACGAGGTATTGCATAGAGGCGTTAATTTATAACAATTATTTTCAATCAAGCAAACCGTTAAGACATGACTTACCAGAACACTCCGTTCAACGAACTTAAGACTGGTATATACGAGGCGCGTCCAGAAAGTAAGTTCCGTTTGGTAATAAAATGAAATTGTACACAGATACAGAAGAAATATTTATTGCACAAAATTCTACAACTCTTAAACTACTTTTCCACATAACTGCCGAAATTTTGCAGGCATTTGTCATAGCGTGGCACCAGATTTTGTATACCTTCTTCATAGAAATCTGCCGCCTGTGTCTTCAACCAGTTGGAAACAGTTTCTTTCAGCTCGTCGTCATTGGCGAAGTGATGACCGCAAAGGAAAGACTTGAGATGTAAGAACAGATGAAAGTCTTGCCAGTTCTTCTGTAACCAAAGGTGGACGCCCACTTCGTTCTTCATCGTGCACATCACTACGCCCGCCATTGAACTGTCGGACACATCTTCTCACCATCGAATCACTCATCGCTTTTGGTCCGTAAACATCGCAAATTTGCCGATAAATTTCACTTGGTTTCACTTTCCTCGCATTCAGAAACCGAATCACAGACCTGATTTCACAGGCGGCGGGATTTTAAATCAACGCCGACATTTCAAACAAGCACAACAAAGCGTACGTAACTGACAGCGATCTCCAAATGGCGCACGTTCTTCCCCTTGATACGCAACGTCTACAGCGCATGTGCGGAACTGTAATCGCAGCGCTGCAGCGGAGATAAATTGAAACGGAACTTACTTCTGGACGTGCCTCGTATGTATAAAAAAAATTGATAAATTGTACAACTGTACTCTTTTGGAAGCTACTGATTCAAACTGTTCATTTTGGGCTTCTAGTCCTGTACATGTGCGAGTGTGTTTGTGCCATGTCCATATCCGGTGAAACAATTTCGCTGTTGCTTGATGGTCCGTCCCGTGTGTGTTGATGTTAAAGTGGAGATAATCGTGGAGTTGAGGCGCCGGATGTAGCGAGCCCGCAAAGCTGCCGTCCGCTCGGAAATGACTTCCTGCACCCTCTGCCAGGAGGCAGCCCCAACCACACCGCAATGGGCCTGATTGCATAACTACCAGGCGCTCCTCTGCTAACGCAACATTACGAGCAAAACTGATGTTAGGAGCGAGATGAAAGAATAAGACAGAATACATCCACATTACGGTAATTGCACGAATTATCATGGAATATCCAATGATGTAATAACCCGAAGAGAATGTTTCAAACAAATATCCTTCAGAGATCTGTGAACGTTTCTGTCTTGTAATATTTTGGCTATAAGAACTTTTCGTTCTTCATATACATTAATGCTGAGTTCGCATATGGTGGCTTCAGTTCAATTGCGTGATTATGTTCGCGGACGTTCATACAAATTATGAACACAATATTCACTTGTTTTGCGTAAATAACACTAAATGTATTTAACTTTCTTGAATAATGAGCAAGGTTGTTAGATGATGACAATAAAAATTATACTATTAAATTAGGAGAGTAAATAAACCCAAATTTATTTAAATTTGGTAACATGTCCCCAACTAAAACTTTTAACGAACATCTGAAAATCATTACATTTTCATTTGTCGTTTATATGGCATCTGTTCCGTCTTGGTTTACGTCTCGTCGACGTCGATGTCATTATAGACGGGTAAAGGACTGGGGGGGGGGGGGCAATGAACTGGAAGGAATTTGGCCATGGATTTTTCTAAGAAACCATCCTGGCATTCGCCTGGAATGATTTAGAGAAACCATCGAAAAACCAAATATACATGATAGGACGACAATACTAAGTCGTTTATAAAAATCAAGAAAAAGAGTGGTCCTATTACACTTCCTTGAGGTACGCCCGATATAATATCTACATTAGAAGAGGGTGCTCCATCAACGACAACATACTGCGACCAACCAGATAGAAAATCCTTTATGCATTCACAAAGCTGATCCGAAGCTTCGTTAAAAGGACGTTGTATGGCACAGAATCGAAAGGTGTCTGAAAATCCCCCCCCAAAAAATGCATCGACTCGTGAACGTGCATCAATAACTTTCATTACGTCATGTGTAAATAGCGCCAGCTTTGTTCGACATGATATTTGCTTCCGAAATTTGTATTTCTTCGGTGTAAACAAATCGATTTTGCCTGGAAAATTTATAAGTTCGACCATATAATATATTCCATAATTCTACTAGAAGCAGATGGTATTGATGTATGTCAACAGTTCCTGCAATCTTTTCGATCCACCTATCTTTAAAAACGGAGTTTCCTGCGTGATTTTCCAGATGGAAGGTACTTTTTTCTCTTCTAAGAATTTATGGTATAGATCAGACAGAAATGGTCTGATTTGCGCCGTGAACTCTCATTGGGTTCAATCAGGACCTTGCTCTTTCCCCCTCTTCAGAGTTCTAATTGCTTTATAATACCTACAGTATCTATTCGTAACGAAACCGTCTCTAACTACGCGACGTGGGAAAATGGTTATGCTATCCTTATTTTTATCACCGAATGAATTTTGTAATTTTAATGTTAAGTACGTTATATGTATCACGGCTTTTTTATCCTTAAATCCGTCGCGAATTAATACTGGCATACTATTGTCACTACAGCTGAATTTTCGTTCGTGCGACCAAAATTTCTTTGGGCTCTCTGTGTGGCTCTTAGAAAGAAAGTTGGAGCGGAAATTATGAAAATTCTCAGCCACAGCATTGCTTTTAACTCGGTTAAGATTTTCTAAGTCACTACGACACCCCGGTTTTCTTGAGCGTGCGTTTATTCCTCTTAAACTTTATATATATATATATATATATATTGTGTGTGTGTGTGTGTGTGTGTGTGTGTGTGTGTGTGTGTGTGTGTGGTGTGTGTGTAGACAGTGACTTAAGTTTAAACATTAACCAGTGTTAACCCTATATCGATGCCCTTATCAGTAAAACACCAATGCCAGAAATCTTAATGATTATAAAATTGTGTTTTTATAATAATTAGAAGTATTTTAATTATATTTTTAATAATTTTTATAGGCGGCTGCACAAAGCATCACTTCATCTAGTGCAGCTGAAATTCTAGGACTAGTTAAAACGAATTGCAAATTAAAATCCACTGATGTTCCAAGTCATATTTTGGTGGAAAACGCCTACAAAACGCATTTTAGTGGCTGACTGGTAAGTTTACCATTGTGTTTTCCTGCTCCCAGTCTTCCACATTTTCATACATTTGGGTGCAGTATAACACAATGATAAACCTACCAATCAACCACTAAAATAAGGTCTGCAGATGATTTCAACCAAAAAGCGACTTGGCAGACCAGTTTCATTTTAATATGCTGATCGAGTTACTTCTAATCGTGGGATTTCAGCAGGCAACTAAATGAGGTGATGGTCTGTGCAACCGCCTCCCGGTCTATAATATGTTTGCTGTTTTATGTATTATCAATTCTTGTTTTTGTTGATTAGTATATCCTTTGAACGAAAATGTGCCTTTCCGTAGGATAGAACAGTCGATAGTGTATCGAGGTCATACAAATTTCCCATTCTGACATTAGATAGACTCTTATCTAATGTCTAATGTCTAATGTCTAATGTGGGTCGCGAAATTATTATATTATTATTATTATTATTATTTTATTTTTTTTACTTACAAATGGGTCGTGTGCCAATAAAGTTTGGGAACCGCTGCTCAAAAACAATCCTTTGAGGCCTTATCTAATCTGTACACAATTTTTAAAAATAAGTTATCATTTTTCGTTTGCTCTGAATGACACTATGTCCCCTCAAATATCTGTTACGCACAAGCTTAAGTAAATCTTACTACGTTTCTTTAATTAATTTGAAAGTTATAGGTACCAAGTCTACTCAGATGTTGACAACAGAGTAGCCAAGGCATTGCTCGCCCAGCACGAATCAAACGCGAGCCCATTGTTTGAAATGAACGTGCCCATCGTTAGGGAAGTCCAATTTGAAATTGGCGTGTTAGCAGGAATAGTGGAAAGTGTAAATAACAAATAGAAACTAGACAGGAAATCTTCACGGGTCTTCTGCCGGATAAGATCTTTTAAACACGACGTTTCGGCAGTCACCTCCGCTGCCTTCATCTGGTGAGCTGTCATCGCGAAGTAGCTGCCGCGACGGTTCGGCAGAAGGCAGCGGAGGTGACTGCCGAAACGTCGTGTTTAAAAGATCTTATCCGGCAGAAGACCCGTGAAGATTTCCTGTCTACCATACGCCGGGAAAAACTTAATTGTCACAAATAGAAACTAATTAGAGAGAAAGAAAAATTAAGAGAACTCAGAATGAGCTACCAACATGCAAAACTAAATGAAAAACCACAAAAACATCTTATGAAAAAAAGTCATTTAACTTGGCCATATGACAGCTAAAAATCTACCTAAATAAATTCCTCAACTGTATTGCTTAACAATCTTAAAAAATACATAAAAAAATTTCCTCGAACCACTTTCTAGTTTTATAAATTTTATTAATTTTTGTGAAAATTATGACACGTATAATGGTCAATTTAAAAAAAAAAATCAACAATCATCATCACCAAGAGAAATCATTCGAAAGTAAAAACTTGGTTGAGAACAATATCACACATTTATGTATCAGTGGACAGCCTTAGTTTTACAAGATATATCGATATTTTTATCGTTTTATATAAAAAGTATCGATATATCGAACTTTTTTACGATATATGGAAAGCCGATATTCATACTTTTTAAAATATCGATATATCGAAAATCCGATATTTTAAAAAATATCAACAGTTTCTAGTTGGGGCTATCCCGGCATTCGTCTTGATGGCTGCGGAATGCGGTAACCGCCTAAAAACAGCTTCAGGTCGGCGGTATGCGGGGAGCAGGACTCAAACCTCCTCGATTGAGAGTAAGCCAAGCTGGCGGGTTTTGAGCTTTATGAGTACCGGAAAAATTATAATATGTTTACCAATCTGTCCATTATAAGATTCTTTTACTATTTGATCCTCTGTATTGTTATTCTTTAATCGGAAAGTAAAATTACCCATGTCACTTACAGTATAGGTTGTTATTAATTTTATAATTATTAATTTTATAAACCCAATCTTACAAAATGGCGCAGAGCTTCATACAGAGATAATTACAATACACTTCCTAAAAAAAAACCTAAGTAATCTATTTATAATTAGCCATACCCAGAAAGCCTGCGAGAAAATAAACTGATTTTTACAAACGGCGACATTGTTTTAGTAGAGGATATTTTTGTGAATTTCAGTTAGTGACTATTTTAATGATAGGTGTGGTATTGGATCTCTCCAAGGCGTTTCACAGAGTGTTTCAAAGAATAGTTGGAATTTATCAAACAGTTTGCATTGGCGTTATCTTTCAACCGGTAATTAATTAAGCAACTGCGGTAAAATGGCCTGCAACAACATTGCATTGATAATAAGAGTGTTCATTAATCTAAAGAATTGCTGTTGCTGGAACCTATGCCGAAAGTGAGTTGTTTCAGATGACGCTAGGTTGTGTAATGGAATTTAAAACTAGAGAGGGATGTTAATAGCTTCAGGGTGATCTGTGTGAGATACCAAGTTGAGCGCAAATTCGGGTAAATATTAAAAAGATCCCGCTTATTTACTTACATTAACAGATAGGGAATAATTATAAGGTGAAGGGAGGATTGCTAGCTTAAGATACACTGATCAGCCAAAGAATTATGACTACCTACCATCGATATAAACCCTTCCAGGCGATAGCAGCGTCACCTGAAGAGGAATGGCTGCTAGTCAGACACACGCACGGTGCATGTAGTATCAGTGAGCGTGCTATGCGTGTATTGAATAGGGAAGGCGTGCGATCTATCCGAGTCTGACCGAGGGCAGACTATGATGGCCCAGAGGCTTGGCACGAGCATTTCGGAAACTGCACGACTAGTCGGGTATCCGATAGTGCTGTGGTAAGTCTCTTCAACAAGTGGCGAAACCAAAGTGAAACCACGTCCAAACGTCGAGGGGTTGGGTGGCCACCCCTCATAACAGATTTCAGATGTCGTAGGATGGCAGACTGGTAAAACAGAAAAGGCGGCGAACTGTGGTGGAACTAACATCAGACTTTAATGCTGGGCAGAATACAAATGTGTCTGAACACACAGTGCGCTAACGATGGGCCTCCGCAGCCGACCGACCCATGCAATGTTAACACTACGACATCGGCAACTACGACTGAAATGGGCATGTGAACATCGTCACTGGACATTGGTGCAGTGGCGGAGCGTTGCATGGTCTGATGAATCCCGATACCTTCTTCATGATGCCGATGGGAGGTGAGAATCCGTCGTTTTTCCAGGGGAACAGCTTCTTGACGCCTGTATTATGGGACGGAGAGAAGCTGGCGGCAGCTCAATTATGCTCTGGGGAACATTGACGCGGGCATCCATGGGTCCAGTGGAGCTCGTGCAAGGCACCATGACGGCCAATAAGTATCGTACACTGGTTGCAGACCACGTACACCCCTTCTTGACGACCATGTGTGGCATTTTTCGACAAGATAATGCGCCATGCCACAAGGCCAGGAGTGTGATGGAGTGGTTCGAGAAACACAGTGGGGAGTTGCAATTGATGTGCTGGCCCCCCAACTCACCAGATCTGAACCCGATCGAACACTTCTGGGATGTTATTGAACGTCGCGTCAGAGCTCATCGCCCCCCCCCCCCCTCGGAATTTACGGGAATTAGGTGACTTGCGTGTTCAGATTTGGGGCCACCTTCCTCTAGCGACCTGCCAAGGCCTCATTACTTCCATGCCAACACACGTCGCCGGTGTTAACCGTGACAAATATGGACATACCAGCTACTAGGTAGGCATAATGTTTTGGCTCATCAGTGTATGTAAATTAAAAATATCGGCAATTTTCTGATGATAGACTTGGCTGGATGGTACTCCTTGGGAAGGTGGTGAAGTTTTAAAGTCCTGCCTACTAGTATAGGCTGATTGGCGACATTAGAAGAGACGAGATGTGGGGACTTGATGGTAGTCATACATAACACGAGACCTGGTTGCGTATTGACAGAAGATTTTGCAGTAACAAGATAAGCGCTTCATATCAAGCTTATAAGAAAGCAGAAAATTTAACTTCTATGTATGAGAGTGAATTCCTCTCGTTTTAGTAACTGAACAAATTACAATGATTCCAGTGAGTCCTGGATCTGTACATAGTCAAGAATATAAACTGGAACTTATTACTGATTCAAGCTCGCTACAGAGCACTTATAACTTATTCTTTCTTGATGCTCGCCTTCGTTCCCAATATCTTTTAAGCACAGCTAGTAATTTTCGACAAGTGAGAAGATCTTCTAGGTAAGCCTGTTGCTGTCTATTCTCAGAAGGTGCCCGTAAAATTTCAGACGCCTATGTCGCATGCAGATGTTAGCCATTTCCAACAGTTGGTACAATTCGCAGTTCGCTTTCAGTCGGTAGGTTCCATCCGGGAGCTTTCTTGGCCCATGAATTCTCCTCAGGATTAAGGATTTTTTAAAGAAAAAAAAAAAAGAGTTTGTTGTGAATTCATATCTTCATTCCCTACTCAGTATTTTTTTTTCCTTATTGCTTTACACATCGTCGAAATCATTACAGGCGGTAAAGGATAGGGGAGAAGGGACTGGGAGGAATTCGGCCTTGGCCTTTTGAAGGAAGCATCCCGGCATTCGTTTGGAGTGATTTGGGGAAACCATGGAAAACCCAAATCTGGATTCCCGGACAGGGATTCGAACCGGCGTGCTCCCGAATGAGAGGACAGAGCTTTAACTGCTTACCCACTACGCTCAGTCCTATTCAGTTACCGTTTTTCCTTGTGTGGTAATTATTCAAACTTATGGGAAATATTTGAGTCTTATTTGTTAGTAAAATCTACCGACACCATGAACAGAACTAATAGAACTCTAAGTACGTATACTTACACTACCAGTACAATATTTATCCTCCCCTCAAGATCCTGAAGTTAACGTACATACTTATCGAACTAGGACTAATAATATCCACAGAGATTTTGAATCATTGCTGAGAGAAAGATTACACTGTCTTTAATTCTTATGAATGAACTGATACAGGAAATAAAATGTTATCTACAAATACCTGACAACCTTAAGTTCAAACGCTTTAATCTATACCAATATCATAAATTCGAAACCAACTCTGTCTGTTTCTTACGTTTTTTGGGCTAAAACGGCAACTCCAATCGTGATGAAATTTGACAAGGAGATTATATTTTATCATTAGGATGGACATGGGATACCATATTCTGTATAGATAAGAACATATTGTCATTAAATTATGAAAACTATCTGAACTGTGAAAGTCAAACGCATAATATCTACATGTTTTTGTAATGCTTGATATCAAAGAGTAATGGTAGCGTAGCGCAGTGGTAACGTGCATGCTTCTTAAGAAGACTCCATTGTGGCTTCAGGCTCAAACCCCACTGGGAGCAAACATTTTTATGAATTGTTTTTCATAGTTTGAGGCAAGCCTAGTAGTAGTGATTTCTGGCAAATCTTTGGCGATAGAATAGTGCATAAGCGTTTAGTTTATTCAGGGTATACTGCTTCCACAGGCAGTTTTTGTGTGATCTAAACTAATAATATTATATACGCGAAAGTAAGTCACCGGTTTTTTTTTTTTTACGACTATATGTGTATACCGATATACCGAAATACTACAGGGTGTCCAGACTACCAGATTTAAAAATTAAATATCTCGAAAACAAAGATCGATAGAGGAATGCAGTAAACGGTAAGTTTATCGTGACAGCTGTAAAAAGTGTATACAGCAGTTTGAGGAATACTTCGGGAATCGAGTCATTGCTTTGGGATATCCCGAATTTATTGGTGCAGGCATGGATTGGCCTCCATATTCGCCGGATGTGACTCCCTGTGACTTTTTTTGTGGGGCACAGTGAAAGACATGGTCTACCCGAAGCATCCCGCCACGCTGGACGAGCTGGAATCGGCGATCTCTGCGGCATGTGAATCCATTTCGGTCGAGACACTACGAAATGTGATGGCGAATTTCATTCTTCGTTTGCACCACCTCTGTAGTGCCAATGGTGAACATTTTGAAAACATTGTGATGTGATTGTTTGCAAAAATTGTTTGATACGATTATTTCACTTATGTATGCTGATATGAGCTGTACAGCGTACATCTGTTAGCAGCTTTTGTAACTATTATTTCACACTGCTGTATACACTTCTTACAGCTGTCACAATAAACATACCGTTTATTGCATTCCTCTATCGATCTTTGTTTTCGAGATATTTAATTTTGAAATCAGGGAGTCCTTTTCTGGACACCCTGTAAATGAGACAGGTTCGACGGTAGAATCGTATATCGATAGCGTTCCCGTCATATTATACCGACATATCTTAGCTAACTTTCATCTTTGTGTATCCAATTCTAGCAATCAAATTCTAAATCCACGCGTACGAAGTCGCGGGTAATAGCTAGTTCTATAAATTTATGGAATGCTAATTAGCTATCCTGTTAACACTTCTACCCAGTAAAAGTAAGAATTGGAGAGTAACAAGAGTAGAGTGTAGGTAGATTTCCACCTAAGCATAAGCGCTATCGCAATTATTACCAACAATAATAAATCTAACGTCAGTAATGTGATCCTGTTTGTATTTTTGAAATGGGAATTCACTTTAGTTCTTTTTATACAAAAAAATAATACCTTGTTGTCTGAAGCCAGCAGTGACAAAATTTACTGCTGGCAATCTGCTTGCTGCATATACAGAGTACGAACGCAATTAATACAACGCAAGCCGCAGCACATCACAATTACACTGCCGCAACATTATAGACCCACTTCCCGTGATGCGCCAGGGCTACCAACACAAAACACAGCCACCCATTAGTTCCCGCCCGCAGTGGCTGGCAATCGCAATATATCTTCAACGTGTAACACCCGGCAGCTTTTACTAGACAGCAAAAAAAAAATAAAAAAAAATATTTACACAAGGGTTCCGAAAGAAGTGAGTGATGTACTAATATTTTGCTGAATGATACTTTCTAGGGTTCATACTTCTCGAATTACAGATCGAACTTTTTTTGTCGAATCAATCATTTGTCTGTCTCTCACAGCTTCGTAAACTTTTATCTTTAAAAATTTTTTGCCAATTTTATAATCGTGAAAGTAAGTCTATCCTTTTGTTTGTTTGTTACGTTTTAACGACTAATAGCACTGAACCGATCTTGAATAAATTTGACAAGGAATGGCATGGGATACGTTTTATGGATAAACAACATATTTTATCATGAAATTTGAAAACTAACTGAACGGTGACAAACAGACGGATAGCGTGTGTGAGTCTCTGTAATGTTATATCGGTCACTCAGGCTTTCATTCTCTCGTAGTCAGTTTTTGTGTGACTTATTCATACATTTCATGTACAGACACAACTGCACCAGACAATTATTTTGTGTTTACATACAAGTTTTTTCCCCCAGTTAACCTTTCTCCTCCCCGTTAGTTTGATATTTTTCAACATGTTATAAATTAGTTCTATTCATGAGACAGGTTCGACGATAGAATGGTATGGTGATGGCTTACCCGTCGTATTATCCCGACTCCGTACGTTTTGGGATCCCTTTTACATAACTCACAGCTTTCTATATCTAATTCTAGCAATAAAATTCTAAGTCCTAATACGAAGTCGCAGGTAACGGCTAGTACGTCTATAAAGTAATATCTGGTATAACCATGAGACTTAAAATAATTAAAGGGTTTAGTAAACAGTCTTCTTGTACAGTTTTTTTTTTATCAATTGATCTCTTCACTAACAAATTAACCAATCCCACATGTCTTTCAATGTGGTCAACCATCTCTTCTTTTTTTTCTGTGATCTCTTCCACGAACTTCTTTCCGCTCCCATTATTTCCAGAAATAGACGCGTAAGTAATGCAATACTGTTAAATTTATCGCAAATTAAAAAGTAAAACCAGCGGAAGTTTTTGGAAGACTTAAAAGGCAGCTTGGTGAGTTCTTATTCAGACACGAAGTTATATAAATGCAATAAGGCTTTCAGAGAAGGCTGGGAACTTGTCCTGAATGGCTTGCACATTCTACGAGCCCTATAAGTTATCAACTGATGAATTGTTGAACACAATGCAATGAGTTACTGAACCAAATTCCATGAATCTTTTGAGCTAAGTCGGATGACCATCGTCGGCGAGTATGGTGGTGATCTGAGAAGAGGTCCTATTCTCCCAGTGTTTCGCAAGACACAGCGATATTACTCCTGGTGTCATAGTGTGGGGAGCCATCGGGTATGACTTCAGATCACGGCTGATAACGACTAAGGGAACTTTGAAAGCGTAACGGTACGTCGTGTACATTTTACCTCCTCATATGTTTCCCCTCATGCGACAGTATCGTGATTCCGTATTTCAAGAGGACAATACTCGTCTACACGCGGTACGTGTCTCTATGAGTTAGTACTCCCGTAGCCAGCAAGATCCCCAGATATGTCCCGATAAAACAGCTTGGACCTCAATTCCGACCCAGTGGCAGTATCCAGAATACCAAGGACCAGTTACAACAGCTGTGGACCAGCTTCTGTCAAGAGAGGATACGACTGCCTTATGACACCCTTCCTAACTGAATCACTGTATACATAAAACCGAGAGGGGTGCAACGTCATAGTGACACGTGAGTTCCTACTTCCAAGTTGTTTGTAAATTTGAATCGATTTTTTAATCACTGAAACAACATCTCATAACTTCGGTACCTGTTCGCATTGCGGTTGCTTCGCAATTTTTGTCAGGCAGTGAATTTTCCCCGCGGTGAAGCCAGAGCCTGCTTGATAGCATGTAATCGCCGTAAGTCTTATATGACACTAGAAGTCCTCTGACTGGCTCCTGCAAGTGAAGAGCGGCGATTCTCCCTCTCCGACTACAATAAAAGTCGGTACTGCATTGAGCGGCTGTAATATCTTGCAACTTTGCAGAGAAATCCCTGCACACGTTATGGTGGCTTCCCACGGGTCGGGGTTTTGTAGACCGCGCCACCTCGCAGCCACCACGTTGCCTAGTGTTGTTTCAGCTACCCGGGCGTTTGATGTTTACCGACTGGGTGACGGATAGAAGCGCGCCATCCCTCTCAGAACAGGCGGGTCCCTTCTCACGGCCCGCTGTTCCAAATGCACGGACCGTGAAAAGCTACCTCCAGAATATTGGCGTTCCCACGAAATAGTGTCTTTTTAAGTTTCACCCTTTAACCCGCGCGTATCGAACTCGGCGATACGTCTACTTGTCGGCCAGGTGATTTGTCGCTCGCTAATCTGTACTTCCTCCGCCTTGGCTGTTGGCAACAAGGGGTTTGCCAAAATGCGCTGGAGCAAGCAAATCCATTTAGACTTGAAATGTCCGTCCCCTTTCTGTTACAAATACTGATAAACAGCTCTCTTGGGGCCTCTGACCGCGTGGGGCGGTGTAACGGTTAGCGTTCTCGCCTCGCATTCGGGAGGACGGCGGTTCGAATCCCCGTCCGGGCATCCAGATTTGGGTTTTCCATGGTTTCCCCAAATCACTCCAGGCAAATGCCGGATGCTTCCTTCAAAAGGCCATGGCCGAATTCCTTCCCATCCTGGCCCCCCATCCTTTCCCGTCTCTAAAAGACCTCGATGTTAAAAAGAGACGTAAAGCAGTTTAAAAAAAATTGGGGCGTCTGAAATATTTAAACTCTCCTGCATACCACTTATTCATTTATTAATTGACCGCGTAAGTACTAAATAAATGGAAGACGCAAGGTCATTAGGATCTTGATGTTCTTTTATAAAATTGCATGATACTCTGTAATTTTTGACAGATGCATCTTTTCAGTTTTCTACTGGTCTTATCTTTTTTCACTGTGCAATTACTATTTTAAAAAATCTAATTTTTTATTTCTTATGAGTATATAGTTATTAATGATTGAATCACTTTATGATCAAAGAGGTTGTGCTTCTAATACATGTAACGTCTTGGCTGTCTAGTACAAATATTATTATTATAAAAAAAGATTGGTTAGAATGAATGGGCAGCTTTCTATAGCAAAGTCTATTTGACATAATCAGAGTATTAATATCTATGAACTAGACGCTTATTTGGATTCTCTAATGATTACTTGTTGCCTGCACAATAGTAGAATACGGATGTGCTTTTCAATTGGCGGCTAGAAGAAAATTGTTTGTTTGTTTATTTATTCGTTCCAATACATCACTTTTACACAGTTTAGGGAAACAAACTTAACACACAATAAAACACTTTGCAACACACAATTATACCAACACAGTGAAAATTTCTATTGCAGTCATTTTGATTCCGCATAAGGCCCAGTAAACAGCAGGCACGCTATTTGCAGCTAACTGGTCGTCGAGTATACAGGAATCGTCTACTTTGTTGAATACTATGGGCCCTGCACTCCCCTGCATTGACAGACGTCGCCCTCTCGGATGTAACCACGTCTTCACATTTTCTTTGCATCGAGATTCACTAGTTATCAGTTCATCTTTGGCTGCAGGTGGTGTACGGAGGATTGTATCCTACTGCAGATTTTTCCCAAAAGAAAGGAAGAGCATATCCAAAAATAAAAGTATTTTAACTATCAGTTTATGTTACTTCCTGAATAAGTTTGGACGTATCCCCCACCCTCCCCCCTAGAAGAAAAATTAAGTTACCTTCAGTACGCTTCGACGAGTGAAGAACTGGCTCAGGAGCACTATGGGAGAGGAAAGATTGACTGGATTATGCCTGATGAGTGTGCATCGAAATTTCGTGAAAGAACATCGTGATATATCGACAAACAAAGTTATTGAAAAATTTTCTGAGAATCCGAGACGATTAATGTTTACATAAAAAACTAACTGTGGTACGATCTTAATTAACTACATAGTAGGTCCTTAGATTAAGTGGTTGGATTACTATATTAATAAATAATAAAAATAGTTTCCTGAATAGGTTTCAGTTTCATTTTGTAACAAATCGTCATGTTTCAGTCCCCTCCCCCCTCACTTTCCCCGTTAATTCAAATCTTGCCCCCCTCTAGTTGTGTTCCTGGATACGCCCTAGCTCCTATACTCTGCGATGCTTCATGCTCTTTACCTGAGTGTATGTATCAGATCCGTCGTAAATATTTTCCTTGTGGTAACTAAGAAAGACAGTTTGCTTTTCTGAGCCAGACAGCCGAAGGAACCTAAAGCTTGTGTTTGCGAGCGATACAACTCCTGCTACAAGGACCAGTTAAACGTGCATTTCCAATAAGAACTCAAGTAGCGTTGCCAGGTGTCCCGATTTGCGCGGGACGTCCCGATTTTCGGGGGTCTGGGGATGCGTCCCGATTTACCTTTGATCGGGACGCCAAATGTCCCGATTTTTGAACCAAGTGATAAAAAGTTATCATTCATTGCAAAAATGAAATCGCGTGTCATACGTCGAGACGCATCGTTCCCAACCAGCAGCCCACTGGCCACCAGAGACAACTGGCCACTGCTAACCTTGAGCATGGTAATAGTTCACTAAACTAATTAATAGAGCGCTAAAGTCGATGGTAGATTCATAGGTCTCCAAGCTGTTATCCTTTCCACCGTTAACACGCCGTTTCGCTATTGTTGTGTCTGTATCGTAATACATTGTTGTGTATACCCCAGCGCTCTTGCTGACACCGTTCTCTCTTGCCACTCATTCACATGGTCGAAGCTCTCGCTCTTGCTTACTGGAGATGCGATCGCACTTTTAACTCATTTATTCAGTGTTGAGTTCGCTTGAGTTTCGTACATATTGCAGTTTCAACTAGTCACGGTACGGGATATAAACGTTTCTTTGTAGGTAAGTGTTAGAAAGAACTATTTATACAGTAAATTCATCCACATATACTAAGTTTGTTTATGTGTTTTTAAGGTTTCACCTTACTCGTGGTAACTTGAAGTTTAGTATTCGGTAGAGAGTTTATTATCTTTGGTTTAGTAATTTTTATATAGTTGCGCGCTTTTACTTAATGTAATTAAAGACTGAATTAGTTTTATGGTTTTTCGACGAAGTTTATAATAATAATCTGACGAACGGCAGGAAAGGGGGGAAAAAGTGTGAATCTAATTGAATTGCAGAGGTCAGAAAAGGCATCAGTCACCTTTTATTACTTTTACAGGGGAGACATAAAACAGCTTATACTTCTTCCAAAAACGGGAATAAGCAAGTTACTGGCATACATAGAAAGAGATGCACGCAATGGACAATTTGAAACCTTAAACGTAATTTTTAGTGGAAAGTTTATGAATTTATACAAATTTAAAATTTTGAATTTGTACTATTTTGACAGTCAGTAGTTGTAAAATAGGAAATGATCACTGAAAAATCCAACCAAACTAATAGTGGTACTTATTTGGTGGAATACACATATGAATTATTATAACATCAGATTATTAGAAATTATGAAGAATTATGGCATACAGTTACACAAATGGTAATCTTTAAAAAAACAGAAATTATCACAACATTAAAAAAGAAAAGAATAAAATCGCAGGAATTCAGCAGCTTGCCAATTATTTCTAAACATGAAATTATTTGAAAACTAAAATGAGTCGCCTTCCTCATCAGAGCTTTATTGTAGGCGGCCCTGAGTTGTTGGCTACTGCAAAAATTTGCTGATGATGCCAGGTGTTTTCCTTTCATGTAGAGCTTGGTTTGTCTTATGTTGGCCACCTTGCTATACTTTATGGAAATTTTATCACAGGCAACTGTCTTACTTGTGTGTTTGGTTTTAAAAAAAACTTTTAAAAAAAATTCAAGCCTCCTATGAAAGTGTTGGCACCAATTGAGCATTTTGTGTTCGAAGAGTAGTGGAAAGCCAAGTATGAGGATGGCTGTAAAGCATTTTTCTGCTCCTTAGGTGTTTTCTTTCCACATGATTCAGTCGACAAAGACGATTTCTTGAAATAAGAGCTCTACCATCTCTTGACATCTAAAACTTTGTCTGTATCCAAAGCCATTACTCGGAATACACTTTTCGCCGAAAGAATAATATCCTTATATTGATTTTGAATATAAATGCGCTCTTTTATTTTTGAGTATGCGATCATTAGGGAAGTAAGAGTATCTCTGTATAACGTAATAGTGGTATATTTCGGCAAAACGTTCTGTAGCTGTCAAAGTGAGTAAAAACAGTATTACTGAATGGTTTTTATTTTGGCTAGGGCACCTGTCTGGGAAAATTTGCAGTTGTTAGACAGTAGAAGGGATATATTTATCAATGATTTCAAAAGCATAGAACAAACTTCAATTGTACCTTTCTTCGCCATGTCTTCATAGTAGATGAAAAACGTAGATAACCGGGATGTGAAGTTAAAAATGCCAAAACAATTCACCCACAGCTGGTGAAAGTAGAACATATCTTGTACAGTAATATACTGAAAGGGGGGGGGGGGTTTGCATGAAATCAAAATTATTCCCCACGACATGATCTAGATATTTGCACATTTGAGTTACGAGTTTAATCTGGGAATCAGGGCCGGCGTTAGGATTCTCGGGCCCCGGGTAAGCGATCTTAGGCCCCCTATCCCCGCCCCAAGATATTTTTACTTTACACTTTGGTTTTTTTAGATTCAGAACTTTTTAATACAAAAATGTTCAAAATTATTAGTGCAGATTTTAAAATTTGTGTTTGGTTTCTATTTATTTAGGCACTCAGGCCGGCGGGCCCCGGGTACTTTTGCCCCGCTTAACCCCCCCTAACGCCGGCCCTGCTGGCAATAAAATTTTTGGTCTTACCTCTGTGAATCGTGAGTTCTGCAGCAACAACTCTTTTTGCAGAATCGCAGAATGAAGAATCACTTTTAATATTAATGCCTAATTACTAACATGTTACACAAGTATCAACTTCAGGGCGTCCGAATCTCAAGGAAAAGTTTTCATTAAAAACCTCAGATAAAACTTATACTTGACATTAACGTCAGGATGCTGTTTTTTGAATAGGTTATACATTTTCTTCACATCAAGCGGAGCACCTAAATAGCTTTTTTCCTTCCTGAAAAAACGCGTCTGGCGTTGTTTGAGGGCTGGATTTATCCCTTTTGATCGGATTGTCATAAACATTCTCCATCACCATCTACTTTGCCAGATTTCCTATCGTTTTGAAGAAAAACACTAAAAAACTTTTAAAAAAATGATTGTGTAAATATTTCTATAGGGGGATGAATGAGTAGAGCGGGGATGAATGAGTAGCGCGGGTGCAATTTTGTAAAATAAATGTTAACATTGTTTTTACATCTTTTTTAAAAACACATGTTCTCAAAAATCTGTCGAGATCAGATAAAAACTAGATTTCTGTGTCGCCACACTAACTTTAAAATTTTAAATTTCAAGTTCTGATTTCTTTGTCATCATTTGTTTGATCGGAATCGGTCCAACGCTGTTTGACAGGAAATGTTCTGGGCTTTCAGATATCACTATCCACTTTGACCGATTTCCGCAACGTTTTACAGCAAAAACTGGATAGTTTCACGTGTCAATTTCCCTTTAAGGAAGATGATGCAGGAGATGAAGCGGGTTTTTGTAAACCACATTTAGCCAATTTTCTCTTTGTTTTAAGGTATACGTGTGTAAAGTTTCGCCGATACTGTGGATATGTATAAAGAACATTTGAAAAAATTAGGGGGGTGAAGGGGGATGATAGGATGTATTTTTGTAAACCAAAAATGGGCAGTATTTTTTTTCTTTGTTTTAAAGTACACGTGTGCAAAGTTTTATCGAAATTGGATGAAAGCTATGGATTTGTATCAAGAAAATTTGCAAAAATTAACGGGGAAAGTAATGGGGATAGGAGCTGAGTTTTTGCAAACAAATGTAGACAGTATTGTTCTCTATTTTTTTCAACATACACGTGTTCAATGTTTCATCGAGATCGAATAAAAATTGCGAGCATGTATGTCGCCGCAAAAACTTTAAAGCAATTTTTAAAGTTCTAGTTCAAATTTCTCGTTAATACTTCTCCAATAGGAATCAATCCAGAGCCAATAAACAGGAAATTTTATGAGCTTTCAGAATATCACCATCCACTTTAGCCGATCTTCCTACTGTTTTCGAGATATTTGCAAAAAAACTGTAAATTTACTTGAATTAGGGTGGCGGGGAGGAGGGAGTGAGTTTTTTTAAAAAAATTGTTTATTGTCAGATACCTTCATAAGTGCGCATACAACAACTCACGTAATTTTAATCGTAATCGGGTGAGTTGTGTAGGAATGTATAGAAGAGAAACAAACTAACATTTATTTTTACACGTTAAATGAATCGATGTGCTTGTCAATTATCCCCCAAACAGAAAGTGAATTAACATTACCACAGGGACAATTGATACCAATAATGTCCTTTCGAATTTCACCTCGTAGAAGCAAATGGGAGAGGCATCGTATTCTTTTATCAGATATTTCATGCATAAGGGAGTGGGAAAATTTTCTTTTGTTGGTAAGGGTGTCAGGGATTGGATCAAATTGCCAAGTGAAGTGACGAATAATTTACTAAAAACTCTTAAGGAATTTAAAATTAAAATTTGTAAATCGGAAAAGGGAGGGATTTAACACTATAATTATATATAGAAAAAATAAAAGGGGTAATTAGATGACTAGGAGAATTGCCGCCGGAGCGTTAGCTCCATCGCAATTAAAATTATTAATCACAATAGTCCCATGCAAGCCATCAAAAGCTTTTCGGCATACTCTCGTACGTTGTCTATCTGCTGACACAATAATGAAATCTCCTTGCTCTGGGACATTCTTTTAGTTGTATGAGCTGTTGGTAAGTAAACGTCTTGCAGAGCCTTGCTGTCAAAGCACCTCATCAATGATCTCACTGTTGCTCCGTGAAACACGAATAGCATTTCCATGGGCATCTGTTACAGCAATACGAAAATAATCATTCCATAGTAAGTTTCAGCTTGCTAGGAGGTACAGAAAATGGTGTTGACAGCAAATAACGTTATCTAATAGGTAATACAAGATTTTTAAATAATAATTTACAGTATACTATTATGATTGTAATAATATTGCATTTTATAAGTACTACTAATACTTAGCATACAATGTTATCACTTCATAATGAAACTTATAAGTTACTAATAGTGACAACTTTAATTCGTTAGTATTATGACACTAACAAGGTTATTACTTTTTACAAGAAAAAAAATTAAAACATTCAAACGCAAAAGTGAAAAATTAACAGACTTACAATCAGGGGGCCTGTTTGTATTTTGATATTAAATATCCCTTCCAATTCACAATTATAATCTAGTCGTTCCCAACCGGGCGCGGCACCGACCAATGGTGGGCGTTAAAGAGGTAAGAGTGGGCGTTTTTGCTCCAAGGTGAATTTAGAGGCCGTTTAGGACCAATCACCGCTCCGTGCTTTCCAGTAACATATCTGACTCATTTGATTTTTCTACGCACAATAGGGATACTTTCTTGACTGAATACTCACACCTTTCTGGACACACGGATATATCAATATCAAAATAATCGAGTTTTGCAAAAAAGAGAATAAGGTTGACACATGCGATTTCTGACCTCAGCGATTCATTTGTATTGTGTGCCAATTTGATATGTACCTACGTGTGTTGGTGCTAGGTAATTTTTTGTTTTCAGAATTCCATCAAAATGAGCGATTCGGACATCAATCCCATTTCAAAAACAGATGTTGCCACGAGTACTCCGAGAAAGAAAAAACAACGGAGAATGTGTTCTTTTCTTGATATTTGGATAAAAAGTTATTCATTTATCAAACCAGCCTTAAACAGCAGATTTAAAGCATATTGCACATTGTGTCAAAAACAGTTCAGCATATCTCATGGTGGCAAAAATGATATAGAAAAACACCAGAAATGTAACGAACACAAGAAAAAAGAAAGGAGTGCCAGTTTAACAACATCATTGAAAATATTTTTGAACACTGATCAAATGAGCACCCAGGAAGAAAAAGTGATAGCTGCTGAAGTCACAAAGACATACCACTCGGTCAAGCATACCTTGTCATTCAATTCACTCGATTGTGAATCAAAACTCGATCGTACTTTGTATAACGATTCGAAAATTGCCGAGAAATTATCACTTGGAAGAACAAAGGCCAGTGGGATTGCACATAATGTTTTGGGTCCGGCATCTACTCAAGAAGCGATCGAAGCTCTCCAAAACGATACATTTTATAGTATTGCTACAGACGCCTCCAATCATGGTGGAATAAAAATTTTTCCACTGATGGTAAGATTTTACAGCCCAGCTACAAATTTAAAAACTTGCGTACTTGATTTTTATGAAGACGCGAATGAAACTGCGTCAGCCATGTATAAAAATATAGTGAGACGGCTGAAGGAGCACAATATTGACACTAAAAATCTAACTAGTTACTGTGCAGACAACGCAAATGTGAACTTTGGGTGTCGCAATTCAGTTTTTTTCGATGATAATGGCAAAATTTTGTCAGTGGGATGTCCTGCACACATTTTGCATAACAGTGTAAAGCATGCTTTGGGTTTGAGTAAATTTGACTTGGAGAATTTTATCCTGAAGCTGCATAGTCATTTCTCATACTATGCAAAACGAGTTCAAGCTTTAAAAGACTTTTATGAGACGCATGAATCTGAATTTGCTCCAGTATTGCGACATGTAAAAACGCGATGGTTGTCACTTCTCCCCGCTGTTGAACGTGCTATGAAATCATTCGACATCCTGAAAGATTACTTTATTTCTATGGGAGAAAACGAATGTCCTACTGCGCTCTGGATATTCTTTAATTCTGAAGAAACAGAACCTTACCTGGCTTTCTTCCAAAATGCACTGAAGGTCCTACAAGATGCCGTATTGAGTCTTGAAAACGAAACATTGCTGTGTTTCGAAGGTTACGATATAATGGTCAGACTCGCTAAGAAATTGAAACAGAGGATTGAAGATGAATTTGTTGGCTTCACGTGCGGCAATTTATTCAAAAAGTTGCCGGATGAAACAGTTTCAAAAATGAAAACAGATTGCTGTGCTTGGTACAGAAATGTTTTAAATTACATAGAAACCAAATACGAATTCAGTGAAAACAAATTCGACATATTCAAGCCACTTTCTTTGCAAGATGACTCTTTCACTTACGCGTCAATGGTTAATATAATTGAAAAACTAAAAATAGACGCGTTTTTTGAAATGGATGAGCTTTATGAGGAAGTTTGTAATGTGAAAGACGTAGTGAAGGCAGCAGTGCAGAATAAAGACTTAACGCCGCTACAGAAATGGCACAACATATTTCAGAATCAAGATCTCGTCAATCTGCAAAAACTATTTGCTTTCATGGCATCAATACCGGTTTCAAACGCGGCAGCTGAAAGGATATTTTCCCAGACTAATATAATTTGGTCTGACAGACGAAACCGATTATCACTGGAACATGTCAAAGCAGAAATACAAATTAAAACCAACTTCAGTTTGTCGTGTATCGAATTTTATAACTACGTTGTAAAAAACAAAGCTATGTTAAAAGCAGTAAAATCCAACGCAAAATACAATTTTAATAAAAAATAAATACACTTAAGTATAACATAAATAATTACCTAAAATTAAACTATAGAATATACTGTTTTGCATTATATTTTGTTAATTGTGCTAGTCAACAATTCTATTATTATAAAGTTTAGTATTAACGTTCGTAAGTTCCTATCATATGATAGACAGATCTTTATAGAAATTTCTTCTGTTCTGTCTAAATTATAAAAATAAACTAGATTACCTTAAAAAAACTTTTTTTGGCTGTCCCGATTTGTAACCCTGAATCCCGACTTTTTGGTCTTCTGTCCCGATTTTTAGCAAACCGGACCTGGCAACACTAAACTCAAGTACCAGGGCTAGCACTCGCAGAGAGCATGAAAAGCCCATTCGGTGTTCATCTGACAATCACGTGGATGTCGAGCCAATGGCAGGCGTCCTTCCCTACCACTAAACCTCAGAGAAGCTAGTTTTAAACAAAGTGTTAGGGGCTGTTGGTAATGTGGATTTTTGGAAAATAGTTCAGGGGTGACGGTGTAATCAACGTAATAGGCGAATTATATCAGTTTTCTACTTTCCACTGGCTTAGAAACGCAACTACCACTATTTTAGAATCGAATGATCTACTATTTTCCTCTATCGGATTACCTTGAATACGTGTGGAATTTTTATATAGTCTGGAAATGTACCAACCTGCACTTAGGGTTGCCAATCATACTTTATAATAAAGTATCATACTTTATTTTTGGTCGCTATATTTGTACATTTTCATACAAATAAAACATGCCGAAATATTTTACTTCGAGTAAAGTATACAATACGAGGACGGGAACGATGTCAGTTGCACACCATCGTGCCTATCAACCAGGGATTGTTTCTCCTTTGATCTGTGTGCTAGCCGCTTGGTAGCCGGGCAACAATCGCAGACCATCTATATTGTTGCTCTCGTATTGACTCGTGTCCGCTCGCCGTTATTTCTGAACGGAAAAGAAGATGTCAGTCGTGTAATCGACAAGCAGAGATTACGCGGCTTCTTCTGTTCCTCGTTGTTTTGAAGTTGGAGTTTTCAACCGCATTATTTTTCTTTTACATTGTTTAAAATGGCAGGTAATTCAGAATCTGTTTGTGCAAAAGTAATTCGATAACACAAAAAAGCAAAAGTGATTAATAAACCTAAACGGTTACAAAAATATAAAGATTTGTGGGAGAAATCATATTAATCAATAAGAAGATCCTGAAAATAAATTCTTTGCGAAATTCAGCATTTGCGTTGAGTTTTACCATTGCATCAGCTGGTATTTGACAAGGAGGTCAATCAAAATCCATCATGACCATGCGCGACCAAAACAGCCAAAAGGCTTAAAATGATTTTTTATTGATTTATTTATAATTTAGGATATAGTACCAGCTATAACACCTTAATGAAACCAAAAAGTAACAGCACAAAAATATTTTTATTTAAGGCATTAAACATCTAAATTAAGAAAAGAATTTTTCTTTTTATTTCAGAAACTCTTTTCCTCTTCCAAAGACAAATTACTTTACTTTTTTTGTAAAAAAGTTGGAAAAGCTACCTGCACTATACTCAGTTCGTGCCGATGTAGTGCCACGATACTTCGCTTGAGACACCTCTCCCACCCCTCCCCCTCCCCTTACCCCACTCCCCCACCTCCCCCCACATCGCAGCTAAGAGTGTGGTCTGGTGGCTCAGTGGCTAAGTGTCTGAATGGGGATCGCCTGGAATTCGAACTGGTTCCAATCCCTGTCTCGGCGGGGATTTTCACGGGTCCTTCACCTCAGACAAAGCTTGCTGTGTACGCCAGAACGCTTCCGTGGTTCGGATTCCACGTTAAACTGTAGGTCCCCTGTAGCCGGTAGGATTGTCGAGTTAGGTTAAGGCGGCTACGACAGGGGCGGAATGCGCATCCAGTAGAAACTCTGTCACCAGGTCATTACGACCACACGGAATTATTATTATTTGGCAGTTATGACGCTTCGCATAAGGGAATTTTTCGCTTGTAACCACACCTCCTTTGGAAGATCTGAACGGAATTTGTAGGCCCAGTGAAAGAGTGTCAGCCTGCTAATGTCAGCTTGAGATCTCCCGACAGCTTAAACTAGGGCGTTTCGAAGTGTCTTTGCAAGTGGTCTTTTTTTAAAGCCTGGAGTGATTTGGGGAAACCATGTAAAACTGAAATCTGGATGGATGAACGGAGATTTCAACCCACGTCATCCCGAATGCGATGCCAGTGACCTGATGGTGAGCAGAACAAAAAGTTGAGAAGTGCAGATGGACACTATTTGTTGTTAAATATGAAGTGTAAAGTAAGTCTTCAGCAACCTTGCAGTACGCGCAAGTTAAAGAGTTTGATGAGTGGCCAGACAATTGATAGAGTGAGACAGTGCAGCTAGATGTTGGACGATTGATTTCACCGTGGCACGGAGTGCGACACAACAAACAGCTCGGCAGCATTAAACTAACTGATGGCAAATTATATCTAATGTCAACCGGTACATTGTGATTGAACTGTCACCAGATGCAATCAGAAATATGTGTATTCATCCGCTCGATGTGACCTGTCCTCATATGACGTTCACATCCTTCGGTTCGTACCTGCCATTCTGCAATAGTCCCATGGAAGATCATTCTGAATACCTTCCATTCTAAACAACGAAACTGTTGTGATTCTGTTAAAGTGAACAAGTTAACGACTGTCTGAGCGCGTGTTTCTTGGAATGAGCTTAAAATGCTACAGTCCATGGCTAAAACTGACAACATAGTTTTAATGATTTTAAATACTTATACCTGTTATAGACGTCAGTCAGCATCTTTAAGTCTCGGACGATCTATGCTCCTTCTAAAGGTTACTTTCCACGGCTCGTGCATTGGCCGGCCGCGCTGGTCCAATTATCAACTGCGGTTCGTGGGAAGGGAGCCGCCTCTGCTGGCAGGGATGGCGCGCCTCTATCCGTCACCCAGTCGGTAAACATCAAACGCCCGGGTAGCTGAAACGACACTAGGCAACGTGGTTGGGGAGGTGACCAGTTGGCGAGGGGAAGTCTGTGGTGCATGCTGATCCGTATAATTCGGCTGCAACCACCATTAGCCAGCACAGTATTAATTTGTCGTTTCTGGATCCCAACAGTCTTAATTCGGAAAGTATAACACGAGCAGCTTTCTAATGTATTTTATCTACGAGTCACACCTGTTTCACAGGTATCATGTTCTTCCCCTAGGTTGGTCCTACATGAGTCGGACTTTTTTTTTGGCTCTACACCTCGTCGAGATCATTATAGACGTATGTGATTACTATTGCTTTTCACAATTACCTATTAGGCTCTTGTATTTGGATGTAATATGTTCTACGAACTGAACCACACCATATAATATTATATTATTTAAAAAATCTAAAAATAAAATCTTGCAACTTAATCTCGTGTATAACCGTTTACATAAATAGAATTTAACAATATTTAAACTGGTACTTTCCTTTCCATCAATAATCAATTGCTTCTACTTCTTTTATTAAAATATTCATTTATAACAATCCACATTTTCCGTAGTTTCAACAGTTTATCCATTCATTTGATAAATTAATAGCACATATTAATGTCCTTTTTCTTATCATTTGTTATGAATAATACTGGTTTTATTATTTTTGATATAACAAGGAGTCTTCCATTTCAAGTCATTTTTTTTTTAACTGCTTTACGTCTCTCAACAGCTAGGTCTTTATAGACGGGAAAGGATGGGGGCAAGGAATGGGAAGGAATTCGGCCATGGCCTTTTGAAGGAAGCATCCCGGCATTTGCCTGGAGTGATTTGGGAAACCATGGAAAACCCAAATCTGAATGCCCGGACGGGGATTCGAACCACCGTCCTCCCGACATTTCAAGTCGTTCAACGATCTGATAGCATCTTTTACTTGAGATCCCGCGATCATTAATGTTATTCTTTGACCAAAGATAAAACGGCTACCAAACTCAAAGAAAAAAAAAGCAGTTCCACAAGAATTATTCACACACAATTCAAATGAACATCAGATATGAGGGGTTACCCTATAGGCGGGACAGAACTGGGGGTAAGAAACGGGAATGAATTCGGCCATTGCCTTTTTGAAGGAACCGTCCCGGCAGTCACCAGAATTGATTTGGAGATACCATTGAAAACTCTGGATGGGAGGAGAGTGATTCGAACCCGCGTCCTTCCGAATACCAGGCGAGAACGTTACCCCTCACCTTTCATGCTCGGTCGGACTAAGCCAGATGCGTATAGTCCGTTTGCTTAAGTGTAGCATGTCGTATATAAAAACGTAAAATAATAGTGACGTCTACTCTTCCAAAAGAAACCCAGGGGCGTTTCCTATCTACACTAAAACACAGTAAGAAAGTTCTTAACCACGATTATGCTAATTCACTCCTCACCCTTATCGCAAGCATATATTTAAAGAACTTCGCTGTCAACATTACAAATTATATTTTTTATTATTTTTAAGGTAGATTTTGTGGGGATGGAGTCTGGTAATTGATTCTGGACCATTTACAAACATATATATTTGGTAAAATCGGAACCTCTAGGTTATTTGAAGAGCTTATCATGGCGGAAGATAATAATTGTTGTCTTCTGTCTGGGAAGTTGCTTACGCTCTTTATTGTATAGTTTCCTGAATTTTGGATTAAGTAAATGAAATGTCATCAAATTAACTTATCATCAAATAGTATTAATGCCACTTTCGATTACTCTTTCTTTTTTTAAAATAACAAGGTTGTAATTTTTTGATACGATTAGACATTTATATCGAGAAAAGGTTAAACAACTGAAACTGGTTGGTCTCAAGGAGGCTCTTTTCTTTGCTCCATCTTTGGTCTAGCGCAGGTGTTCCCCCCCCCCCCCCCCCTTTGTAAGAGAGAGTCATTAAAAATTTTGCTATTTAAACCTACTTCTTGATTCGTGATCTTTAAATTATTATTTACTGTCACTTTAGTAGAATGGTATAATACTCAAGCAAACAAAATTCACATTTTTATTTATTTTTTTTTTTAATTTTTTTTTTTTCAATCCGTACATTTAAACATTTATTTTCCATTAAAAAAAAGTCCTAAGTTCTTTCTAGAGCACATCCAGAACTATGGAATTAACGCCCTCTAAACATTAATACAAAGACATTGTTATACTCAACACATCAGAGATAATAGTACAAACTGCTCCAATGGCAACCTCTGTGGTGAAAGCTTGCCCCTATCAGAACTACAAATCTGTACATTTCTACACATCTTGCAAAATTTGGCGTCCTATTGGTGAACGTTAGCGGTCGTGTCTGGCTTTCGGGAGTACGCGGGTTCAAATCTCCTTCCGACCATTAAAATTTCGGTTTTCCAGAATTCACACCATGCGAATGCCGCGATGTCTGCTTGAAACGGCTATAGCCGAATTCCTTCCAGTTCCTTGCCTCCATCATCTTCCGGCTCTAATAATTCCGAAATCGATGAACCGTAAAGCCTGAATCAAATTAAAAAAAAAAAATTGCCGGCCTCGGTAGCGTAGGGGTTAGAGTGCTAGCTCCGCGTGCCGAAGGCCGCCGGTTCGAATCCGGCCGCGGGCATGGATGTTTAAGTGTTGTGTGTCTGTGTGAATGTCCTGTCCGTCCTGTGGCGTCCATACATTGGAAAAATAAAATATATATACTGGATGATGACTTACACACTGAAAGCTATAACAATTACATAGAGCTGGCTGTATGGCCTCCGTTGCCAAAGGCCATTAAAAAAAAAAAAAAAAAAAAAAAAAAAAAAAAAATGCATGGCTGTTCACCATTCAGATCATATCCCTGGATCTTTTATCATTTATCAGCGGATAATCAACAAATAATGTTAGTCAGTCCTGCGGCATCGTCACGAAGCCGATGTCGGCAGCTGAAAATTTGCGGAGTCGATTGTTAGCAGTTCTTATCTGCCTGGAGGTGACCTGGAAGAGTGAGTGGTGTTTTTGGAGTCACTGTTCCCGCGATTCATCTTGCGGAAGGGCTCATCCGGCAGCTGAGGTGTCCACCCGGAACCGGAAGGACCGCCATCTGTGTCGCGATGCCACGTCATCGATTTCCGTTCCTCCGCCCACGCAGATTGTACCTGAGGGCGGGCGAATGTTCAGAACGCACGACTGCAGGGAGAGAATAACTCAACTTCCCGGTGCCACATTACATAGGGGACAGGAAAATTACTGAATGGTGGTGCGGGTCAATCCGTACCAATTTCGACGTAGATTACCACTCAACATCCGTTCTATTACCGAGATATTGAGGGAGAATTCAAAGCTTTTTCCCCTCCAGTTCCATCCTTTGAGTGTTAATGAGATATACAGTAAAAACTATGCCGTTTGCATGGCAGCAGTTGTTTTGTTCATTAAGAGAAATGAGTCTCTCTTATTGGCCGTTTCATAGTTTATATCTATATCTACAAAACAAAAACCGGAAATATTGGTCTTATAAAAACTCGGAACCTACGGAGCAGATTTCGATGGGGTTTTCACCGTTTCAAAGCTTAGAATCTCAATTAGTTGTTTGGCATGTCTTATGGTTCAACGATAAATAACGCAGGAGCATTAAATAAAATATTAAACGTATGATGACAAATCCCAAAGATGAAGGGGTTAGATTTTGCGTACCTCGCCCTAAGTACACAACACAATGTCTCTGACCATAACCTTTAATGAAAGCAATAAGATAACTTACAATAATAACTATTGCACACTAAACAAAACTTGTTCTTTCCTTTAATTCGGGATATTCAACTTTCAAACGCCATAGGAAGCCGTAAAAACAATAGAGAGTTTCTTTAATCACGACCTCTGCACAATGTCTCTGGCCTTCAGCATTAGTCTTCTGTTTACGATAATACTATTGCGGTTTTACTTTTGATATTTGTATAAAAGGTTGAATCTGCGGAGTTAAAGTATCTGGCGTTTAGAGCAAAAAGTATAACATTTCACTTCGCAGTTGAATCAAATGTGAGTTTCTAACATAATCTAGCGTTGATCAGTAATGTAGTAAAGCAATTTCTTAACCAAATTAACAAAGCTTGATGTACTTCAATCTTTTCGGATGAATGAAAATAGTGTTCGTGCAAATAAACTTCAGCCCACTAGTTTCTTGGTAAGGGGTGGGTTAATCTAGGTTTGCTTTCATTCCGAAAAGCAAGTTGGTGCGAATTTTATGAAACTTTGTACTAATGTTTGCGGGAATAAAAATAGAGTACGGTTAAATCTACGCCAACTATACCGGCAACGCCGGGAACTCCGCTAGTATTTATACGTATAAAACGCTATTCTTGGTCACGATGCACCGATGTCTATCACACTCTGACGTCACGTTTCCCGCCTCCGCTGCCCAACCAACACCGACCGGAGATGTTCGAGGTTATGCGCGTTATATAATAACAGATCTATTTAGCTAAGCAAACCACGAGTATACACTCCTGGAAATTGAAATAAGAACGTGAATTCATTGTCCCAGGAATGGGAAACTTTATATACACATTCCTGGGGTCAGATACAACACATGATCACACAGACAGAACCATAGGCACATAGACACAGGCAACAGAGCATGCACAATGTCGCCACTAGTACCGTGTATATCCTCCTATCGCAGCAATGCAGGCTGCAATTCTCCCATGGAGACGATCGTGGAGGTGCTGGATGTAGTCCTGTGGAACGGCATGCCAAGCCATTTCCACCTGGCGCCTAAGCTGGACCAGCGTTCGTGCTGGACGTGCAGACCGCGCGAGACGACGTTTCATCTAGTCCCAAACATGCTCAATGGGGGACTGATCCGGAGATCTCGCTGGCCAGGGTAGTTGACTTACACCTTCTAGAGCACGTTGGGTGGCATGGGATACATGTGGACGTGCATTGTCCTGTTGGAACAGCATGTTCCCTTGCCTGTCTAGGAATGGTAGAACGATCCGTTCGATGACGGTTTGAATGTACCGTGCACTGTTCAGTGTCCCCTCGACGATCACCAGAGGTGTACGGCCAATGTAGGAGATCGCTCCCCACACCATGATGCCGGGTGTTGGCCCTGTGTGCCTCGGTCGTATGCAGTCCTGATTGTGGCGCTCACCTGCACGGCGCCAAACACGCATACGACCATCATTGGCACCAAGGCAGAAGCGACTCTCATCACTGAAGACGACACGTCTCCATTCGTCCCTCCATACACGCCTGTCGCGACACCACTGGAGGCGGGCTGCACGATGTTGGGGCGTGAGCGGAAGACGACCTAACGGTGCGCGGGACCGTAGCTCAGCTTCATGGAGACGGTTGCGAATGGTCCTCTCTGATACCCCAGGAGCAACAGTGTCCCTAATTTGCCGGGAAGTGGCGGTGCGGTCCCCTACGGCACTGCGTAGGATGCGACGGTCATGGCGTGCGTCCGTGCGTCGCTGCTGTCCGGACCCAGGTCGACGGGCACGTGCACCTTCCGCCGACCACTGGCGACCACATCGATGTACTGTGGAGACCTCGCGCCCCACATGTTGAGCAATTCGGCGGTACGTCCACCCGGCCTCCCGCATGCCCACTATACGCCCTCGCTCAAAGTCCGTCAACTGCACATACGGTTCACGTACACGCTGTCGCGGCATGCTACCAGTGTTAAAGACTGAGATGGAGCTCAGTATGCGACGGCAAACTGGCTGACACTGACTGCGGCGGTGTCCAACCACTGCGCAGCTAGCGCCCTTCGACGGCCAACACTGCTGTTCCTGGTGTGTCCGCTGTGCCGTGCGTTTGATCATTGCTTGTACAGCCCTCTCGTAGTGTCCGGAGCAAGTATGGTGGGTCTTACACACCGGCGTCAATGTGTTCTTATTTCAATTTCCAGGAGTATATGAGTTGCCAGCACGCTGAAAGAAGAGTATGTATTTCGCAAAAATCGACATATTAATTATTCGTTCCTTTGTCTTCACTAAAATGCTCTCTGTACAGTGATACTGCTTTTACAGTAAGCTAAAAAATACCTACATTACATCGTTTTCAAGATTATGAGCGTTATTTTGATAAAATTTTACTTAGTTAGCGAAGAAACGAATTGCTAAAATCGTTCAACACGGGCTTACAAGATATTTATATTCTATGAAGATATTTTAAGTCAGTGTTATAATATACTGGAAGAAATGATTTGCCGAAACACTGAACTAAAAGAATGGACTGCTTTTATTACAGATGCCACTATATCAGATACATGTAAATATTTGCAGTGGGTAAAATTTAGATCGCAATACAGTGAATGTATTCTTACATCGGTAACAGAAGCTATGAAATTTGAACAGCAATATTAGTAAAAGTTGTGGTTATGTTTGCAGACAGGTCCAGAATGACAACTGAAACAAATTTGAATGAATTTAGTTTCATAAATAATTTATGCTGCTTTGATAAGCGCCGAGTGACTGAAGTTATTTTTATACTGATGGAAGTAGTTGCGTATTTATCGTGCTGAATGAGATCTGGATCAGCAATAAAACCAATTTCAAGTGCTATAGCATAAGGTTTTGGGGGTCCTAATTTATTTTTAGTTGTATTGGTTCCCTAATTCTGACATCATTAATTCAGTAGAAGTTCCATTTGTATCACAGTATAATCTACAACCGAAATATCTTCAAATTAGAAAACTAGATTATAAGTGGTACATGAGAAAAATTCTTTTTATCTTGGCAACTGCAAGGAAATGAATTGCCAGAACATTCCTTTTACCTGACATTTCTGACTGGCTTAGAAACTAGTTAAGAATTTTATACGTGAGAGATATGATTTCGCATTGGCTAGAGGTGTTGTCACGTATTCAGATAATTTTTTCGAATATATCAGAGCCGTCAATGTGAAGCTGGTCAAGTCCGTGCCAGGTATTATAACACTCGGCAATTTTTGTTCAAACATTTGGTCTGTTCGGTGAGGTTCACTTCCTTTAACTTCTCGTATAGTGATGCGAATACTGTAAGACATAATAATTGTATAAATTTAGGCTACTGTTCTGTAAAGGAGTTACCTCTAGTATATATAAGTTTCAAATTTTTAGACTACCTTCACTTTTCGAAAAATTTACTCACTACCCCCATTTCAGAAAAAAAAGAAAAAACACCAACTACCCTCCTTTTAATAAATATTGTAACCCATAGTCTCAAACTTCTTACGCTCATAAGGGAGCGTGCATAAACCACGTAGCTCCATTTTGGCCTCCTGTGAACCCCCCCCCCTCTCCCCCACGAAGCCCTAAGTGTCTTTTGCCTCTACCCCCTCCCATTCTTTCCACGTAGCACGTAGCTTTTTTCTTTTTTGTTTCCAGAAGACATTTTTTACTGTTTTATCTTTTCAGACGATTGTAAATTACAAACGGAGATAATTAACTGAGGGAAATATATATTCACATGCTGTTGTGAGTTCTGTTCCTCATTTTAACTGTGAAAAATGTTATGAAAGGAAAGCTACGTGGCCTGGCTCGGAACCCTCCCCCCCCCCCCTTATGTAGCCTTGGGTACCCTTCCAGACAACCCCTCCCCCTGGACCGAGCCACGTAGTTTGTGCACGCTCCCTAACCTACATGGGTGAAGTATACAATACCATATATAGAAAAACCAGAGCAGATTTCTAAAATTTCTTTATTAAAAGATATTAACAATATTGGTGTATTCTTCAGTTTGATTAACAAATAAATAATATGAAAAAGGTATAATTAATCACAGGGCTTTCTTTTTTGATTTGCCGACTGATTGTCCTCAGCGATCATAAATCGCTGAGTTCCATTAGTGACAATTTCTTTTCTTAGTTAATAAATTGCTCGTTACGCTAAATCCTCTTTTGCTTACATGCGATCTTGGGAGTGGAATTAAAAACTTCTTTGATGCAGTCCTTAAAACCGGGTATAATACTGGTAAACAGGGGGTGTGGCCACCAGATCGCTGCCGATATACCGTTAACATTAGTATGTCGGTGACGGGAATCAGGAAGATCTCACTCATTCAAAAATCGCCCAACGCACATAAATACGTTTTCACTTCAAAAACTAAAAATCTAACTTGGTCGAATCTTTGTGAATGAGATGTACGAAGATATTGTTTCAGAGGCAGGAACGCCAATTCCGTTCCTTAGGAGCCTATAATTTAACGTGGAATCAGAACCACGTCTCATACAATCAAATAAAACTTCTAAAAATTCCTGCTTACCACGGGATTTGAACCAGCAACCGGTGAGAGAATCCTTTGGAAGCAAGCGCTTTATCCGCTGAGCTACCAAACCGCCTTGCTTTGGAGTATACGTGTGGTAAGTACTATCAAAATCTATTATAAACTGTGTGTTTGGATGGACAACGTTGACAGAAATTAAGGTGAAGGGGGAAACCATGAAAGGGTTTCGGTTTTTGTAAATCAAACTAAAACAGTGTTTTTCTATTTGTTTTAAAGTTTTCATATGCTAAGTTCCATCAAAATCGGATAAAAACTGGGTGCTTGTACGAAAAACAATGGCAAAAAACAACAAACAAACATTTATTTTTACATACAAGATACAGATATGTTCTATACTTCACTTCTGCCCAAGCGCAACGCGTCATACTTATAGCTGCGGATAATACTGTTATTACAGCATGTTGGTGACGCGAAATCATAAGATTTTACCCATCCAAAAAGCGGCCAACGCACATATTATTCGCGCAACGCGTCATTGCATGTCGGTGACTGAGAGTCGCAAACTCATAGATACCCCCGTCCAAACATCGCCTAAGGTAGTGTTACCACTTCAAAAATTACAAAAATAAATAAATAAAATAAAATAAGTCGGACCAGTGATTTCGAAATTTTTTCAGGTGATAGAGAAAAAAAGTTTAATGTTCATAAAAAAAATTATTGTTCCGGCGCCAGTTGACGTAGCTTTATAAGACCACATCAGATTTTAACTCACGTCCTAAGCTTTCTAACAGTGAAAACAACATCTGAACTGTTAAGTAGTGTTTGCGAGAAGCAGGAACAAACAAGCCTGCCTGGTATCTCCACTATACAGCATAATTTCATGAGCTCACGCACTCAGTCACTTCTATAACTATTGGTTAGAGTGCGGTGACGTCACGTGCCAGCCTTTGCTCGCAAATTAACAGCGACCGAAGATAGTATTAGAGGTTATGTGTACAATTCAATAGCTATGCAGTATATACGACTGGAAAAATGTGGATCTACTTTCAATAACATGTTGCTGATGAAAGTAACATAAAAAACTTCAAAAATACTTAAATTGCTCATGGTCTCTGCTGTAATCACAAATATCAATTGCCATTCCCCCCTAGGCTAAATTTCATTTAAATTAAATCTTTCGTTAATGTTTCTTCTTGAGTAAAGTTTACACATTAAGGTTTATTTTCTTTTTACGTATTTTACGCTACTTTCGTTAAGAGTCATTGTTCGTGTGCGTTGTGCATGAATTATTAGGTTATTTAAAGTGGAAATCAGACCATATGTGTTACCTTATCGAGTATTCTGGTAATTCATTTCTTTGGCGTGCTTAACAGTTTAATAATCTGTATCAAGATCTCTCGCCGCTACAGACAAGTTAGGTTACATTATATACGTTTGGTCAGTCTCAATTGAAAACAATGCGATGCTTTAGAAGGAACTACGCACTCCATTTAAATAGAGATTCTTCAAATTTGGCAGAGTGAACCTTTAAGGATAAATACTAGTACATTTATATAATAGTACTAGCTGATACCCGTGACTTCGTACGCGTGGATTAAGAATATCTTTGCCAGAATTGAATATATAAAGTTGTTGGTAACGAAGGACTGGTCCCAAACAACACCGAGTAGGCATAATATGACAGGAAAGCCATCACTATATCATTCTACCATCGAACCTGTCTCTTGAAGAGAATCAATTTCCAACATATTCAAAAACAGTAAAACAAACGAAGGTACGGGAATGTGGGGGAGGGAAGGGGTGTTAACTAAGGGCAGCTTTATTTCAGCTTGGTCTTTTCTTTTTTCTTCAGCATGAGCATCCGATTCTTGGGTTCTAATAACTTTAGCTGCTCGTGCTCTGCTAGAGCTACACCTTAGGCCAGTTTACACCCGCAAGGCATGTCAAAAAAGAAGACAAAATAAACTGGTACCAGAAACATTTAAGCAGACACAAAGTAATAGGACAGAGAAAATCGACATCTATACTAAATAATACGTTTTTTCTCTAAACGAAACTTATTTAGAAATTACACACTAACATAATGCGCAACCAACGTAACATTACATACTAACACACACATCTCTGTCCTCAAAATTTCATGACTACAACTGTTAATCATACCGAAAAAATGTCCTGTGCCCTTCCTACGGAAACAAAGTATTTCCTTCACAAATTCCATCAATATCGGTATAGCCATTTAGTCGTCAAAACGTAACAAAAAGACAGACTTACTTCCGCATTTATAGTATTACTAGCGGAGTTCCGGCGTTGCGCGGTATAGTTGGCGTAGATTTAACCGTACCCCGAAAAACATTTGTACAAAGTTTCATAAAATACGCGCCAACTTTATCGGAATTAAAGCAAACTTACATTTACCCGCCCCCTACCAAGAAACTGGTAGGCTGAAGTTTATTTACACGTATTCGTCCGAAAAGATTCATGTATATCAAGCTTCGATAATTTCGTTAAGAAATTTCATTACTACATTACTGAACAACCCTAGATTATGTTAAAGACTCACATTTGATTCAATTGCAAAGTGAATGGATATACTTGTGGCTCGATATGCCAGATCCTTTAACTCTGCAGATAAAATATCAAAAGTGAATCCCGAATAATATTATCGTAAACAGAAGACTAATGCTGAAGGCCAGAGATATTGTCCAGAGATCGTGCTTAAAGAAAATCTCTGTTGTTTTTACGGCTATGTATGTCGTTTAAAAATTGATATCCCAAATTAAAGGAAAGAATACTTCAAGCTATGGCTTTTAAAAATTGAATATATCGAATTAAAAGAAAGAATACTTAAAGTTTTGTTCAGTGTGCAAAACAGTTTTTACTATAAGTTATCTTATTGCTTTAATTAAAGGTATCGTCAGAGACATTGTGTTGTGTGTTTAGTGCGGACTATGCGGCATTTAGTATTCCTCCTGTGGAATTTCTCACCATACGTTCAGAATTTCATTTAATGCTCCTACATTATTTAACGTTGAAACATAAGACATGCCAGACAAGTGAATTAAGATTCTAAGCTTTAAAACGGTGAAAACTCCATCGAAATCCGCCCCGTAGTTTCAGAGTTTTTATACGATCAATACGTCCGGTTTTCGTTTTATAGATATAGATTAGTGCAGATCACACACACACTGACTGTAAGAATACAACCCCTGAGGGATCAATATAATGCAAAAAAGTCTACACCTACAGCATTGCAAGACCACCTACGATTTGCCTCGCATTGCACCCCTAAATTTGTGATATCTACAGTTTAACATTCAATCCGAACAACAAACGGTCCAGGCGTAACTCATACAATCAAAAACAATTTTTAAAAATCTTTGTCTCTACGGAGATTTCAACCAATGACCACACTCCAACACATCAGTGACTGGGCGCTTTAATCACTAAGCAACCAGATCACTGTATAGAAAGGTAGTACAGAGACCTACACATCCTACGCGTCTGTCTACCGCCGTTCAGTAATTTTTCAAAATTATAAGACAACACATACTATTTATACAACCAATTGTAGAATGTATTTTTCTTCTTGTTTCAAAGTGTGAAAAGTTTCATCGAGATCGGATGAAATCTGTGGATTTGTATGAAGAACAAACTAACAAACATATATACATGCATCTTTATATATATAGATTCATTATGAAAGTAGAAATAACGAGATTCTGGTATGTGCAAATAGCTTTTTTTTATTTTGTCCTGGTGAAACGGTTGTTGCATTGGATGTTAAACTGGAAAACTGTGTTATTTTGCCCAGTGCGATGTTAAGTGTGCAGCTAACACTGTTTCCGAGTAAATCAGTCTGTTGCGGCGAAGTAATTAACTTTAAAAAACATCGCTCTGGTGAACTGTTGACCTTAATTGAAGCACAACCTTCCCGTATTGACAAATACTGTCAACAGTGACCTGAAAAGCTATTGATAGGGAGTTAATGTAACGCTATTGTCGAGGACATGCATTCGTAAACGCCCTCTGCACCCGCTATTCGATCTAGATCACTGTTTTCTCATCAGTATAATTACGATCTCAAATTGTTTGCTGCGTAATTACTTAGGTCTCTCTCTCAAACGTTTACCAGCGCATACTGCTACGGGTTTAGCATTTTTAACGCTATAGATAATCCTTCATATGCGTACAATAAAACGATGCAATACTCGAGTTACGTGGCCGATAGCAACCTGCCTTAAAATGATGCTGCCAGTCCAACAGCAACAATGATTACAATTTTTCCTATCTCTGGTTACTGTTAGCTCGCCAAGGAAGGCCTGGTTCGTGAGTCGCAGCGTGACTGACATCGTGTCATGATGACCAACCTTGTCTTTTATGAGTATTGATAATTATTCTGTTAACATGTTGAACTGTAGCATTCTTTGTCAACAACTTCGTCCTTATCGCTGTATATTTTTTGGTGTATATTTACTGTATGACGTTGACTTATAAATACTCCGACTGAAAGCTCATAAGCACCTCTGTTGGGAGGAACTTTTATTATATAGAATATGATGAGTGAGGTAATCATCAAAGTCCTGAGTTAAATCACAATCATCTCCTCATCTTATGGCATTCCTCACTGTCGATTGTGATTCGGCAGAGACGTTTGCTGTACGGACAGGTTTTTGAGGATCTTCGGCCAAGTTCGTGGCGGCGCTGCATCCGCGTTGCTCCCCGTGGGCATCCATAATGAGTGGAGAAATGCTGTGGGTCACCATCCTCGCTGTAATGGCGCATAATTCTCCAAATGGCCTAATTCCGTGACGGGGATGAGAGCTGGGTATCTGTTTTTTTTGTGGTGGTGCTGCTTTTTGATGGCTGAAAGGCCGAGTATTGAATCAGCGTCAGTAGGTCCGATTGTATCAGACAAAGGAGCCATTGTCGGCTCCCTTACAGTCTTTCGGCACAGTAGATCTAAACAGGTTAACCCCATTTCTCAACCTTCCTTCATGTTCCAGCCACAACACATTAAACTGAACCCACACACTATCACAGTAACCCATACATACTATACAAAAAACACTTTTACAATGCGGAAGGCGATGGGGAAGACATACGGAAACAAGTCATGTTTGTTACTCGCTCGTCTTAAACTAAGCAAAGTCCTCAACCCGAAGGTTGGTTGGACCTACTTGAAGGAGGCATACTAAGCGTGGTATCAGAGGAAGGACGACCAGTTGCTTGAATTCTTACCTAACCTAATCCGACAATGCTACCGGCTAAAGTGGACCTACAGTTTGACCTGGAATCTGAGCCACAGAAACGGTCTGGCGTAATTCACATTACACAGCTAGCTGTGATAGAGGGGAAGGTCGGGTTGAAGCCCTATGAAAAATCCCCGTCTCAGGGATCTGAACCGGGAACCTTTCGATCTCCAGTCAGCCGCCTTAACCACTGAGCCACCAGACCGCTGACAGTCCTGGATACTAACATAATATCGCTGGGTGAACCCTAGACCCAGGGCTTAAGCAGGTAAGTGAAAAATGTCCTTGTTTGTTGCTGTTAATCCTGAAATATCCCCATTGCTACATCCTTTCAGAGGAAGCGCTGTTAATGTAAACACACCGCAACAGTCCCTTGAGTTTTCATCTTATGACATTACTACGCTCTGTCCCTTGTTAATCGTATTATATTACCCTCAAACGTAATAAAGCTTAGTTGGAACTGTTTTATATTTTTGTCGTTACGGAATATCGGAAAGATAATTGGGCTTGTCTACGATAACCGTGGTGCCGCAATTTCATAATAGATTCTTTGTAACTCGACGAGACAAATCGATTTTTTTAATTTTTTTTTTATATCATATGGCAAAAATTAGTTACAGGTGTAGTTTATGACGATTTATTTCTGGTTCAGGCCTCATTTTAATCAAACTACTCCAATTTTGAGATACGATGTCTCGAAAATTAAATGAGATATCGAAAAAATTTATTCTTCACTTTCGATTTCTCTCCCCCAGATAGATAATAATCCATCACCAAATTTAGTTGTGGCGAAATTTTTCTAATGGTCCAGGCCGCATTTCAACTTAATCATCTCAATCTAGAGATACGATATCGCGAGAACTAAGCGAGATATCGAAAAAGTTTATTCTTCACTTTCGATTTCTCTCATCGAGATGCATAAGAATCCATCACCAAATTACGGAGCCACTGTTGTCCTAAAATTCCAGTTAGTTGTACTTGAAGACTAGCATTTCCAGGGAACAGTTAAATCATATTTCTGTCAAAAAAGTTTTAATAGTAAAAATTATATTTATAAAATACTCTTCAGTTTTCGGCCGCTTGAAATGTCACTCTCTTGCGATATTTCGAGGGACACAATCTCCACCCTCGTTTTCTACCTTCTGAAGGTAATCTGGCGTAATAGATGCCGCTCACGGCGTTCCCATGGAAACGGTAGATGAAAAACGACAGATCTCTGCTGTGACGTCATTCCAAATCCAGCATTTTTACGACAAGCTGCTTATTTAAAATACTAAGTAGCTCGTGCGAAAATTTCGAGATTTATTTACGCTAAATAACGAGGTTTGCAGTTTTTGGTTCAATGAAAGAAGAACCTACTGATTTGTAGCAATTGTTTATGTGTCACCTGAAGGAGCTACGACGCAAATTACTTACGTCATCGTACGAAACAATTAGAAATGATGAAATGTTTCCCTAGCAAGAACACAAATATCAGAAAACTGACAGAGTTTAACAGTATCTCTGTGATATGTGGTGCCGCTATCTAGCGGTAATGTGACCACTCCTTATAAACACCAGCGCAGCCTAGCAGTTTGGCTCTGAACTATCGCATACACGTCACCTTGATAGTTAATAATTTTTCCATTTGCCGGTTGAATTTCGAAAAAATTCCTATCTTAATTAATGATGTTACCAATGCTGAGAACTTTTGTTTAAAATGTTTCTTTATTTATAGAGTTTGAAAATTATGAAAGGGTAAAAACGACTCGTCTCAAAAAAAAAAAAAAAAAAAAAAAAAAAAAAAAAAAAAAAAAAAAAAAACTATTAATAGACGCCGACACTGTTTGACCGATCACCATGAAAGTTGGCACATAAATGTATTTTTGGCACATTCGTGTATTTTTTCATGGAGGAGGTTTCTGACAAAAAAAAAATTAAAAAAACATCCACTCGCCTCCTCCCCCTTTAAATACCTTAATTTTTATACCAACCCACATTTTTTATCCAATTTTGATGAAACTTTGAACACGTATAGGCCTACTCTAATAAAAAAAAAAACTCTGTCAACATTTGATTTGCAAACTCCCAGCCCATCTAGATCTTTTGACGCCTAATCTTTGACAACGTTCTTTCTACAAATCTACTTGGCACACGTATACTTAAAAACAGAAAAATCCCGTCCACATAAGTTTTACAAAAACCAAACCACTCTCCTCCTTTCAATCCCATAATTTTTGCCAGTGTTCTTTATTCATACCCATAGTTTTATCCAATATCGATGAAACATGCACACGCATTCTTTTAATCAAAGAGAGAAATACTGTCCACGTTTGGTTTAAAAAAGCCCAACCCCTCTCCCCCTTTACCACCACCTTTTTTAATTTCCAATTTTCTTTATCGAAAGCCACAGTTTTGAATCCAGTCAAAGCTTAAGTTGTGCCAGAACATTTACAAAATAAATGTATCCACATGTCTCAAAGTGTACATCAAATTTTGACTATAACCCCCAGCTTTCAAGTTGTGAAAACCAATTAAAAATTTTCTGTGTGATGCCGGGGCAAACAGGTATATTTCAGATACAGATATACACTCCTGGAAATTGAAATAAGAACACATTGACGCCGGTGTGTAAGACCCACCATACTTGCTCCGGACACTACGAGAGGGCTGTACAAGCAATGATCAAACGCACGGCACAGCGGACACACCAGGAACAGCAGTGTTGGCCGTCGAAGGGAGCTAGCTGCGCAGCGGTTGGGCACCGCCGCAGTCAGTGTCAGCCAGTTTGCCGTGGCATACGGAGCTCCATCTCAGTCTTTAACACTGGTAGCATGCCGCGACAGCGTGTACGTGAACCGTATGTGCAGTTGACGGACTTTGAGCGAGGGCGTATAGTGGGCATGCGGGAGGCCGGGTGGACGTACCGCCGAATTGCTCAACATGTGGGGCGCGAGGTCTCCACAGTACATCGATGTTGTCGCCAGTGGTCGGCGGAAGGTGCACGTGCCCGTCGACCTGGATCCGGCCTGAAGCGACGCACGGACGCACGCCAAGACCGTCGCATCCTACGCAGTGCCGTAGGGGACCGCACCGCCACTTCCCGGCAAATTAGGGACACTGTTGCTCCTGGGGTATCAGAGAGGACCATTCGCAACCGTCTCCATGAAGCTGGGTTACGGTCCCGCGCACCGTTAGGTCGTCTTCCGCTCACGCCCCAACATCGTGCAGCCCGCCTCCAGTGGTGTCGCGACAGGCGTGTGTGGAGGGACGAATGGAGACGTGTCGTCTTCAGTGATGAGAGTCGCTTCTGCCTTGGTGCCAATGATGGTCGTATGCGTGTTTGGCGCCGTGCAGGTGAGCGCCACAATCAGGACTGCATACGACCGAGGCACACAGGGCAACACCCGGCATCATGGTGTGGGGAGCGATCTCCTACACTGGCCGTACACCTCTGGTGATCGTCGAGGGGACACTGAACAGTGCACGGTACATTCAAACCGTCATCGAACCCATCGTTCTACCATTCCTAGACCGGCAAGGGAACATGCTGTTCCAACAGGACAATGCACGTCCACATGTATCCCGTTCAACCCAACGTGCTCTAGAAGGTGTAAGTCAACTACCCTGGCCAGCGAGATCTCCGGATCTGTACCCCATTGAGCATGTTTGGGACTGGATGAAACGTCGTCTCGCGCGGTCTGCACGTCCAGCACGAACGCTGGTCCAGCTGAGGCGCCAGGTGGAAATGGCTTGGCATGCCGTTCCACAGGACTACATCCAGCACCTCCACGATCGTCTCCATGGGAGAATTGCAGCCTGCATTGCTGCGAAAGGAGGATATATACGGTACTAATGCCGACATTGTGCATGCTCTGTTGCCTGTGTCTATGTGCCTATGGTTCTGTCTGTGTTATCATGTGTTGTATCTGACCCCAGAAATGTGTTTATAAAGTTTCCCATTCCTGGGACAATGAATTCACGGTGTTCTTATCTCAATTTCCAGGAGTGTATGTATGTGATATGTATTAATGCGTGGGTAGTACATGTTTCGATTATTGAGCAGCAACTTTAACAGATATTTTGATTAGGTTGAAATGCAGTCTGGACAAAAAATTTATCACAGCATACAATTCACCCCTTTCTGGGAATTGTTGGGATATATCAATGTTCAGTTTACTTGAAAATGGCTGGTGCAAAATTAATGAAACTTGGTACACGTGATTCTCATCGGAAATATAAAAACAATGTACGGATAAATCAGTCTCAATTAGACCGTGCAACGCCGGGTACTCTGCTAGTAATATATATAGTTACACACCGAGTCGCTATCCACAGTAAGCTGGTAACCAGTGCCAGTGTTCACTGAGTGATCAACTGACCTGGAACCAGTGATCAGTATGTTAAGGAATCGTTAGAGGAGAACAGGGTAGGAAGTGACGCCACTGCCAACGTTTCGCTTTTCTGCTCTGCCGTTTCCCTAGCAACGCCTTAACAAGAACTATTACGCCAGTTTGCCTCTGAAAATGAGGGTGGAGATTGTGTTCCTCGAAACGTCCCAAGAGAGAGACATTTTGTCGGGCTGGAATTTCGATAGTATTTTATCGAAAGTTAGAATTATTTGTACTGGCATTGAAAGAGTTAACAGTGATCTATTTGTTCGGTGCCACTATTTTTTCTTCTCGCCTCAGTGGAGAATGATGTGGTAGACTAATCAGAGAAGTTTTTTTTGCTAATTGCATTACGCCTCTTCGACGTCTGGGCTATTAAACCGGGTCAAGAAACGGGAATGAATTTGAGCTTGGCCTTATGAAGGAACCACGCTGGCATTTACCTGGTGTGATTCCGGGAACCATGGGAATCTAGATGGCAGCACGGGAATTCCAACCCGCCGTGACTTAACAATTACGATGATCCAAATGTACTTACGTGCACGAATTTCAGGTAAATTTGTTGAAATAATGAGATTGTCACCATTTTTTATTTGTGTTCCTTTTAACCTTTTTCCGATATAATGACTGAAACATATAATAGATTTCTATGCATTCAAACTAACACTTCTTCGTTGGTAATTTTCACATCTTAATGATGCCGCTTTTCGAATTCATATTCTCATACACTGCGATAACTTCTCTGCAACTAAATCTTTGACTTCTCTTCCAGCAATAATCACTACGTTGACCAGAGATTCAGCCGCTCTTCCTAATCAAAGAAATTTATCAGATACGTATATTTAGTTTAAATTGTTCAAACAGTTCTCTTACATATGCCTTCTACACAAATATGGGGGATTCTATCATTACCGTGGCGCCACAATATGATGATTGACTCTTATATAACTCGACCAAACAAATCGAAATAAAGAATAAAAGTTTTTGATATCTCGCTTGGTTATCGAGATATTGTGTCTCAAAATTGACGTAGGTTGAAATACGGCCTGGACCAGAAGAAAAATTTCGCTATAGCCAAATTTGATGATGAATTCTTACGTAAATCGATGAGACAAATGGAAAATAAAGAATAACGTTTTTTGATATCTCGCTTAGTTCTCGAGATATTGTATCTCAAAAGTGATGAGGTTAGTGAGAGATCCGGCCTGGACCAAAAACTTTTTTTCATCAAAACCACGATATCTACATTGTGGAAATGCACTATAGGTGTTTTATTTTCCTCCTAGCGATTGTTGTTAGGTTGAAATACGGCCTGGACCAGAAGAAAAAACATCAAAAGCAGAAGGAACTATACCTATGGCTGATTTTTAACATGCTATATCTCGAAAACCAAGCGAGATATCAAAAATTTTTATTCTTTATTTTCGATTTATTTCGTCGAGTTCTGCAAGAATTCATCATCAGATTTTGGCGCCACTGTAATGATAGTACTGCCCAAATATGAAATGTGTTGACACCAGATATAAGGTGTTTCATTAAATAGCGTCTTACCAGCGGTATTGCTTATAGTAAAAGAACATTCTTTATTGAAGTTTTCGAAAGGGTGTTTTAACAAGGGCGCAAGATTTGAATTTGGCGCCATTTTGTCTTTTATGATTCGATAGGTTAATAATTGTGAGAGGTCGATTCGAGAGAGATGGTTGTTAATAAAACATAGAGCTCTACACAATGCAACAGCACGTTCCTATTATTAAACTTTACTATGAAAATTGTGAAACTTTGGTTCCTACAATTTGTAAAGTGAGCTCAGTTTTCAGTAGAAATAATGGTATGAAATCATCAACTGTGAACAGAATAATACAAAAATTCGGAAGTACTGGTTCAGTTGTTGGTGTAGTGGTCTGGTGGCTCAGTGGTTATGGCGTCTGACTTGAGATCGAAAGGTCCCCGGTTCGAATCCCTGTGTCGATGGGGATTTTAGAAAACCCTACCATAGCATAGATTGCTGTGTAATGTGAATTACGCCAGAAGGCTTCCCGGGTTCAGGTTCCACATTAAACTGTAGGTCCTCCGTACCAAATAGAATTAACTGCTTAGGATAAGTCGGTTACGATAGGGGCGGAAAGGGCAGCCAATGACAATCATGTTACCAGGTCATTACGATCACTGGAATTTACTTTTAACTAGACGACCCGTGCGAAAATTTCGCGAATAAAATGCGATGAATAGTGAGGTTTAATGCTTGTAATATAATGAAAAGTAGAACCGTACTTTTGTAGCAATTTTTGTTTTTGTGTGTGTGTGTGTGTGTGTGTGTGTGTTTGTGCGTGTAATAGGTACACATCAAAATACTCGCAACATATTACGAAACAGTTCGGAAAATTTAAAACACTCTGTATTTATGACAAACTGTCACTGACCTTAGCAGAATAAATTAAACCTGAACAAAATGCACACAACGTATCAATATCTCTGAAATATTTGTTGCTGTGCGAGGAAAATAAATACCTGGTGACAGAAAAATGCGTTGTAAAAATACTAATACTTTTGCCCTCTAAGGTCAGAATTTTGAAAAATTTCTTTCTTAAAATGTGGTAGCGGAACCGAAGACATTATGAAAACCGCAATCTTTAAAATGATACCTCGTTTATCAATTTTGTTTAATTGTTAAGGGAGATAAATGGCTCCAGATACAAAAAACGCATTTTAGAAAAATTGACATTTTTACCCTTTAAGGTTCAAATTACAAAAAATTCCTTCTTAAAATATAATGTTACCACGGCGGTGACCTTATTCTTTTATATGATACCTCATTTGTCTATATCTGTTAGATATTAAGGGAGATAAATCGCTCGTGACACAAAAATGCGTTATAGAAAAATTTATACTTTTTCCCTTTATGGGATGAATTCAAAAAACATTCTTTCTTAAAATATGATGTCACCAAAGCTGAGACAATATTCCTCATAATCCTACGTCATTTATCGATCTTGGTTAGATATCCAGGGATAAAAATGGCTCGAGATACAAAAAACGCATTTTAGAAAAATTGACATTTTTGCCCTTTAAGGGTCGAATTATGAAAAATTCCTTTCTTGAAATATAATGTTACCACGGCGGAGACTTCAGTCTTTAATATGATACCTAATTTATCTATATCTGTTAGATGTTAAGGGAGATAAATTGCTCGTAACACAAAAACGCATTTCAAAAATATTGATACTTTTGTCCTTTAAGGGTCGAATTCCGAAAACTTTCAGTCTTAGTTTATGACTTCACTAAAGCAGAGATCTTAATCTTTAAAATGATACTTCATTAAACGATTTCAGATAGGTATCCAGGGAGATAAATGATTCATAACACAGAAAACAGCATTTTAGAAATATTAACATTTTCGCCCTTTAAGGGTCTAATTCCGAAAACTTTATTTCTTAAAATATGATGTAACCAAAGTGGAGACCATATGCTTTAAAATGACACCTCATTCATTGATTTCGGTTAAGTATGAAGGCTTGTGACAAAAAAATACCTTATAGAAATAATATATATATGATTGTTGATGTAAAACACAAAAAAAAAACCTTGTACTGGTGGTTCAGAAGAAAACATAGCGGCAGTTCGCGAGATTCCAAGGACCCAGATTCGTCATCGTACACAATAACGTGAAATGTATTATTTCATTATGAATTTATAGTTGCCCAAATTACCAGAGACATTCACGTTCTTCTATTACTATTACTATTACTCCGCGATTCACTAAAAGTGTGTGGCGGAGAGTGCATTGCACCTATTCGGAAAGTTAATGGTTTGGAAGGGATATACGGGATATGGCAGGAGGCGCCCATGAGCTATTGTGAGGAACCATCCCAGCATTCACATGGAGTGATCTGGGAAAACCATGGAAAATCCAGGTCAGGATGGCCGGAGAGCTTTATCGGAAGCTACTCCTGTCGGATTTTAGGTTTACTCGCCCGGTAAATCGTTTCTATTCCATTCCCTAATCGCTCGTGGAAAAAATGAATACAGAAAATAATCGGTTCTTGCCCTGATTTCTCTTATCTTATTTTCACGGTCATTCCGAGATACGAATGTTGTTGGTAGCAATATTTGTTTGCTGTCATTCTGAAATATGTCAGTCGTGAATTTTTCAATTAGCTTCCGTCGAGAGCAACGCTTTCAGTGCTCCAGGTCTTCCCAACCTAACTCCTTCAACATCACACTTACGCTTTCCCTCCAACTATATAACCTGTCACGAATCGGGCGGCTCTACTTTGGACCATCTCTAATGCCTCCATTAATCCCTTTTGATGGGGACCCCATACAGAGCAACAATATTCCAAGTGAGGCCGCACTAGTGACTTGTATGCAATCGATTTAACTTCCGGAGTGAATTGTTTTAAATTACGACCTAGAAATTGAAGCATACGATTTGCTTTCTCAATTAAATTCTCGATATGCTCATTCCACGACAAATTGTTACGAATTGTTACCCCTACGTATTTAGCGGAATCTAACGCTATAAGGACAGTACCATTAATTGTATATTCAGAGCTAAATGGTGTCCCCTTTTAACTTAAACGCATGACTTGGCACTTTTTTGCGTTTAACTCCAACTGCCAATCTTTACACCACGCAATTATTTTTTATAACATCGTCTTGTAACGAAGCATGAAATGCAAGATTCGGTTGATTAAATGTTTTATGGATATTTTTAGTTCGCATGGACAGGCGTAAATTTACCTTACATACTCTAATTACAAAAGAAACAACTTTAATTCATAAAAAATCAGTTTATAATAAAATATATCCCTAGAAACTAATTATAGGTTTAGTGGGACATTTATTGAATCGTGGAAAAGCTTATTCTATGTTACACCAAAAATGAAACTCAGTCAACAAAGAAAACGAACGGAAGCAAACATTAGACAATGAACAAAACAACGCCAACCAGGGAGAGCAAGCACCTTCAGTTTGGGCGTAGGCCTATACTGGGCAAACATTGTTTACATAAAATTGTCACTTATCCGTAATTGCAGGCGGCTATCGGCGTTTGCGAACTTGAGGTTTCCTTCACGGCGGAGAAATACTTATAACATCATTCACCAACTGACGTGTGTTTACTCGTGGAGGCACAAGAAGAAACCACCACGCCAAAAAGATCCCGCGACAAAACGCGGCCTCCACGTTTTTTGAGTCCGCATACACCACGTACAAACGTGCGTACTTTCCGGGGTTCCACCCCCAAGTGTCCTCTACGGCCGCTTGTCTCCACTCGCCCCTCTACGGCCTCCGGGTGGCGACATTTACCCGACTCAAACAAACAAAAAACACAGCCACTGGCCGGCAACTTGCCGCCTTGCACTACCTCACAAACGCCTGGGCATGTCCTGAAATATCTTACAAATATAAGCAAACGCGACGATACTAACGCTGATGGAGACAGGACATTACAAACTGGACATTTCAACAGTCACCCTTCACCGTATGCTCACCGAAGATTTGCATCTCCGTGCTTGCAAAATCCATCTGACCATGGACAACGAAGAGAGTTAATCAAATGAATCATTTAACAACAAGAATTTTATGCCGATTTTGTGTACAAAATCATCTTCAGTGACGAGGCCAAAATTCACCTTGATGGCTTCGTTAATAGGCAAAATTACCGCATTTGGGGCTCAGATAATCCACAAAAGATTCATTTGAAAACAAATACATACCCAACGTGTCACTATTTGGTGTGCATTGTAGGCTGAGGAATCGTTTAACAATTAATAGTATATAGCGAACGATATCGTAACGTGATACCCCACTTATTAGTTCTTCGGTTGGAAGATTTTGCTCAGAACGGTGCCAGTTGCCACACTGCCCGTATAGAATTGAAGAATTTTGAACAAGTGGTTTCCTTTGTCGTGGCATCTCCCATTTTGTTGAATCAGAAGCGTAGTTGTTATTACTTTTATACGCGCCATACTATAATGCAGGAATGTATTTGATAAACTTTACAAACTATTTCCGTAAATTAGATTTTTTTTTTAAATTTAAGGAACATTTACTAAAACTGTACTGACGGTAGAGAGATAAATTTTTGTATGTTACTCCAGGATGTCCAAATTGCATTTCAACACAGGTTTATTGTAAAAATTTGTTTATTTAACAAGAAATTATTCATGAGAAAGTAGAAAAGATAACAAAATATCCCTCCATCTTAAATTTAAAACTGAATCATTCTATACGTTGACGAAGTTTCCATTTAGTATAGTGAATAGTTTCCCCATAAATGTTCCTCAAATTTTATCATTTTTACTTGCGTCTCCCCTTAAATAAATACCACGACGTTTATGCAAAACCGTTATCGAAACTTTTATCACAAGAGTACAGTTTTTCCAACAGAGCCACCGAGCGTGGCGGTGTAACGGATAGCGTTCTCGCCTCGCATTCGGGAGGACGGCGGTTCGATCCCCGTCCGGGCATCCAGATTTGGGTTTTCCATGGTTTCCCAAATCACTCCAGGCAAATTGCCGGGATGCTTCCTTCAAAAGGCCATGGCCGAATTCCTTCCCATTCCTTGCCCCCATCCTTGCCCCCCATCCTTTCCCGTCTCTAAAGACCTAGATGTTGAGAGACGTAAATACAATAAAAAAAAAAAAAAAAAAAATCCAACAGAGCCGTGGCGGTCATTTACAGGAGGTGTTCTTCCATACATGTTTCCAAAATGTGTACATCATAAATCAACAGATACTTCAATACTTTATTTAAAGTTGAAATCTTTCGCTCTTATTGTAGCAGCCTTACCTTCTTCCTGCGTCCTGTAACTCAAAGAACGCAGATAACCACGAGACGACAGGCATACAATCGCGTCTGGATGCCTGGCCTGCTCTTGACAATAGCTGTTGATGAGTCGATGAGGCGCCACCACAACGTTACCGTCCTGTAACCTAGTTACGTACTACGTATTCACAGCATTGTAAGCCCTTCAGTCCCAACACATAATGGTTCATTAAACTGTGTTGCACGTGGACGCAGTTTATTTATTTTTATTTTTTTATTTCATTTTATTGGCCTTCGGTAACAGAGACCATACAGCTCTTATGTATTATA
>CM061918.1:78303552-78349329 GCA_031002005.1 Vandiemenella viatica
ACAGATTTCATATCGGAAACAGCCTGGACAACATTATTTGATAATTGTTGTTACATTAATGGGATGCGTAAGACAAAAGCAAAATAATTTTTTTATTTGGTACAAATAAAACAATTTTTTTGTGTAGATATTTACAGATTGTATGTTCATGAGGATTATTATTATCACTGATACTAATGTAAATTACTATTTATTATTATTATTCCCCTTCCATTGTATCATACAGTTTCGTAATCAAAGGCTTATGGTAAACTGAAGTAGTAAATGTGTCTTTCATATTGAATATGAGCCACTGTTTAACATAAAATAATAATTTCGTGTCGTCGCAATGACCTAGTGACAGGGTTTCTATTGGCTGCGCATTCCGCCCCTGTCGTAGCCACCTTAACCTAAGCCGGCAATCTTGCCGGGTACAGGAGACCTACAGCTTAACATGGCATCCGAACCCGGAAGCATTCTGGTGTACTTCACATTACACAGCAGGCTGTGCCAGAGGTGAAGGTCGGGTTAAGTGCCAGTGAAAATCCTCGCCCAGACAGGGATTCGAGCCCGCGATCTTTCGATCTCGAGTCAGACGCCTTAACTACTGAGCCACCAGACCACTACTGTTTAACATAAGCTTAAGTGACAGCGGACACTACCGCAGCTGCTTGCATCGAAATATCGTTAAATGAGCATGCGCAGAACGTTATGGCGTATGTGCACTTACCGCGTAACACTAATCAATTTTTCTCTACCGCAGACAAACAGGTTTCACTTCAAAAATCAGTGTCGTAGCGCAAGTTTCCGTGCAAACATTGTGTTGAAACTTAGCGAACGAATTTTCACGAATCTTGTTTATGTTCTTTGTATTACAGTTATTGCGGGGTTAAAATGTTTTTAGCATTTTGTATTAGAAAAATGCCGCGAGTATAATTTAAACTTTTCTTCTTATAACAAATTTGGATGTTTCGCTTTGCTGTAGATTTGTCCTGTAGGAAATGCGAGGCTGCCACCTGGCGCCATCATCAATCAGCTATCAAGTTGGCCACCCTGAAGTTTCCAGTGATGTGGAGCGACGACTTCTGTGCGTACTCGTTTGGATGAACAGTGGAAATGGACCATTTTGCTTTCGGTCACGCGTTATCAACTTTCTGTTATCATTCAGACCATGTGTAAAGCATCTTAAAATAAAATGACAAATTAAATCTATGCCTACATTTTTTTTTTTTTTTTTTTTAACCATTTCATTCCTCCCAGCAGAAGGCTGGGAGGCGGGCTGCTGGAGAGTCATAGGGGACTCAACATAATTTTCTTTATATTTTAGAACTTAAACATTTCGCCTGCAAGAAGCAATGTTTGAATGCATGAGATTCAGGGAAAAAAATTTTCACAGATTTTGATGCGGTATCCAATACTGTACGAGTAGGGTCCATAGTTCGGTGATAAAGTAGGTTACTTTTGATTTTGATGTGAAATCGGAAAGCTGTGAAACTTAAGATAAAAATTTCCAAAAATTAGTGCAAATTTTTCATTGAACACGATTGACCCAAAAATTACTGGTCGGATTAAGTTACTTCTTACCGCCGAAATGTTTATTGTAATTTCAGGTTACGAGTATCATCGTATACGTTTCCTTTTGCTCCCTGAAGGGTGGCAATCTGAAATAAAAATGTGACATTAGATTCTTGTCTACCGGCCTCAAATTGAGCTCATGTCATTATCAGACGCTCCCTTATGAGCTTTCTTTGCCGTTCTACAGGCGAACTTGACTTTGGTAATTGAGAGCTCGATGTCAAATTAGGGACTGTCATGGAAATAATATAACAGCAACCACCTATTTCCTATGGGGTATTCATATCCCAAACAAATTGCCAAGCTAAGAATTATGAGCCGCTTACATCATCCTATACCAAGGTGTAAATCTACTATTTCAGTTCGTGTCAGTTCGTATTCAACGAGAGCGGTTTGCTCACTTTAACAATCGTAATTGGAAGACAGATATCGTAGTTATAATGTAACAGAAAATGAGATTATCCTGTAAAAATTTTGAATGAATTACATTCACTTGAATCAGAAAATGTTTGGACGTGGGAAACGAAAAGTGCCATAATGGACCGAAAATGTGAGCACAACTAAACGAAATTTTATGTCGGATGCGGAAGCAGTATAGAAAAAAAAAAAAAAACAAAAACAAAAAAAAACACACCGGCGAATTTGAACAAAATTTAAATGGTGCTACTAACGACAAACCTTCTGCATTTAGTTTGACCCATCAGAATGAAAATAAATTCAAGCCAAATCCAAATCGTTTCGACTCTATCGAAAAAAATTGGAAGGAAAAAGAAAATCTTAAACAGATAGACCAGCGAACTAGTACACGAGGAAAGGCATCTACAAGCGTCTAGCAATGCTACAGGTGCCAGAAATTCCTTCACTACGCCAAGGAATGCAAGGCTGAAGAACGTTGCGTCCGCTGCGGTGGAAGACACAACGTCAAGATCTGCAGCCGCTCGAGGGAAGCAGACCCGACATGCGCGAACTGCCGGGGAGCGCATTCAGCAGCTTACGAAGGCTGTCCAGTTCGCCGCAACTTAAAGAAAGCTGTTGACAGGAAACAACACCCCAGAAGTTCCATGATGACATCGGCACCAAACATCGAGGAGGGCAATTACAAGAAGCAGAAGAAAACCAGCCAGACTTTCAACCTGCCAACCGACTACAGCCAACGTGCCTCACGTCGCGGCAAGCCACCGGATGGAAACCAGGGGCCGACTACAGTAAATTGTCAGAACGCGAGATGCACACATCATTGCCAAGACGAGAGATGTGCACACCAAGAACATGAAAGCAGTAATACAGAATACAAAGATCAACATTGTCAATGCAGCGGAACCAGATAACTCCAGAAGGCCCAGATAATCCAGCTGCTGACAAAATTAATCACAACACTAATCCCTTAAAGAGAACCAGACATTATAACCCACTCTCCAAAATATAATAATGTAATTGAAATGAGTAAATAAAGTTGGTAAAATCAATAAATAAAATGTAACCCTAAGGCCGAAAAGAGCTACCGCTCTCCAACGGCCTTCAGCTGGGGGAGTGAAAGATATTAATAAAAAATAAATAAAAAAAATCATAAAAAAAATTAATAAAAAAAGTAGCAATAGGTCTTCGGTGCAGGGTTGGTGATGAGTGAATGTGACTGAACGATCCCACAAAGCTGCCTTGGAACGTGTATATGTCTTGGAACGTGTACATGTCTTGGCTATTGTACTTTTTTTTTTAATTTGACTGTGAAAATGATGAAAAAAATCACTTGTGAAATTGATCCTGATTTGTGACGCTTTGTTTATTTCGGTGCCTGCTCGCCTGTATGTGGAAGACTGCCCTTTCTCCATGAAAGGGCAGTGTCAGAGAGAACCGACTTAACATTTTGTCGCGATGTTGTTAGTAACCAGGCGACACAATGGACACCATACTGGCATAGACGTGGAGTGCTGTAGTAAAATAATAGAAAACGGATATCTGGACGGCCGGGGCGTAATCTGACCTAAATCCACCACAATGGTAGTAGCAATGTCAAATGCTAACCCGCCGGGGATTGGTCGAAAGCGTTTTCCATGTCGTACTTTACTAGGAGCTACGATGAACGAGGCTTTCGAGCATTACATTCATCGTATTCCTATCACGGAAATGCTTAAATATTCGTCTATTTCCAACTAAAAGATATTCATCTCGACACATCAGATATAAAGAAACCCTTAGCATAATGTTTGTGCAGTTCACAAACGGTTATCGATATCAAATTACCTGATCAATAATAGATTAGCTTTAATCCAAAACAGTTTTCAACATCTGCTTGGATACATACCCAGTCGAATTTAGACACTATTGTAGGTTAAACAAGGACCTCATAACTATCACGTTGTATCGGGAAGAGATTTCACTTCACCTTTTTCTCTGCGGAATGCTATCTGTTCATAAAAATTTGGTGCAAAATTTAGGTATTCAGTTTTTCTTTTCCGTTGGCTTCCACAGCGTGCCAAGAATTGCTGGCTGCATGTAGATGAGTACGTTTACGTTGCTGATATGAAAGGAAGGGATAAATCCGGTGCCAGCCCATTCAGAACCGTCCTTCCAAAAGACATAAAAAGTTTAACGTCCCAATCTAACGGGAGAATCGCCCTCAATAGTGCCGTATGCCCTCATTCAATGCTTGCCGTGTTCCAGATAGAACCAATTCAATTATGAAACTGATAAAAGAAACTGATGTTAAAATCTAAAGCAACGAACAGCTGTCGCGAAATAACCGAAAGGAACGAGACGATTAAAATAATCCACTACCAGCAGAGGTATGTCCGACACAACAGAAGTTTATGTGTTGTCTGCTTTTACAGTGCAGTTTTGAAATAGACAACGGGATACTGTAAATTACAGTGATAGGTTTGGAGAGAGAGAAGACAAATACACCAATCATCTCCAGCATCTGAGGCTACCATCGCAGTACTGTACACTGCATGACAACATACTACAGTTTTTATACATCGAAAGCACAATGACGCATTGTGAACTCCGCTTTCAGATCACCAGTATTCCTTCTTTGGACATGCTTAAGCCACAATTTTAGCTGGTATTTGTTAGGGCGCTAAAGACCCCTTTGTCGACGCGCCCTAAAGCAACAACAACAACAACATCTTTGGACATGAGACTAACGGACGTTAGCTATACCCACTATTCAATTAATATACATATCGCCTCTCTAGACTGCTTGGATACACACGCCCTCTCTACCTAGTAAACTAACCACATGTTTAAAATGTTTCTTCGGAAATACAAGGCAACTGGCTGTACAACAGCCTTTGTTGTATGGACTATGAACCCAAACGTTATGAGTATTGGATAATATTACGGAGGAATGCAATTACACTGTCTAGTATAAGAATTGTATACTATTGTAACAGGCAGTCTGAGTATTACGGCTTAAATTGGTAGTTTTGGTATTTTAGTCTGTGAATATTGTGAGTTGCTTGAAGCAAGCGGACAGTGTCTACGTGAGACTTTATGCTACGCGAAGCACGCATCATGTGTTTAGCACGTGGTCGCACATATAAGAACCTCGGCGTAGCATCGGATCATTCTATTCTGTAATGATTCTGCCAGCAACCATGTAAGAGGTAAGACTCGTGTCTTGTATATGTGCCTTCGGTACTGGGCAAGCTACGCTTGCCTATTGTATTTCTTTTTTAATTTTTTAATTGCAATGGAGCACACGCTCCGGTAGCAATTTACCTACACACCCAACTTCCCCCTATTCTGCACCCACCTACATTTACCCTCTACAAATTTTAACTTTAAATTTGTCTCATGTTAGTTATTATTTGGTTAGTTAAAGTAGTTAGATAAATTATTCAGTCTGGGTAACTTAAAAAAGTTGTTTGCCGTTGTTTGTAATAATGTTGTTATGCCTCGTGGTAATCTTATTTGGCAATGAAGTGTTACATTCGTGATCGTTAATTATTCAGTCATTCGTGTAGTAATTCAGTAAAGCCATGCTTCAGTTATATTCTTATGAAGAAGCTAGTAATTCATTTAGTGAGTTGGTAACATTGTAACTATGCGTGCGTGTCAATTCCTTACAGCATAAAGTTAGACAGATTTTCGTATAAATGTATGGTTAGGTTTTTATAGTTAAAGTATGTTTAATTTATCAGTTGTGTCGCCTCAGTCATTTACAGTCGTTAGGTTAGATCCCAAGTACCGAGCGTGGTGGTGTAACGGATAGCGTTCTGACCTCGCATTCGGGAGGACGACGGTTCGAATCCCCGTCCGGGCATCCAGATTTGGGTTTTCCATGGTTTCCCAAATCACTCCAGGCAAATGCCAGGATGCTTCCTTCAAAAGGCCATGGCCGAAATCCTTCCCATTCCTTGCCCCCATCCATTCCCTTCTCTAAAGACCTCGCTGTTGAGAGACGTAAAGCAGTAAAAAAAAAAAAAAAAATCCCAAGTTACTTCAGATAATTATGTGGAAGAGTTTGTGATATATCGGCAAGGTAAGAACTATTATAAATGTCATAATCTAAAGCAGTCACTGGACTCCTGATATATCAATAGCATCTAGGTGCCCACAAGTAGTTAATCTGTTATAACCTGGAAGTTAATCTAAAATCCTAAGATGCTTCTAAGAACACCTCCCAAATCAATCATAATGCCCACAAGTGGACCGCACGGCCATAATAACCCCCCTTTAGCAATAGGCCACCGCACCACCATTTCTGCAACCGTACTGATAAACTACTGGATAATTCCCGTGCCAGTAAAACTATTTTTGCTAACAATTTCAGTTTCAGGGTCTATCCGTTAATATCACAGGTCGTCAGAAACGTGCAGCATTGGCACAATGCCAGTCGATCATCCTCTTACGCTGGACGGATGCGACCGTTGATTTGGGTCTGTTAACCTCCACTGTAATCATCCAGCTAGACATCTCACTGATATGGAAGCCTACAAGCATGCCCTCATCTGAGTCAAATACGAGTATCTCTGTAATTCGCGCTGTCTTCTTCTCAGCTGATCCTATAACGGCCCGCAGTATATGGCGACCACACAATGTAGCTGACGTACTTAAATACCTATCACCACAGATACCCAGTAACGTTTTGGTAGATAGTGTAAGATCAGTTAAAAAGATAAAAGTTCCAAGAAGAGTTACTGGTCGTTAGAGTCGCTGGTGAGGGTTTTTTTTTTTTTTTTTGATGCGGTAACACTGTAATTATTGTTCCATATATTCCTATTCGTTTGAACCAAGTTTATTTCTCAGTACTGGTGATGTTAAAAGCGGAGTGATTGACTTGTGCGTTTAATAGGAATATGTACAGTACTCTGCCGGTTCGTTCACAACTGTACAAAGCTGTGTGGAAATTCGTATTTGGTCTCAAGCAGCAGTCTTTGATGTTGATGGAATGATGCAATTACAAGTAACTGGATAAACAAAGATTTATTGTCATCGTCCAATGAAAATGACCCGCAGTTCCATCGCAGGGCAGAAATTCAGTTATACTAATGAGTGTAATGCATCTGATGTTCGCATGAATGAATAGGTTAGGTAGTGTTACAGGGACGGTAAATCGAAGAGAGAGCGATAAATTACCCCCTGCGCCTGTATCACTGCTGGAATTAAAATAGCTTGCTAAACAGGGCACAGTGTTAAATGTATGTAAATTTAATCGATTTAATCCACGTTATATAATATACACCCCAGGTTTAATTTTTTAGTCGCATCTGGTTCGAAGGTACATAAAATACATAATAATGTTTCTCGTATCAGTAAACATTTTAACTTTGAAGCAATTACGGAAGTTGTATGAGTAAACCTTTAATAACTTTAGTCTTCCTCTTATTATTCCTGCTGCTTAAATTTCTGGTTCTAAACCACCAATCATATTGTTAAGCGGCGATCGAGTAACGTCCAAAAAATGTCAATTCAGGATTTGTACCAGACCCACTTTTCAATATGGTTCTTATTCCTGTATATTAACTTGTTTGTCATCGAAAAAATGTAGAGGAATATTTCTTCAGAGGAATATATCCTCAGCCACTAGGTTGGAGTGTACTTTTTCTAGGGGAATTTAAATTGTGGTCATTCCCCTTTGTCTTCCAATGGATGTAGGTGAATTATTGCGTTTATAATTTTGTGTGGACATATGTTATAAGTGTATGTTCAGTGTAGTTTGTGTTGTAAATTAATGAAAGATTTAAAAAATGTAATGGGTGTGTGACGAGACGTCATTTATTATAATATTTTAGTATCGAAATCATGTAAGTTTTCTAAGTTTCACTGCAGCCAGACGTCGAGTAAGCACGTCCTGTTGTTCGACTTTCTGCCGATCGACAGTTCGGATTACAAGCTACACGTGCAGTGCTGAGCATTCAAGCCAATACTTTTCCAGCAAGCTAAATACATTGATCACTCTCACTTCTTCACTGACGACCTGCAAGTTAGCATCTAGGCCTCGGAGATAGATATTCGCTGCACCGACCTCGCCATTCTCTGTTAGTTGTGAACTGTAGGGCTAAGTTTCATCCCTAGGATCAGTATTGCGGGTTACGGGATACCTCAAATCTTGTACAACATCGACTGTAGATGATTTACGGTTCAGTGCAGATTAAATGGGGTTTCCAGAAACATTGTTTCATTTCAAGTAACTCGTAGCTGTCCGCTCCCTCTCCTAATTACAAGTTACCCTCGATGCTCATGTTTATTTACTAGCGCAAGAGAAGAAGAGGATAGGTTCAAGAGAGAAGAATTCAAGAACAGAAGATACGAAGAAAGTCGGCGCAAGTCATAGGGCATCGTAGATTAACCCCTTAGAACCCACGTGTCAGTCATCCTGGCACACCCAATTAATAGTCATAGCACGATCCTATACATATAGGACAGCGACAGGTGAACCAGTGCAGGTCCATTCAGGCCTACTATTTCGAAAGACACCAAACTGAATTACCAAGAACACGGTCGTATGCAATGTGGACAGTTTTGGGATTTAACTCAGGACTTTGACGCACCCTCTAATGATTATGAATTGCGCACCACCACCTCTTCTACCCTGCCGGCCAGGTGCTGAAGATGTAAATTTCTTCCTCCACCAGGACTCAAACCAGCAAACCTGGTGATAGCGCTGGACACAATCACGGCGCCGCCACCAAGTGAGTCAACGGGGTGGACCATCAGTATAATAATCAAACTTAAATTTAACTACGCAAGATTCTATTAACACCTGCACCTAGTCGACCAGTTACCCAATACAATGTTTGATGAGGACATCAACGATACGTTTTGGCTATGCGACAGCCACCACAAAGAGAAGGCCAGCACGTTGCTGAAAAAGCTTATCAAGAAGAAGGAACAGCTGCAAATTTTTGAATTTTTTTGTTCGCTATATAAAACTTGCCCGTCCAGTGACTCAGTTGGCTGCTGCAACGTGATGGTGTCCGGCGCTGACACGGGGTTTGCTGGTTCCAGTCCTGATGGTGGAGAAAATTTTCAACATCAAGACTTGGTCGGCAAGGTTGTATAGGTGGTGGTGACCAACTCCTAATCGCCAGATCATGAAGTCGTTGGTTTATATCCCATACCTCTCCGCAGTGCGTATGAAGTGAGAACATATGGCACTGTGATTGGTCTGGCGGATGGGGACGTTAAGATTGGCGGCCCGCGTGGTGTCTTTTTGAAAGGATGTCTGAGTAGGTGAGCACCTAGAGTCACCCTCTCCCTTCTTTCCTATCTCATCCACAACACAAAAACAACATTCTACGCCGAACTCACACACTGTCACACTTGCAATAACAATATCACATTGGGGAAGGCAACGGTTAACAACCCCATTCATCTTCCCAGACGTAACGCCCTACACTCGACGCGGATATGACACTCATAGAAGAAGCAGATACAGTAGGAGATCTATCCATCATTACGGCAAACACTTTAATATCAATGCTTTCATTTAATCAATGCATAGTGCTATCAAATGTTTACATCAATCCTTTTAAATAGTACCTAACTCTAAATACCCATTTTTACCAGATGGAACTAATTTTTTTAATTAAAAAAATGGATTATGTTGCGCTGAATTTCCCAGACGAGTTGAAGAAAACATAAATAATGGCGCGTTCTCCTCCACCGCCAGAAAAATCTAAGTTCAAAGGACTTAAGAAACTGTTTCATTTGTTAGCTGTAAAGTGATATAGTAGGATTGTTGATGAAGACGGGAAATCGGAAGCTGTAATTCCAAACTGCAAATCTCGACTTTATTAATATCGGATTTACAGAGCTCTCCCACCTTCCCAGGGATGCTATGTAACAAGAAATCAGACTCAATTAGTTGCTAGAAAAATTCAACAGCATTCTAGATGTTTAGCCTCGGCCGAGGATAGGAGAACCCGATTTCGATATCGCTTTCAAATCAGCACCGATTAAAATTTTTCACTAAGCTTTGCAAATCTGGATTTAATGGCGCGATTGTTATCAGAGCTTCATCTGTGAATGCACGTTTTACTGAAAACTCACCACAAAAAAAGTGATCTATTTCCAATGGCGTAAGGATAACGCTTAAAGACTGAATAAACTAAAATGATTACACACATGGTAACTTCTTTTAGGTATGGTTTTACGCCTTGTTGACGTCGTGTTGAATAGAGGCGGGAGGGGACTGCGAGCAAGGAACCAGAAGGAATTCGGCCATAACCTTTTGAAGGAACCATCCCCGCACTAGCCTGGAATGATTTGGAGATACTATATAAAACATAATATTAATCTGGTTAGCTGGACGGAGATTCGAATCAGCGACCTAACGAATGCGAGCCCACAACGTTACTGCTAACCCACCACGCTCGATCATACAAACTCAGTTATGGGCATAAAAGTGTAACAGTATAATTGATTTGAAATAAAATAAGAAATTTAATGGTGCTACCAGTTGATATACAGTGATTCAGTAGCGTTACAGAGCCACTGGATACGAATTTTAGAAATTTCCATAGCCGAATTCAGTGCAGCTCAGAGGTCCAGGCGGCATTTCAGCCAAACCACAACCGCTGCAAACCACCTATCAGCATTAACATCTGCGGCCGTCACCACAACAGCAGTCACGAATTTTCAAATGTCGCGCTGCTAAACATTGCATAGCTGGTGTCGCGTCTATTCTATTTCACTTACCCGTAACAGAAATGAGAGTCAATGAACAGAATACATGCGAATCTAAATATTTGCATTGAAGTGAAAATCGATTAAAGTAGGGAGCTTTACCATAAATAAGTGTTTCTCAAAGTTGAGTATGCGAACCCCTCGGGTTCGCCAGTTGATCGTAGGGGGTTCCGGACAAGATTTACGTAACGGCTGATTGGCTATCTCACGTGTATAACACGCACAATGCTGAATATCGTTCATTGTTGGTCATTTTCGCTAGAGTGGAGCTAAAAAAAGCTGTTTTTTGCTAAGGGGGGTTCGCCAATACCTGGGAAATTTTGTAGGGGTACATAGAGCTAAAAGTTTGAGAAACACTACCCTAAATGAGGCAAAACACAGAAGAGTTTTTTGGGTAGGACGTTGTAAGACTATTCCTATTACAATAATTGCAATAGTCCACTCCCTCTAATCTGCAAGACGCATTCAAGTGCTTGCAGACAGTGATGTATTCGAAGGAGCAGCTAATCTTAAATACGATAGGCGGCTGCGATGTAACCTAAACTTTAGGATGAACTTCAACCTCCCGCAATTCAAATTATCATCACAGAAATAGGTATGGTTTCTATTTTTTAACTACCAACAGAAAAACAAATATGTTTATAATAGTCTGGTCTTTATTTCAAATTGTCCTTTCTTTTCAAACAAACCATAGGCCGACATATAAATTTAAAAATAAATTATCAGAATATTTACGCCACCACAAAGTTAAAAAAAAAACAACACACACACATACATTTGAAATTTACTGTAAGATAATATTGTCAACAGTAAGGTCCAAAAAATTATTTCTGTAGGTTGCGGAGGCGTTATCTAGTCAAGCTTGCTCCCTTCAAATATATTAACATTTCATTTCAGTTCCTCTACATGTATCCTCGAAACCATGTCAACCTATTACACAAATATAAACTTCACCTTTAACAGAAAAAAATTTAATACATGCAAATCTATTTCGCTGCTCGCGAAATTTACGCAAATTTAATATTAAAATCACTTTACTGAATCGTCTCTACTTCGGGAATTTTCTAAGACCCTACATAACGCTTTATACTGTTGTCACCCTTTTAAAACAAAAATAGTAAACACTGAACTTAATCTATTGGGTCTACAGTCAAAAATATTTTGAGCCCTTACTAAACCTTAATCCATTAATGATGTGTACTTTTATTTAAAAAAATTGACGACCCTCCCTAAAAGTGAGATTGACCTTACAATTTTAGAGCCCTTTCTTTTTTTTAAGCTATTCTGTTCTTTTAATGCAGGCAATCTGAAATAAAAAGCTGACCTGATATTTATGTCGATCCTCCCCCTCCCCCCTGGTGAGATTTTCCGGGACCCCTCCCCCTATTTTGAGCCAGCGTAATTAATGGACACCCCCCCTTACGACACTCGACCGAGCGTGGTGGTTGAACGGTTAACGTTCTGGCCTCGCATTCGGTAGGACGTCGGTTCGAATCCCCGTCCGGGCATCTAGCTTTGGGTTTTCCATGGTTTCACAGATCACTCCAGGCGAATGCCGGGATGCTTCCTTCAAAAAGGCCATGGCCGAATTCCTTGCCGTTCCTTGTCCCCCATCCCATCCCGCGTCTAATGATCACGCTGTCGACGAGGCGTAAAGCCCATGCAAAAAAAAAACACACTCGATACACCACTCTGCCAATTTCACTTACTCCCCGTTAAACCCTGATCTGATCTCAGGTACCAAACGAGATAACCAATGCTTCACACCAACTAAAGATTGCGGTCTTACATCTTTGTCTCCTACTGGGGGTGGAAACATATGCACCCATTCAGATTCAACAATGGACAGCCCCTCTTCTGCCAGCTCACTCCTATTTATGACTATGGCGAAACCTTGCCGACGTCTCCACAAGGAGTCGTTCTTCCACTATGCATCAGTGGTGCAACTTTTTTTCGCCCGCTCTTTTCAAATCATTGCACTACACTCTAAAATCACCTAAACACTGCCCAAAAACGCTCAAACAAATCCCCAACTAATCTACTGTAACGAAAACCCCAATCCGACGGACTGTAACAAAAGTGTGTAACACACAACCAAACCACGAAAACCAGCAGAAACAGAAAAACTGCACTAATATTATAAATCTGAAAGTAACTCTGTCTCTCTGTCTGTTAATAACGCTTTCACGACTACACGGATAATCCAATGTTGATTAAATTTGAATAAGAAAAGAAGCTATGTATCATTAGGAAAGACATAGGATACGTTTTCCTGGATAAATGGCATATTTTGTGATGAAATTTTGAAAATTAACTGCACAGTGACAGACAGACGGGTAGCGTGTGCTAGTCTCTGTAATGTTATATCGGTCACTCAGGCTTTGATTGTCTCGCAGTCAGTTTGTGTATGATCTGTTCGTAAATATCATGTACAGACACAACTTTTTACAAAGTATAGATGAGGATTTGCGCTACATCAGACAATTACTTTGTGTTCATTTTATGCAATCTCACCGGTTCCCAACTCACAAAGGATGTATATCTTACTAAAGGAAAAATGTCCCCAGAAAGTGACATAATTTTCATTTACAAACGAAAATTTGCCTGAGGAACTGTGGTAGGTAGTCTCCCACAGTTCGCCCTCCCCCTCCCCCTCCCCCCTTTTGGTTTGCTGCTATTTTTAAACGTTGCAAATTGATTCTCTCTATGAGACAGGTTCAATGGTAGAACGGAATGGTGATGGCTTCTCTGTCGTATTATACCGACGAAGAGCTTTTTGGGACACCTTTCCGGTAACTCACAGCTATCTATATTCAATTCTAGCAATAAAATTCTAAGTCTTCGAGTACGAAGTCGCGGGTAACTGCTAGTGAGTCTTATAAGGACAACATAGAGCAGGACATGAAGGAACCCAACATCAGTGGTGATTATTTTATTGGTCACATGATTGAAGTAAACTGTTAAATACAGTAAACCCTGGGCTTCAATACTGCTGGGTTCGTTCTTTACAAAAGCTGTTACCCTTTCACGAGAAACGGCTGCCTTCAACTGCTTCGGCCTTCTTCCACTTGTTTACAAACCGGATTTTTCTCTCCACAGAAATTATTAATTACTGTCCATAGAATACAAAGTGCTTTCTGCTGAATAGCGGCTCGTCTTTGAAGCAGAAGCTCTTTGTACTCCTTTAGTCTCCTCTGAACTAAATTCATCCTCGGAAGCCGTACAATTTTTTATTTCTTATCTGCATTCCCAGAATTTGATCTAGTCTTAACCAGCGTTTAGTAAGTTTTGAACAACAATGTAATTAAGTACATTATTCACAAAAGATTAAAAAAATTTTATTAATGAAGTTTTAAAAAGTGTTGCAAAAAGCACAAGTTTTAAATTTTAAATAAAACATGGTTTGCTGTAAAAAAGTATTGAACTACACGGCCGTTTGTGAAAAGTGTAACACCGAGAAGGAAACGCATGAATTCTATGAATTTAATACCACAGGTTAGGTACGTGACAAATAACAAATGATAACCTTTTCAAATCTGTACATGTCCTTTCAGCACTATTATTCAGTATGTCGTGTGTTCACCATGCGCTGCAATTAGTGGTGCTATACGCCGCCGCATTGAATCAAATAAGGTTCTTAATACGTTCCCGAAGGATTTCCCTCCACGCAGTTTGTATCCGACCCCACAAATCCGTGACACTAGACACTGGAGGACCGTGACGCGCCAGGTGCCGACCAACCATATCCCAGACATATTCGATGGGCGATATGTCGGGCCAGGGAAGCAATGGTATCAGTCGCTCTTCGAAAAAGGCCTGTACATTCCTCGCAACATGTAGCCGGACATTGTCCTGTTGAAATGTGGCCTGAGGAGATGCCTGAAGCAGGGGGAGTATCTCAGGCTCCACAATCACCGTTAGGTACCGGTTGCTGTTCAAAGTGCCCTCAATACGTAGGAGGCGAGATCGGATGTTGTAACCAATGGCACCCCAAACCATCACACCTGGAGTTTCTCCGCTATGCCGCTCCACAATGCAGCTCTCCAAGTTGCGCTCACCACGGTACTGTCGGACACGTATGCTGCCATCACTGTAGGACAAGTTGAAGCGGGACTCGTCCGAAAAGATTACGTTTTGCCACTCAACACCCCAGTGACGGTGTTCACGTGCCCTTTGCAGTCGGAGGAGCCGGTGGTTTCTGTACAATGGAAGCCGACGTAATGGCATGCGTGCAACCAGTCCAACCTGCAGCAGACGGCGACGAACCATCGATGCAGACAATTTCACGCCTGTTGCAGTGCTCCAGCGACGAGCCAACACTGTGGATGACGCTGTACGGCCCGTTATGGCCATGCGGACAAGATGACGGTCATCCCATGCTGTGGTCCTGTTCCGTGGTCCAGTTCCCGCTCGTCGTTGCGTATGACCTTCCTTTATCCACTGCTTCACACACGCATCACTGTTGTAAATATCACGGTATGACAACCCCGTTTCCCGGATACCGATCATTCTGCCCTGTTCAAACACGCTCACATGCTGATATGGCTCCCTTTGACGTCGACGAGGCATGCTGGCACTCACTGTATTGTGCCCACCTTGTGTGTCAGCTCTGCAGCGAATACACTCGGCGCAACACCGACCCTGTCGGACCGACACGAGATTGCTCGACTCGGAATAGGTGTCCCGAATCTCGCTGCAAAACGTATCACTTATTGCTTGCACACCCGTCGCCACTTCCATCAAGTGTGGCGTTATTCAGATAATTCCTTCTCGGTGTTGCACTTTTCACAAACGGCAGTATATTTATTAATTTATAGTGTACCCGCTGAGAAATTATGAATGAAAAAACACATCTCGTAAATGAGCACCACGGCTTTAATGGCACATGCGTATTCTTCTGGAAAAATTTTCACGACAGGTTTTGCATAAATCTCGTTGATATAGCATTGTACTTCATCCCTTAATGTTAGGATTGTCATGGGCCTCTAGGCGTAAACCTGAGACTTCAGAAAAACCTGTAGGAAAATGTTCATAGGTGTTAAATCGCAAGATGTTGGCGGTAATTTCAGATCGCCAGAACTGGAGACGAAACCAACAGGAAAATATTCGTGCAAGACCCTCAATGTTGCAAGAGCGGTATGGCAAGTGCCTTAGTCCTACTGAAACCATATGTCTTCGAGTGCAATGTCTTCTGATAGGCATAAAGAACTCGATTATCATGTTACGATAATATTCGACATTCATCATTAATGTATTACCTGCCTCGTTTTCAAAGTAAAATGATCCGATGATTACTCCAGTTTACAAACAGTTATACCTTAGGGATGAATTTGTATCTAATGAATCATTGGTGGATTTTCTGAGTCCCAAATATGGTAATTTCGCCTATTTATCAAGTCTTCCAGGTGAAAATGGGCATCGTTGATGAAAATGACTCGCTTCTTGTTGTTCAATGATCCGATTGGTGAAATTTCTTTTCTATGCATGGCCTGTTGGTATAAGTTTTTGAGTCAATTGGATTTTGTAACAATGGAGATGTAAATCCTAGTTGAGAATGTGGAGAAGATTGGCTATTCTAATGTTCAGTTCTTATTCAAGACAACGAATCGAGGTTTCTGGACTGTGGACCACACTCTCTTTAAATGAAGAGATGTTTAATCTGTACTACAACTACTAACTCGTGTCGTGTGTTTGACAGCAATAACTGAACCAGTAGTTTCAAATTTTTCGCTTATTCTTTTTACAATTAATAAATTTGGAACATTATTTCTACAGAAAAATTTAACGCAATTTACGAATTGTGATAGCCAAACTTTCACCATTTGGATAGTACCAGCTAAAATTTAACAAGAATGACGGATTGTTGTATCGTGTAGCACTCCATGTTCAGTAACTCCTGTCTGTCTTCAATCAACCTGTCACAATTAACGACCTATCGAATCAAAATAATTGAATCTTGCGCTCTTTTCGCAACATCCTTTATTATTTGTAGGTGGAACGCATTTATTTTTAATTTCCTTAGGAAAACTGAAAAAGTAGTGGGTATGAGCGGTATTCTTACAGAAAAGTTTCAAAATCGCCGGTAACGTATCTCCTATTGCAGTAAAGCTAATCGGCCCACCTATGAGGAGAAAAACCAAAGATGCACATTGAGCTTATCATCGAAATTCAGCTTGAATTCACTACTAATTCAAAAACTAATACAAAATGAGTAAATATCGAGTAATGTTTCAGTATACTCTTCCTCATTTTGAATCCAACGGAGACAATTCGTTGATACCCCTGTTGTTGCTTGAGAACAATTATAGGCCTTCTGCCCATCTGCAACGCATCGGCATCCTGCAGTGCCTAACTGCCAACAGTACGGACACAGCTCTACGAACGCCCCAGATCTGACAACCTCCATAGCCAATAACCATCCACTTTTATAAATTGTCAGATATAATCTTTTCTTTCCAGTCAATTATAAATATTCTCTCCATTTACTGCATCCCAACTACTCACAGTAGGCCGATAACATCCACGTTAAACTCACCAATACATTCTATGTGACTATTTTTTTTTTTTTTTTTCGCTCTCTCACCGAATTTCTTTCCCCTAGGCCCTACTAACTGATAATAATGTTTGCTTGTTTCCTCATCATAGTTGGAGCTTTCGTTTTTCTGAGCAGTTTATCAAAATATGATTGCATTTCTCGCATTTTTCCATTTACTTTTCACCCACCGGATAAAATCTACGTGTACGTGACTTCCGGGACATCCCTCATGTTACGGCATTCCCAGTGCTTTTCGTCTGCAATGTAAACAAACTACTCTCGTGGTGCAACATTTACGTTGATGTAATCAGTTGGCTGTTTGGCCGCGGAGGATGTAATTACCTTGTCACTGATTAGACAATGTTGGTAATCGTATGTTCATGAGCGAGATATGAATAATTTATCAACGCCGCGCGGGGGAGACCGCAGGACAGGTTCGCTCTGCGAGATTCCTGTATTTTGACCAGCATTGGAATTATGGCAGAAGTAAATAATATGAACCAGGAGCAGCAAGATGATTTAAAAAAAAAAGACTCCTACAGAATGTAAATTTTCAATCAGAACAGTAATACTGAAAGTGGAGCAAAAATAAGAGGTCAAATACAGGTATTTACAGTATTTGAAAACTGGATTATTATAATCTGAATATCATTTACCAAAGTGGCCGTGTGCATTAAGGCGCCACCGCACTAGACGGAAGGTACAATGGGACTAGGTTAGAGTCATTGCCCCTCTGTCCGGGTCGTCCTGATTGAGGTGTTTCACCAATCTCGAATGTTGGGACTGTCGCCAATATGCGCCACAAAACTACACATTTCACAAACAAAAATACACTTATCACACAGAACACAAGTTACATGCTTCGCAGATAGATGGCAACACACACTTTCCTTCTATAGGTTATGTATAACGGGTCAAACAAACCCGCATTGAATTCGGGCATGACACAAGTCGTTCCACCATCCCCACTTCGCTCTTATAATTCACACTGACAACCTGACTAAAACAGGGACCGTTGGCTCTTGGTACTTAGCTGGCTGGATCGAGGGAAAAAACAGCTTCGGCTCGATTAGTTTTCTTGATATTTACTATGATTTTTCACTCCAACAACGTACTGTATTCCCATATCTTTAAAAAAAGCGTTATTGCACGAGATACTTAAGAAACAATAAACTCAAATTAATTATATTACAATAGTCATCTATAGTAAATAGTATGTCTAGACGCTCTATAGATCACCGGAATAGCATTGCCGTGGGTGGAGCTTGTGTAGTACGCGTTTCTGCCGATAGCATTTATAGCGCGACTCATTGTCAGTTCAGTGCCGCCTGTGTTGTCAACCTGGCTGGTTCCGTTAATCTGTAGTGATTGTTTTTGCTAGCGCTGTTTTGTTATTGTTTCGTTTTTGAAGATGTAAAGTTTACGTGAACAACGTGCACCTGTGAAATTTTGTTTTCTACTCAGTGAAAATGCTGCTGCAACTGTTTTGATGTTGAAAACAGATAAAAAAGATGACGGTACGGGAAAAAGTCAAGTGTACAAGCGGTTCACTCAGTTTAAAAATGGCGACATGTCGACTGATGACAACCCTCATTCTGGACGTCCATCTGCTGACCGAATCGACGAAAATGTTGAAAAAATTCAAGAGCTTGTGCTCTCAGACCGTCGACAGACAAGTTTGTTCGAAGATGATAGAATGTCGCCATATTTGATAAGGGGTGTCACAGCGTACCAGATGCAACAGCTGTTCTCATAGTTTTTATGAGGTTTTCCGTAATCACCTAGGAAAATGTAGGGATAGTCCCTGATTTCCACTAAAAAGTGTCACAATACACAAACGAAACTTGCACGGTTAAAATACGGATTTGGACATACGTTCAAAAACTTCCTTTTGAATTCCTTTAATGAAGTCAAAAAATACATTAAACTTTTCACAAATGGCAATGTCGATTAACAACCATCTACTTCACTCATGCTATTTATGAAGACACTAGTCACGTGGCTAAACAACACAATTATTTCTCGTAGAACGTCAGTTGTTCTACAGCTCAAATGGTCTGATAATTCAGTGGTTGAGATCGCAGATTCGAATAGTGGTCTCATCTGGGATTTTCAAACGCGATCAACCTGTTGTTAGGGAATCTATACTAACATTATAAATGCGAAAAGTAACTCTGTGAGTGTGATACGTTTTCACGACTAAACGATTAAACCGGTCATGTTAAAATTTGTCAGTAGGAAGGACATATTATACTTTTTCTGAATAATTAACATATTTTGTAATGCAATTTTGAAAAATAACCGAACGGTGACAAACAGACGAGTATCTTGTGTAAGTCACTGTTATGTTACGTCGGTATCTCAGTCTTTGTTTCTTTCACAATAGTTTGTGTATGACCTTAGCAAAGGACAACAAAACCAAAAAAGGTTGTGTATTGACGTAAGGTATCCCCAGAAATTGAGATAATTTTAAATCAAAACCAAAAATAAGCTGGAGGAACTAAGGTACGTAGTATCCCAAAGTTAACCACTCTCATCCTTATTTTAGTGCTATTTTTAAAAATGTTGGAAATTAGTTCTCTTTATGAGACAGATTGAATGGCAGAATTGTATGATAATAGCTTCCCCGTCACATTATCCCGACTACGTGTTTTTTTGGGACATCTTCTACGGAACTTAAATCTTTCTATGTCCAATTTTTAGCAATAAAACTCCAACTCCACGCGTACAAAATCGCGGTTAACAGTTGGCAATCAAATAAATACTCTCGAGGCAACAATCTCGCCTCCCTATGTCAATACAGGCTACATCTGATAATGTTGTGGGATTAGTGATTTAAATAATATTTTATTAAAACAGTTGCTGTTTACTGCATAAACCACGGCCACCAACATTATTGACATAAAAAAATCGAAGATTTTAGCGAACTTAAAAAGTCATCATTGAATTGCTTTTAGTAACGTTTTGCCTCCATTTAATTGCCTTAGATTGTATAACATCATTTTTGTCTCTTATCTTCTATGATACAAACTTTTTATAAAAGCTTCTTCAATTCTTAAATCAGTCATTTAAGCCGACAATCGATAACCACTTTATTTACTAACAAGAATTGATATATTTATGGTATCGCTTTTTTTCTGCACCATACAGTAAATCTTTGAATGCTTCACTTAAATAATCGGCAAAACCGATTTCATCTATTAGTGATAGAGTCCTTCGAGAATTTATTACCACTATCCCAAATTTTTTTTTTGGAATGAATAAGATTATAGGCTAATGATCGAGTTCAGCGATAGTTTCTTCGTTATTGAAGCACGAAACATTTTTCATACATATGAGTTTTACTATGTACTAGTGTAAGCCCGTGACCGTTTTTAGCGTATCGTCACGGGTCTAGAATAGTTCCAATTTTTAGGATGAAAGATTATGACAGGTTGATCTGATCTGGCCAAATATAAGCTTCACCTGTGTTTCACCCTTAGGATGAATAAAATCTCTTGAGCTTGAAGAACTCAGAAGCATTAATACATTTAGGTATTAAACACGGACAGGAACGATCGCGCTATCGTGTAACTGTTTCGAACTTGCTTAAATACGAACTTGATTGTATTTGACTCTTAAAGTACACTCTGCAAAATTTAAAAAAAAATCTGTTTGCTTCGAAAGCATCAAGTTGTTTATTATTGAGACTGGGCAAACACTCATAATGTAAACATTGGTCATGGTGTCTGTGACGGCAAGAGAACTTAATACACATTCCATATTATGAAACAGTTGAGCAACTCCGCAGAAATACTGTAAGTTGCCAGAATAGTCGAGATTCGGTGACACATTTGGTCTGGTGTCCACTTAAAATAACCTAATAACTCACATCCAGCGAACATGAATAAAGACCAATAACGAAAGTGGTCATTAAAATGCCTAAAAAGTAAATAAACCGTAATGCTTAAATTTTGGTCAAGCAACAACATTAGTGAAAGTTGTAATTAAACTGAAATTTATCCTAAGCCGAAATGACAATTGGCATTCGTGGTTACAGCAGAGACTATGAGTAACTTAATTTATTTAAAGATTTTTTAAGTTCCTTTAATTAGTAGCATGTTACTGAAAATCATGATCCACATTTTTTTCAGCGGCAAAATTTATCAATATTTTTTTAAACTATGAAACGCTACGAAAAGCCAACTTAATGAATGTATTATGGCTATTAATTTGGTATCAGTTGCTTGGCTATTAAACTGTGGACGTAACCACGAATTTCTTGTGGTGGTATCTCTGGTCGCTGTTTTGCGAGCGAACGTTAACACGTGACAACGTTCTCCAGCCAATAGCTATCGAGGTGAGTGAATGAGCGAGCTTAAAAAATTATACAGTAGATGCTTTTCAATTTTAAGTCTTCACTTAGACTGGCGTTTAATATTCATACTAACATCTTCTTTGTTTCCACTTCATGAAACTATGTAAAGAATGTCTCTGCAGATAGAAACTCCCTTTCCCCTCCAAATTACGGGTCTATATATACACTTTTTCAGCTAGAATCAGGTAATGGTATGCACAAATGTTGCAATACTTTTTTGATTATTGCTTTGGCGATTTGAAGCCCTTGGAGGCGGAAAGGATTGGGGACAGGGAACGGGAATAAATTTTGCCATGTCCTTTTTAAAGGAACCATTCCGGCATTCCTGGAGTGGTTTCGGGAAACCATGCAAAACCGGAATCTGGATGGTGGAACGGGAATTCGAACCCGCTCCCTCCCGAATGCTCAACCACCACGCTCGGTGCTTTCAGTAAATTATGTTTCTCATTCCTTCCAAGCGATAACCGCAAAGAAAATATCGCCATGATTTTATATCTATGGAGTTACCGTCTATCGATAGTTACATATTCAGAGAAATACCTAATAGTGGATACTTACAAAACCCTTGAAGCTTTGCACTACCTTTCTTCTCTCGTAAAGCTAGCTTTTCGAAATACGCAAGAACGCTTCCATGTTTCGGATTTCATGTTGAATTGTAGATACTGTGCATCCGGATTAGAATACGATATCAACATAGATGCGAACCGCAAATCTGAACTATGTTACAAAATCACAAGAGTGTGTGAATTTACTTCACCTGGTAACAAACTCTGTGGTCAAGTTATGACGAAATTACTTACTTACAGTTGGAATACAGTTTCTGTTTTGCGTATTTTGACCTTGAAGAAGATCCTTTAGCCTGTCCCATAATCGGTCACAAGGAAGAAGCTGACATTCGAAAATAATTTTCATCATTCCTTAGCTATTCAGAAAGATTATAAAATCAACCTTCTTTCCTTCTTCTTTGATTGTTAGAAGGCGGTTCGGTTTCTGCCTTGCTCAATGATGATCAGTTATTCATTATTTTTGTTTGAGTCATTGGAACACAATGTTATTGGGATAAAGTCAAGATATATACTGAGCTCAATAAAAGGGAAAAGAACCGTGGTGTGCGAACACAATCCAGAAGGTGACATGCATTTTGGTGATGAGGCTTGGAAAGATTTTGGTGGAAGAATTAGGAGTTGCCTGGAAGGGAAAAGATGACCACGACCACAAACTGGCACTCGATTCCTGGCCTAAGGTTGCGAAAAGAAATTTGTAGATAAGAGAGTAAGGGATTGCAAAAAATTTGTCAAGGGGATTAATTAATAATTTACGAAAAAGGCTGAAAGAATTTAAAATTGAAATTCGTAGAGGGCAAAAGTAGACGGGTAAATCGAAGGAAAAAAAACGGTTGCGTCGGAAAGAGCGTGCACTTCATCGCAGTTAAATTAAATAAATTATTTTGCATTCGTAATTAAAAGCAAACCACGAAAAATGAGTGAAAAAGATAACGGAAACGTCTTTTTTTAATTACTTCTCCCAAAGCTTGATTCCAACTAACTTTTTCTGTTTTCTCTTACGAGAATGGAAGACTAAAAAATGTTTCATACATTTTCGAAAGGTGAATTAAACAGCGCATCCTTTAAAATAATAAATATACTGCCTAACTTGTATGACAGAAGTGACACAGACGAGAACACTCTGCGTATCGAATAGCAAACACGGGATATCCTACAATCAAACACAGAGACAGCTGTAATTGATTGGAGACTGGGTGATTAATACCAGTCAGGTTAAAGCATGAATAACAGATTTGCAGAGTTTTAGGAAACACAGCTAGACGTTGATCAACTGCAATGCAAATATTCGGACATCAGATCTGGAGGGATGTATTGAAAATACAAAGGATTTAAGAAAGTACAAAAGGCATTCTCTTTTATATATATCTGTTCAATTTGAAGGCATTTAGAAGTGTTAAAGAGGAATAGAGACAATTTATATATATATAGCTAAATCGTCTCTGTTCCTCTTTCATACTTCTAAACGCCTTCACATTCAACAGAAATTCTTCAAATTTTACAGAGCGAACTATTAAGTTCAAATACAAGACGGGTTCGTACTTCAGTCAGCTCAGATGGTAGTGACGTATAATCCTAAAAATTCATTCTTTGCCACTAAAAACCATTTTATGTCACTTGAATGCTTTATGCAGTGCATTTATGGTTTAAATAGAACTTAAGAGCACAACAATGATAAGATACTGAAATTGATCAGATAATATCACGCAGCCATACCTGTTGTGTCTCTAAAATTCCCCAACTTAATTATTTTCAAAGTGTCGAGTGGGTCTCCCAAATGAAGGAGATGATGACCTTCCTTTTTAAATGCAAAGTCCACTGTCATGTTGGCATTTTTTTTAAGGTAATTTCTATAGGCAGGCTGTAGGCTGGGGGTAAATCTATAAATTCGCGCCACCAACACACTATGACGTGTTGTGCTACGATGCCCAATGGGCGCTCTTTGGTAAACACTGTTTTTATCAGATTTTGATGGAACTTTGCATATGTATTGTAACAGCCCTCATACCTGAATTTTGAATAGCATTGTACTGTATGAAGTATTTGTAGTGAGGTAAAGTTTGCTTGAAAGTGATTTGGTATGTTTGTTTTGTAATTTCTTGTAAATCAGTGTATATAGACTTTGTTTTATGTAAGAAAATTATTTAAAGTCCATTTAATATGTTTAAGAACCGAATGGTGCAATAGAATTTCTTAAATGTTTGTAATTCCATGTATTAATGTAAGTTACGATGTCTACAGGACAATTTTCTACAGTTTGAAAGGATTTCTGCAAATAATTTTGTATTTAAGTATCTCTAATTACCATTTCTGATCATTTTGTAATGTTGTTAATTAATTTTGTATTAATTCCGATTGTTTTTAATATGTTTGATTTTTTGAGCGATTGTTAATGATCGAGAAATATCGGGCGGATGCCTTTGAAGAATTCTCGTAATTTCGATAGAGACTATATAAACAGATCGGCTGGACAGAGCAGTTAGTTGACATCATTCAGTGTTACAGAGAGTTTCATTCATCCAGTTAGATTATCTTTGCGACTGTGCATAAGTGCATCTCTGTATTGTATCTATGCATGTGAATATCGCTGACTTTGTTTGACGACAATAAACAACTCCTCAACATAACCTTTTTGGTGGACTTTTTAATTAATCAATATAGTAAATAAAACCACCGAAGAACCGTAATATGGCTACGTTGACAGGATGAGAAGTCATTAAACCATCCGAAGATCGTAATAGTATGCTTTAAAATAAACAGAAAAATATTTATGTTTGATTTACGAAAACCCAAACATTGTCATCCTTTCCCCCTAACCTGAATTTTTATCAACCTTGTTCACACAAACTCATCCGATTTTGATAGCACACGTATATTTCAAACAAGGTTTTCTGGAAGCACAGTGGTTAAGACGCTTACTTGCGAAAGTTTTTGTCTCCGGTCGTGGGTTCAAATCCCGTTGAGAACATGAATTTTTAGGAGTTGTATTTGACCATACGAGCTACGCCAAGATATTCTGACCAACCTTCGGGTTGTGGACTAAGTTAGATCTTTAGTTTTCGAAGTGAAAACTTCTTTAGGCGCGTTTTGTGATTTTTGGATGGGTAGAAATCTTATGAGCTCACGCCACAAACATGCTAATGTTAAAAGTAACTTTGTAGCGGTCTGGTGGCTCAGTGGTTAAGGTGTCTGACTCAGGAACGAAAGGTCTCCGATTCGAATCCCTGTCTCGGTGGAAATTTTCATAGCACCTTAACCCGACTTTCACCCATGGCACAGCTTGCTGTGTAATGTGCAGTACGCTAGAACGCTTCCGTTGTTCGGATTCCACGATAAACTGTAAGTCCCCTGTAGCTGGTAGAACTATCACGTTCGGTTAACGCGACTCAGACCGGCGGAATGCGCAACCGATAGAAACCCTATCACCAGGTCATTACGACCACACGGAATTATTAACACGTAGTATATCTGCGCTATTAAATATGACCTGTTGCGCGTATGATATTAATAATTTCACTTCTGTTGGTAGTACCCAATCACTGATATCTTTTTATTTGCTGTCATCAGTTTCTCGACTGGTTTGATGCAATCGTCCATCCCTTCCTATCTAGCGCCAACATCTTCATCTCAACATACCCGTTAGATCCCAAGTCCTCAATTATCTGTTTCAAGCATTCTAGTATCTGGCTTCCTCTACAGTTCTTAGCTTCGACTGTTCCCTCCAGCAGCAAATTAACCAATCCTGCATGTCTCAAAATATGACCTACCATCCTGTCCCTTCTTTCTGGAAGACACTTCCACAAATTTCTTTCGTCACGCATCATTTACAAAACTCGTTCTTTCCGTACTTTATTTGTCCACTTAATTTTCTGATTCTTTGTATCGTACCACATTTCGAATGCTCCAATTTTCCTTCTTTCTCATATTCCTAAAGTCCACGCTTCGCTATCATAAAGTTCTGTGCTCCACAAATAGCGTTTTAAAAAGTTCTTTTCAAGTGATAGATCAATATTTGAAAATAAAATATTTCTCTTTTCCATCAGTGATCTTTTTGCTACTGCTATTTCATCAGACATGACAATTAATAAGCTCCAAATGCAGTACTTGCACAAAGTAGACATTTACCTAGTTGGAGCTGTCTGTTAACTAGAAACCATTGTATACCCGTGTCCATACACAAAACACTGTCTTTAAGCCAGGTGTAACCTTTCGATCTAACGTATTTGTGATGGGCCGTTTATTAGAGGGTCGACGAGCACATATCATATATGTAACAAAATTGAAGTTTTTTTTTTCCCTGAGCTGGTCGTATGCTTCTACAGTGAATTTTTGCTGTGCGACAAAATTGTAAGCCAGGGGTGGCCAACTCGCGGCCCGCCTTGAATATTTTTCTGGCGCGCGAGATTCATTAACTTTTACAAAATATATTTTTTTTTATATCGACCAAAGAAGTGAAAACCAATGTATTAAAAAATACATTACTTTTGCATCCATATATTCAAAAATTATCTGTCGAAATTACGAGTATCATTATTATTATATTATCTATGTTTACATATAAGAATAATAGGAAACACAGCAATAATAACTCATTAAATTCAATTTTTGACTCCAAAAAAAAAATGTCTGTAGTGGGTCTAAATCTAATATGGGGATATATAATTTTATATGCGCCTCGCGGAGTTATGATGCATTCCCAAAGTGGCCCGCAAGATCATTTGGGTTGGCCACCCCTGTAGTAAACAATCTTATTCTTCTTCTTCTATGGACGTCTTGCCAATGTCAATGCATAGGCGGAGACCCCTCCATAAACCGTCTGTGAAGATGAACTGGGTTGGTTTCCGGTTGTCTTGTTCGTAAGTGTTGTTGACTGTGATAGTGAGTGTGTTCATGTGTTGTGCAAAGAGACGAAAGAAGGGAGAGGGTGTAACACGGTGCTGGCCCATTCAGGCCTACTCTTCCGAAAGACACCACAGAGGCCGCCAAACCTAACGTCCCCATCCGAGAGACGAATTACCGCCAACAGTGCCGTATGCATTCACTCCATACACCCTGCGGAGAGGTTCGGGATTTAGCTCAGGACCTTTGCTGCTCAAGCTGGCGATTAGGAATTGTGCATCACCACCTCTCCTACTCTGCCGACCAAGACCTGTAGATGAAAATTTCTTCCCCTACCAGGAATCGAACCAACAAACCTTGCGTCAGGTGCCGGGCACCATTACGGTGCAGCAACCAGCTGAGTTACATTATCAGAACCAGAAAGGAAGAGATACTAAATGGAGAAAATATGAAGGTTGGGAAACGGCTAAAGAAGTTGCATAGTGTTAAATACCAGGTGGTTATAATTAAACTTTCCGTATTTAACAACTTATAACACGGAAACTAATTACCATACGAGTACAAAACTTGGTAGCATTGATGTCCAGAGTATGGGGTGCATGATTTCCGTGCGTCACAGCGCCACCGTCCAGTTCCAACTATGGCCGCCAGGTGCCGTGATCAGTGGTGAAGTTCAGCTGCTTCCCCGAAACACCTTTGGAAACGATGGAATTATCAGCCGATTGTTTCCAAATGCTTGGCCGGCACGGTCACCTGACCTCACTCCCCGTCATTTCTGGTTGTGGGGCTACCTGAAGGAGAGGGTTTACCAGGGGAACAGTCACACATGTGCTGATCTGACGCACAGCATATCAAGAGAGGCAGCCAGCATACCTACGGACATGCTTCGTCCTGCTGTGCAGGATGCAATCCTGCGCTTTCAGACTCTTCTGGACACTGATGGTCGCCATATTGAACCTCTTTTGTTGCAGTAATGGTACCGGTGTGTAATGGTATGATGTACCGTAGCAGCACATTAAAAGTGTTTCAATTGAATTGATTCTGCGTTATTTTTCTTCCTCATGTCCTTGACATTAATGCCACCTAGTTTGGTACTCGTACAGTAATTATTTTGCGTGTTAAGCCGCGTATACACTTGAGCATTTGCCCGAATGAGCATACGGGTTGAGAGGAGGGGGTGCGCACGGCCACCCCCCGCATAGCAGTGGGCCACTGTGTTCGGACCCCATGCGGCCCGAACAGGGAACCCAGTCTGCTTTGCGCAAGTGCTGAGTACACTGCAATGGTTAACCGGAATTTGTTACCAGTTATTGTTACATGTATTTGATGCAGTGTTCGAACAACAAATCGAGAAAGCGGTGGTGGAGAAGAAAACTGTTTCAAGAGAGGTTCAACGCTTTAGTATTAAAAACAATAGGACACGAAACAAATGAAAACTTTAAAAATTTTACAAGAATGTCACCTGAGGATTTTCAGTTTATATTGAATAGTGTCAGGCCTACAATTGAGAGGCAAGACACAAGATTTGGAAAATCCATAACTGCCGAAGAACGCCTAGCTGTGACACTGCGATTTCTGGCTTCAGGAGATTCGTACTCGAGTTTCCAGTACCTCTTTAAAATTTCAAAACAAGCAATTGGCAGAATCATACCTGAAACTTGTCAAATTAGGCACGAGACAAGTTTGTCTACAGCAGAGGATTCAATGAAACTGGAGGGGGCAGTCGGCTCATATTGTTCGGTGCGACCGCATACACAAAGCGCGTACCCACTGAGCACGAACAGAGCACGTGCTCACTTTGAAGTACCGACAACCCTCGGATCGGGCTGAGGCATGCGGACCTATTCTGCTCGCCCCGTATACATCTGAGCAAAACGGGCCGAACGCATGCTCATTCGGGGCAAATGCTCAAGTGTATACGCGGCTTTATAAAGTGTTAAATAGGGAAAGTTTAATTATAACCACCCGGTACTTGGGAAATATTGTGGAGCAAAGTGTAACAAATGATGGATATCAAGCTGGATAGCCTAAGATCCGGCTGCATGATTTCTACGACCATCTGTTATTTGATTGAAAGAATTTTTATGTATAATTATTGGTAGCAGATTACGATTCCACCAGTTTGCCTATCAAAATATGACCGCAAGTATTTTTAATAAAGAAATGTTTTAAAAATTCAAAAAAATTTCGAATTGTTTTTTTTTTTTTAATAAATTATAGTTCAGTTCAAAGAGAGACATGTAAAGCGAATAATAAGCTTGCGTTGCCTATGTAAAAGTGGCGACAAGGATGGGTTGCCAGCTGTTTAAGTTAGCGCACCACAACGTCTGACAGACGGTGTGGTGCGCTCTCTCTCTCTCTCTCTCTCTCGCTCTTACATATCTTTAACATCTGGCACCCTTACTTACGGTAACTTTTACATGGGCAACTCAAACTTTTTATGTTCTTTACATGTCTGTCTTTCAAATGAATTAACATTTTTAAAAATAAGTGAACGAAATTTTTTGATTTTTTTAAAATTTCATTAAAAAATACTTGCGGCCATATTTTGATAGGCAACCAGGAACAATCGTATTCTGCTACTAATTTTTTTTGCCGTCATCCATCTTTCAACTGGTTTTATGTAATCCTCCATCCCTTCCTATCTTGTACTAACCTCTTCATGTCTACATATCCCTTACAATCCACGTCGTCAATTATCTGCTTCGTATATTCTAATCTCTGTCTTCCTCTACAGTTATTACATTCCACTGTTCCCTCAACTAACAAATTAACCAATCCAGCATGTCTCAAAATATGACCTACCAGCCTGTCTCTTCTTTCTGTAAGCTTCTTCCACAAACTTCTCTCCTTACCCATCATTTCCAAAACTCGTTCATTTCTTACCTTGTCTGTCCACTTAATTTTCAGCATTCTTTTGTAGCACCACATTTCAAATGCTTCAATTTTCTTTCTTTCTGTTATTCCTAAAGCCCATGTTTCGGTACCATAAACTGCTGTGCTCCACACATAGAGTTTTAAAAAGTTCTTTCTAATTCCTAGATAAATGTTTCAAACTAAAAGATTTCTCTTTTTCATGAAAGCTCTTTTCACTAGTGCTATTTTTCTTTTAACATCATTCTTGCTTCAACTATCGGTTGTAATTTTGCTCCCAAGTAGCAGAATTCACTTACTTCTCCTATTGCATCCGATCCTATTTTTATATTTAATCTACTAGTATTGGTATCATTTCTGCTACATTTCATCACTTTTGTCTTGTTTTGATTTATGTTAAGTCAAAAATCTTCCCTCAGTACTTTGTTCATGCCATTCAGTAACTTCTCAATATCCTCAGCCCGTTGTGCTAACAGGACAATGTCATCAAAAATCGTCTGCTACTAACAATTATACATAAAAATTGCATTCAATCAAATAACAGATGAATGTAGGAATCATGGACTAGAAAGAACGAGGGAAGCGAAAGAAGTCTCAGATCTATGATTTGAGACAACGATGTTCCACGGTGAAAAAAGATATTAATTTATCGACTGTATTACATATATTGCCAAAACCTTAATAGTTATGAAATGTGAAAGAGAAACGAAATTTCTTAGAACCAGAAGAGGAGTAACGGTAATTATCAGCAAAAGGAATGAGAAGATTACCGACGAAACGGAAGAACTCCAACAGGTAAGGCAAAAAATTTTGGGTGAAGCTAAGAATATTAAGAAAGATACAAGGGGAACGGTACATTGGAGGAACAAAGAATAGAAGAATGAGGGGAGTCAAAGTGTGTGCGAAAAAGAGAATTGGACAAGGTGGTGAAGAAGAAAATGGGGAGGTTCATGTTTACACCAGACTTCGTTAATCGCTGTAAAATGTGGATGACGGTAAACAGAATGCTGATTGTTCCTTAGCGGTATTGGCGATGATATTCCTTAGGACGTGAGCTCGACCCCAGATTGGGGTGGATCCCTATTGTCGTTTACTCTGTTTGCAGCCACGGCGAGACGCCATGAATAATTCACCCTACTGCCGCGGGATATTCATCTTGGACGGCAGGACTCCGAGCCTCACTACTACCGTCTCAAAACCTACCCCAAGGACTGTCCAATATGCGGAAAGGGGAGGTGGGAGTAGTTTCGTTTAAATTTAATTTATAATTTGAATTTAGCGCCCAATAAAAGAGATAAACAACGTTAATGGTACGACTGCCTATCGTGTCGGAAGAAGTGTTGTACAAGATCCGTCAAGCTGTCTTATTTGTTTAACAGGTATGATCGAAATAGGACAGGTTCGAACCGTACTACAACTCATCATTATCAAATTTCTATACAACGGAGACTGAAACTATCAAAATTATGTGGAACATAACCATGGTTTAGCAATTCCTAAGCACTAAACAAAAAATAAATAAAAGATATAAAATAATAAATAAGTGATAAATAATAAACGAATTAATAATAATAACATATAAATAAAATAAAACATAAATAGAATTCCGCCTACAAACAACTGTTGTGGTGAATTTTTTTTAATCCCCAGACGCGTTTCGCCCTCATGGTGTGGGGCATCATCAGTGGCTGCAAATGTGTGATTTTACATGTATGCCATTAAAATTATTAAACATAATAGATTTGTCTTTGAACTTGTGATGATTTAAATACAATACATTTGTATTTAATAATTGTAATGATAAACATGTAGAAACATACATTTAAAATCACTGATGATGCTCCAAACCATGAGGGCGAAACGAGTCTGAGGGATAAAAAACATTCGTCACAACAGTTCTTTGTAGACGGAATTTTATTCTCAGATATACTGTGTGGAACACTTTGAGTCTGGTTGTGGTGTGACAGCGTCACCCACAATGAATATAATTAAAGTGTTGTTAATTATATTCATAATTTTATTAATTATATGCAATTTTATTAATTATATTCAATCTTGTGACGTGTAAATAGCGTAAATAATGGGGGTTGTCTGGATAGATTAAACATATGTTAAACCAGGGCAGCCAAAGGTAGAATTGTTGTAAATTTGATTTTCTGTAAAACTCGTGGCTCAGTAAGGTGGTGAATATTGGAGGCTGAAAACTGCCATTTTCGGACGCTCGAGAGTGGGACAATGGGGACCTCGCCGACCTGGCGGCGCCACAGCTTCACAACGGCTATCTTCCGTTAGGCGGGCGCTGACCTCACCCCACTCCGCTACTGCACTGAAGGCCATGCAGAAAACGCGCGGAGGGATGCAGCGAATGCGAAGCGCGAGATAATACACGTGACGACGGACATGTGTAGATAGCCAATCATGAACATTTATTGGGGTCCACAATACTAATTCTAGGGAGTTTGTTACATGTGGAGTGGCGACTTTCGGAGGGAGAAGGAAGAAGCCATCTTAAGCGACACTTGCTGCCGGGACGAGTTGATGAACAGACGTGTCAGCCGGCACGCTCTCGTCTGGTGATCATTGTCTGGTTGTGATCACGCTCTTGCTTTGCGAAGCGAGAGGTTATATGGCATGCCTGCCATTATCTGGAAGTCGTTCTAATAACGCGGTCGTACCCGCTTATTTGGCTTTCACAGCTGCAGTGACATTGAGCGTGTCACGCTACTTCACGGCGATGCTTTTACGGTAATGTACCGGATACAGACGGTCACTATTCATTGGGTTTTAACGGACTTGTGAACCGTTAAGCGGCACTGGGATAAGACTCTGCTCCCGCCACTAAATTACTGAGCTAGTTGATTTTATGTTTCACTGTAAATTTCAAGCATCTTGCTATTTGTAAATTCATTTTTGATGCTTTTCTTTAACTTTATACGGCGCCCCTGGGATAACCCTTTGTTACAGTAAAATGTTAGCTTCAATTTGATGGCCTGTGTTGCCATGTTGTTCAATGTTAACTTTGCTGTTTTTATTTGTTGAAATAAATCATTCAATTTTTTTTGCTTTCATCGGCGGATTGTTAACGTTGGGTATTGCTTGTTTTTTGTTGGTCGAACTATGTTTAAAGTAAAGTTAATTATTACCCGGCCTTGTAAAAGCCATAAGAATCAATAAATGGGATATTATTTTGTGTCTAATACTCATGGTTCTGGTTCCTTTTAGCTCCCCTTTATTATATTTTAATGTAATTTTAATTTTCAGAATTATTAATAATAATTCCCCCCCTCCCTTTTTTATGCAACTCACGTTTTCTGCTCACCCACGTAGCAGCCGTTTCTATTGTATTTACTACATGGTGTAGTAATACTGTGAAATGTAAGCGTCTATAAACTGAATAAGGCTTTCAGCATATGATCCTGAAAGGACTGCATAATCGAAGTCCTAAGATAGCGACAGAATTTTTTTCTTCAAGAAATGCTAAGCTGCCTTAAGCGGGAGCAGGAAATCAATCATTTTAGCGACAGGCAGGCATAACTTGAAAATTATTGAACCCGTTTTGATGGACTTTTTACAGTTTTAACTCCTTAAGTTGTGGCCTAAAATCAGAGGCACTTATAAATCACAACTTGTTAACTTGCAGGGGAGCAGGTGATCAAAATCTTTTGGCGGGGATTACTTCGAAACCTCTCTGGGGTCAGTCTTAAGATGTATGACTGATATATAACATAATGCTACGGAAGTTTCGTAAGTATGACAACGTGTAACATCTGCTACCACCCCAATTACGAACTTAATTAATTAATTTGGAAATATTATTTAATTATGATGTAAATATTGATTGTAATAATGTATATAATATAATTACGGAGCTCGATAAATCCACAGATTACCAAACACATGTCAGTGAGTAGTGTATGTACATCTTTAAGTATGAGATAGAAAATCTTTGGTCTGGTGTGAGACACACAGAGAAAGTAACGGAGAAAGATGTGTGTGTGTGTGTGTGTGTGTGTGTGTGTGTGTGTGTGTGTGTGTGTGTGTGTGTGTGTGTGTGAAGGCGCGATGTTGGTTTTGGACTGCGAGTGTCGTAGTAGCAATATATGAATGTATTAATTATCCGAGAAGTGACATATTGTAATAGTGTTTTTTGTATCGATTGTCTCCGAGCTTTAGTTTGGTTATTAAAACAGCTGACAGTATATGCTAACAACTGCACGTTGTAATTTTCTGTAGAATTAGTGACCAGTTGATTGAGCAATTTTATGACGATTGAATATTATAATACTTAAGGAAGTGACCTCTACTCTGTTTACTTGGGTCAAAAGACGACATATTTAGGGCCACGTCGTCATAAGACCTGCAGAGATACGAGCAAGTTAATTAGTGGAGTTTGCTCGTCTTCGATTGGATAAATTTTAATTGTATGGAGGTTACAAACGGAATACGCATTGATTACCACTTTTCCGCTGATATGGTCAGAAGTCTTGATTTCTGAGAAGAGTATTTTGTGTTTATTTTCGTTGTCTTACCGCTAAGAGAATTGAATTAAAGCGGGATTGAAACTAGCCAAGTCGTATCCCGTAACAGTAGCTGCGAACAAACTCGAATAGAGCTATTCAGCCGCGTTGTCACAGCAAGTAGCATATTCGCGTCGTATTTGGACGGGCAGGCAGACAACAGAGGCGACATTTAAACCAATAAGCAGTAACAAAACCTGTCGCTTTGTCAGCTGTGTAAACAAACCGCGCAGGTGACAGTACAATACGATAAACAGCCCCAGCGCAGCGCAGCAGCGGCTGTGTTAAAGCGTCGCCACTCGTCTGCAGGGCTGCCACTAAACAGTCCCGACTTGTTAGCAGCCTCTCCGCGCGCACAATGGTGGCAGCCCTGCGCCGCGGGGCACTCACACAGGAACACACCCCCTTTTTTAATTTTTTTATTGTTCTCTCTGATTATTCCGTCCCTACCCGCCCGACACGTCGCCTGCTATTACAGGCAACTATATCGGGCAGCTAGATTCACGCATTTTGAGAGAGTGCTGAAGTTGTGTAGACGTACGGGGTACAAAGAACGGTGAGTACGCATTTACTAGGCTACGGCAAATGGATCAGACCTTTTCAGAGCCAATTTACAGTCACCAGTTTGTTGTGATATGTAAAGCTGGAGACAGTTTCGAGTTAGGCAGGATGTTAATTGTGCCACTGGTATACTAGCCAACATCATTACGGTTTTTCGGACCGGCTGAATAAATTCTGTTTTGTCATAGAATACTTTTTTTTTACTTATGGCTTTACGCCTTGTCGACGTCGAGGTCATTAGAGGCGAAGTCTTTACCTTTTAGGTTGGCAGTTGTGTCATCCTCGTCGGACTGTCACGGCTGAGAAACGGAATCTATAGGTCGCTGTCTTCTTGTAGACGCGTTATAGCGAAGTCAGCGCAAAACTCAGTATTACCCGTATGAAATGCTTTTTGCCCATTGCATATTCTCATTAAAATAAGCTGAATATGTACATTGGCGTCAAAGTCTTTCTTACAACCTTGCGTATGTTACAAATCTAAAGAAAATAAAATGATCGCCCAAGATTTCAGGTATAATTAATCTAGTACACGTTCATTAATATAGTAGAATACGGCATGGAATGTGGAGAAAAGCATCACATTACATTCGCATTCAGGTTGTGTACACAGAATTATGATGTCAGATATAGCTCCTGTATTTGACCCAAAACTACGCCACCAAATAGAAAAAAAAATTATTTTACCAAGGTTTACAACCCAGTTCCCTCAATTCTGTGGTACATCTTCTCATCACCCTATCATCCTCCTCTTGCCCAGTGTAGCCATTAATCCGATTTATCCTCTTCTTATACTCTCATTGAAGTAAATACCTATATTTTACAAATGTCTTGCTAACCGGATGATAATCCATGACTTTGTTACAAGAAAAACTTTTTTTTCCTGTTCTAAACCCAGTTTTTGTGCATCAGCTAACCATTCTTTAAAATCTTGTAATGGTAATAAATGAATAAAATCGATTGGCACTCATTGGGAACTGCTGATAGAAGTAAAAATTTAACACTATGCATACCATACGCGGAACACGTCATACTTACAGCTAAAGATATAATAAATAACAATAATTCCGTGCGGGCGTAATTACCTGGTGACAAAGTTTCCGTTCGCTGCTCATTCCGCCCTGTCTTAGCCGCCTTAACCTAACCAGGTAGTGCTACCAGGTACAAGGGACCTACGGTTTAACGTGGAACCCGAACCTCGGAAGCGTTCTGGTGTACTTCACATTACACATCAAGCTTTTCCAGAAGTGAAGGTCGGGTAAAAAGTTTATGAAAATTCCCACTAAGACAGGGCTTAGAACCGAGCACCTTTCGATCTACAGTCAGACGGCTAAAGCACTGAGCCACCAGACCATTACAGATATACTGTTAACATTAGTATGTCGGTGGCGCGAACTCGTAAGCCAAAAATTGCCCAATGTGCCAAAAAAAGTTTGCACTTCAGATCTAAAAATCTAACTTAGTTCAAAACGCGAAAGTCGGTCGAATCTTTCCTGAAGGAGGTGCACCAATCTACTGTGTCAGAGGCAGCAAGGCTAATTCTTTTCCTCAGGAGTGCGTCTGTAAACCACGTAGCTCCATTTTAATGTCTTGTGAAACCTCCCCCCCCCCCCCCCCCCCCCCACGTAGCCTGACGTAGCTTTTGCCTCTATCCACGCGTAGAACGTAACTTTTTTTCCTGTTGATTCCAGAAGACATTTTGTACTGTTTTCTCTTTTCAGACTATCGTAAATTACAAGCAAGAATAATTAAATGAGGCAAATAAATATTCACATGCTGTTGTATGTAATGTATGTTATTTTAACTATGACGAATAATATGAATGGAAAGATACGTGGCTTGGTTCTGAACCTCCTCCTCCCCCCCCCCCCCCCCTCACGCAGGTCAGCGTTGCTTTCCAGCCAATCCCTCCCTCCTATAGAACGAGCCACGTAGTTTATGGACGTTCCACAGGGGCCTACATTTTAACGTGGAATCAGAACCACGGAACGTCCCTGCATAGATCATATAATCAAATACAACTCCTAACGATCCCTGCTCACCAGGGGATGTGAACCGACGACTGGAGAGAGAAATTTACGGAAGTAACCGCTGAGCTACCAGACCGCCTTGTTTTGAGGTATACGCGTGCTAAGTACTATCAAAATCGGATAAAAATTGTGAATTTGTGTGAACAACGTTGACAGAGATTAAGGTGGGATGCTTCCTTCAAAAGGCCATGGCCGAAATCTTTCCCATTCCCTGCCCCTCATCCTTTCCCGTCTCTAAAGACCTCGCTGTTAGAGAGACGTTAAGCAGATAAAAAAAATAAAAATTAAAAATAAAAAGAATAAAAAAGAAATTATGGTGAGGTGGGAAAGGAGGAGAGGGTTTAGGTTTTTGTAAATCAAACGTACACAGTATTTTTCTATTTCTTTTAAAGTAGACACACAAATTTCCATCAAAATCGGATAAAAATTGTGTGGCTTTATGAAGAACATTAACAGAAAAAAAGCAAACAAATATTCATTTTTTCTTATGTATTAGATACAAGTATAATCTATACTTTCACGGCTGTCCAAACGCAATACGTCATACTTATAGCTACAGATATACTGTCAACGTTAGTATGTTGGTGACGCGAACGATTCTACCCATCCTAAAAGCGTCCAAGGCGCATATCATATGCACAACACGTCATCACATGTCGGTGGCGGCAAGTCGCGGGTCATAGATTTACCCTCGCCCATAACATCGCCTATGCGCCTATAAAAGATTTCGCTTAAAAAATTCTGTCGTCGCAAGCCGTAAGAGATTTGATGGGTCGCCCCGGGCGCTGAGACGGAATCTGAGGTTAGTTACACCCTGGCGGACAGCTCTTATCTCGGGCGTTAATCGCCTTTGTCCGCAATTCAAAGCCCGCCGGCCATTGACGGCGGCGATAATGGCAGGCCTCAATATTACAACACAGCCACCGTTCTGGTCGATACTGTAATGCGATAGCTCGTCAAACTGATCGACCACGCCCACGCGACGAGTACGCAAAGTGTTGCCGCCTCAGCTGCAAGGATGACGCACGAATCTGATCCTATAGTCACTACCAACACTCAAATCCAGTTACGAATAACATATGACAATAAAGTATTCCTCACGAACTGCTGGGAATACCAGGGGTTTATTCAGGGGGGGATAGGGGGGTCAACCCCACTCCCCCAAAAGTATCTAGGTTCACCCCCGACATGTTAATTTTGGAGACTTTTTTTAGCTCTACTAATTCGAGGACCGAGGAGACTATAAAGCCTACCCCTTGCCCGACTCAAGCCTCCTCCCACCACCAAAACCAAAATCCACTCAAGCATAGCCCCCCCCCCCCAAAACCAAACTCTAGATCTTTTACCCTCCAGTCACTTTTCCATTTACGTCTTTAATATCTCGGCGAGGCCATCCATTTGAAATGTCTCAGCCATCATCATTTTGCTTTCTTTTTTTTGTGTAAGGTTCAATTTTAATAAATTTACTCACTTTGAGCGGTGGCTTACTTGTGTTTTTGATTCATTAAATCCCAAATATGATTCTTACTGTCCCATTGTTAAGATAACTCATGCTTATTAATATGATCTACTATATAATATCATAAGCTCACTCATTCAATCACTTCGATAGCTATTGGCTGGAGAACGGTGTCACGTGTCATCCTTCGCTCGCAAAACAGCGACCAGAGATACCATTAGAAGAAATTTGTCTTTATGTCCACAATTTAATAGCTAAGCAACTGCTACCAAATGAATTGCCATAATACATTCATTAAGTTTGTTTTTCGTAGCGTTTCATAGTTAAAAAAATATCGATAAAATTTACATCTGAAAAAGATGGATATGCTTTCCAATAACATGTTTCTAATGAAAGCAACATAAAAAACTATAAAAAATTAAAATTATTCATGGTCTCTGCTGTAACCACGCACGCCAATTGTCATTCCGGCTTAGGATAAATTTCAATTGAATTAAAACGTTCACTAATGTTTTTTTTTTTTTTTTTTTTTTAACAGTTTAACGTCCCTTTTTAACAACGTGGTCTTTAGAGACGGGAAAGGATGGGGGCAAGGAATGGGAAGGAATTCGGCCATGGCCTTTTGAAGGAAGCATCCCGGCATTCACCTGGAGTGATTTGGGGAAACCCAAATCTGGATGCCCGGACGGGGATTCGAACCGCCGTCCTCCCGAATGCGAGGCCAGAACGCTATCCGTTACACCACCACGCTCGGTCCACTAATGTTGTTGCTTGACCAAAATTTATGCATTATGGTTTATTTGCTTTTTAGGTATTTTACTGACAACTTTCGTTAATGGTCTTTCTTTATGTTTGCTGTACGTGAGTTATTAGGTTATTTTAAGTGGGAATCAGATCAAATATGTTGCCGAATCAATTCATTTCTTTGGAGTTGCCCAACTGTTTGATAATATGGAATGTTTATTAAATTCTCAGGCCGTTAAATATAAAATGACCAATGATTACTTTATGAGTGTTTCGCCAGTCTCAGTCAAATACAACGTGATGCTTTCGAAGCAAACAGGATTTTATTAAATTTTTCAGAATGACCTTTAAGGAGACTTTTTTTTTAGCTCTACTAATCCGAGGAGACTATAAAGACTACCCCTTGCCTGACTCAAGGCCCCCCCCCCCCCAAAACCAAAATCCACTCAAGCCAAGCTCCTCCCCCAAAAACCAAACTCTAGGTCTTTTACCCTCAAGTCATTTTTCCATTTACGAAGTCAGGTTTGTATTTAAGCAATTTTACGATTGCGCTATCGCCCCTGTTTGTTTTTAATACCTACCACTATTAATGCTTATGAGTTCTTCAAGCTCAAAAGATTTTCACCCCGAAACACGGGTCAAGTTTATGTTTGGTCAGATCAGGTCAACCTATCATAATCTTTTATCCTAAACACTGGAGCAAATGCGAGACCAGTGGCGATACGCAAAAAATGGTCATGGGCTTACACTAGTATAAAATAATTTTATGTCTAATCAGTTGTTAATCTAAGAAAATTATGTGACTAAAATGCACAATATGTGGGTACCATACTACACCACGATATTCAAGCACAGGTCTGACCAGATTTTGTAACTCCATGCCCACACTTCTATGAAACGTCGCCCGCCCTCCGCCATTCACTGCCATTATTTTCTTGGCAGTCTACTTTGGAGTTCTTGTCTCTCGACATTTTCTCCTTATTCATTGGATGGTGCATTACGTCACTTTGGGTGTGTCGTATTGGTTGGCGTTATGTGATTAGCTTTTTATTTTGTCTTTTTAATGTTGCCTGAGCAATGCTAACGGTCTTCTGTGCCGGCCGGTGGGAACTTCATATCGACCGAGCACGCTGACCAGTGGGTTGTTACTCGTCTCAGCTTTCCGATAAAACGCCGTAGCGAGTGCTCGGAAGCGGTCTTTAATGGGTGGTACGCCTGCCGCCTCGTGCAGCGCCGCAGTCGGGAAGCGCGATGGCAGGTGTAGGGCGCGCTTCAGCGCCCTGTTCTGGATGACTTGAAGCCGGTTGACGTGTTTGTCCGCCGCGTAGCCCCACACTGGGCAGGCGTACTCAAGAAGTGGCCTGACCAGTGTGAGGTAGATCTTTACGCCCAGTGCAGGTGGAAGCGCACTGGTCCTGTTCAGCAGAGGGTAAAGATCATGCAGTCTTCCGCTGGCCCTCCTGCGTACTTCATTTATGTGTGATTGCCACGTGAGCTTGGAGTCGAGTGTGACTCCAAGGTATTTTAACGTTGTCTTCCATGGAATGTCTACTCCTTGGAGTTTCAGTACTGGATCCGCGTGGTTCCTGTTCCTCGGACCGTATTTCCTAGTGATGACAATCGCCTGGGTCTTCGCGGCGTTTACTTCTATACGCCATCTGCGTGCCCAGGCCTCCGTCTGCTGGAGTATATCTTGTAGCCTTCTGGTGGCGATGGCTCTGCTACGGCTGCTGGTGACATAAGCTGTGTCATCAGCGTAGGTAGCCGTCTGCACTCGGACCGCCGTGGGAACGTCGGCCGTGTAGAGGGAGTAGAGTGTTGGACCCAGTACGGACCCCTGAGGGACTCCTGCCATGATGCGCCTTCGCGTTGAAGTTTTCCCGTCGACTCTTACATGAAAAGTTCTTCCAAGCAGGTACGAACGGATCATCTTCACTAAGGGCCCCGGGAAGCCTTGTTGGTACAGTTTAAGTAGGAGCCCTGTGTGCCACACCGAATCAAATGCTCTTGCGATGTCGAGCGACACGAGGGCACAGTATTCCTTGTGCAGGAAAGCTCGTGTCGCGGACTCCACGATGCGTAGCACCTGTTGTGACGTGGAGTGGCCACGCCGGAAGCCGAACTGATGCGCGGGTAGGATGTTATTCGCCTCGATGTAGGAGTTAATCCTTTTCAGGAGCAGCCGCTCGAAGATCTTACTGACGGACGGCAAGAGGCTGATCGGCCGATAGTGCTGAGGAAAGATGGGATCTTTCTCGCTCTTGTGTACCGCCACGACTTCGGCGTGTTTCCACCGACGTGGGTACCTCTTCGTAAGCAGGATTCTGTTAAATAGGTTCGCTAGGTACACCGAGGCCTCAGGCGGCAGGTTCCTCAAGCACCGATTTGGAATCCCATCGTGGCCGGGTGCTTTGTCCAGCTGCAGCTTCGCCAAGCAACTAGCCACCTCCGCTGGGGAGATCGGTTCTATTTGCTCTTCACCATCATCAGCGTCGAGATATACTCGTAGACGGCGTCGAGCAGCGCGCAGTTTCCCGGTCATTTACGTTTACATCAGATGGGCGGAAGTTTCTTTCGAAGCTGTCAGCCAGGGCATTGGCCTTGGCCGCTGGCTTGTAGACGAGCCCATTCACGCCGTGCAGAGGTGGGATGCGCTGTTTTCTCTTAGTGAATTTGCGGGTCTGCTCCCACATGGTTCCATCATCAGGCTTGAGCGACGATACGCGGGCATCCCACTCCCGGTTCCGGTGCTCGACCAGTGCCGCTTTCAGTTCCTTCTGTAGCCTGTTAAGGAGTCTCTTGGTCACCGGATTTCTGGTAATTTTCCACTCCTTGCTGACACGGTTCTTGTGCCGGATAGCCGCGATTAAGTGTGGTGGAAGCTGTTGCGTAGCAATTGGTCTTCGGTTGCGCAGAGGTGTGGATGCTGACGTGGCGTCCTTGACTATTTCTTCGAAGGCGCGCAGTGCCGCATCCACGTCTTCGACTCGCTGGTTGGCTAGAGCGGTAGAGACGAGTTGTCGGTAGCTTGCCCAGTCAGTGTTGCGGAAATCTGGGTGAATCTCTTCTGTTTCCTGCCACGGTCCAACATCCACTGCAACTATCACCGGCGAATGGTCAGACGACATCCGGTTGATAGTGGTCGCGTCGATGAATCCAGTGAGGCCTTTGGTCACCGCTATGTCTATGACATCCGGCCGATAACCGCTGGCTGGGAAGTGTGTAGGCTCTTCCTGGGCCCCACACACACATGTTGTGTCTGAGGGCTAGGCGTCTCAGTAAGTTGCCAGCTGGATTCTTGATTCGACTGTTCCAATCGGGGTGTTTCGCATTGAAGTCCACCACGATCAGAACCTTGCCCTGATTGTTCGCCAGCGCGGTTGAGATCGGCTTCCACCATCTGCCTGGTGGGGGGCCGGTAGGACTGCCACGACCGTAAGTTACCGGTAACAGTGGTAACCTCTACTCCGACGGCTTCTATTTGCTGCATTGGCGGTAGAATCACTTGGCAGTGCGGTATCCTCCGTTTGATGAAGACCGCAACTCCTCCCCCGGCGGTGAGGCGGTCTCGTCTGTAGCAGCAGTAGTTAGCTGCTGAAACACGGAGTCCCGGCTTGAGGGGGATTCGCTGATGAGGCAGACATCTATACTGCTCCCTCAGAAATTGGCCGGAACTCAATCATCTGTGAATACATGCCATTGGCGTTCCATATGCAGAATTTGAGATTCCGTATGTGGGGTCCTCTATCCATTGTGGTTGTGACATTTGCATATGGGAGAGGCCGTAGCCGACGTCGCTGAGGCATGCATGCTGCTTGTCATGGTGTCCATTTTCTGAATTAGAGTGACCATCAAATTCATTACGGTATTCATCATGGTGATGAGTTGCTCCATGGTGTCTGCAGGTGCTTGTGCGGCCCGCTGCATCCTTCGCTGGATAGGATTTGGTCTGGCTGCAGGTTGCCTAGGTTCTTGTATAGCAGTCTCTGTTGGTTCTTGCAACCCCCCTGGGCTGTCAGGAGGATTTCCATTTGGTGGGACGCCGAAGTAGCTGCAGCAAACGTACGGTTGTCTCTGCGGTTGTTGTTTATCTTCTTGGCAGGTTGCCTCTTGCCCGTTGCTGCTGGCCCAGGTGTAGCTGCCAGCTGCCGCCCCTGGTCTGCTGACTGTTCTTTCTTCTTTTCAAGGTTCTCTCTTGTGGTGTTCGTCCCTCGAAGTCGATCGCGTGCCCTCTTATAAGCGCTGCAGCCCTTATAGCTGGCAACGTGGTTGCCGCCACAGTTGTGGCATTTGGCGGTGTCCTTTGTCTTCGCTGCAGTGCAGTTGTTGGAGTCGTGCGGGCCGGCGCATTTAACGCAGACCGACTTCATCCTGCAATGCCGGGCCACGTGTCCAAACAGCTGGCAGTTGTAGCATTGGGGAGGCCCGGCTGAGGAGCGTAACTTCTCTGTGGTAACCTTCAGGTGACATATGCTTTCCACCTGGAAGATTCCACGGTTCTCCACAGTATCTGGTACTACTGCCAGAAAAAGCGGCATTTCAACGTTCGTTCCTGGGCGTCTTAGTTGGGCAACAGCTTGGATGTCGTAGCCCATGGTGATCAGTTCCTCTTTGAGATCGGCGACTGGAAAAGAACGTGGTATTCCCCTGAACACCACCTTAAGTCGCTTAACTTCGCCAGTAGGGAAGGTAAAATACGGAGTCTGCATTTGGTCCAGTTGCTTCGTCACGGCGGAGTAGTCTTCCACGGTGGTAAACGTAAATTTAATTTTATCTCCGCCCGCTGTTTTGGCAGAGAATGGGTCTTTGGTAATCTTCTTCACCCATTCATGGAGCTTCTTATAACTCTCTTGGAATTCCACCACGATGGGCGGAATGTGTGGACTTCTGTTTCTGGGAGGCTCTTCTTCTTGTAGCGGTGCGAACTGGTTGGAGGTTTCCATCCGCTCGGGCTCAGTCGACGGCAGCGGCTTGCTCGTGCGGCGAGCCAACACGAACCCCTCGCTGTCGGGTAAATCTTCTGCTGTGCTGCTTCCAGGCGTTGCAGTCTGGCAGCTGTTAGCGGCTATTTCTTCTTCGGTGGTCTTCCTGTAATTTATCTTCACAGCACCTCCGGGCCGAGCCGAGGTACTTGGCTCGGGGAAGCTGAAAGCCCCCTTGAGAGTCTTCTTTGCAGCTTTCTTGCCTTTGCTAGGCGCCGAGAGCTGTGACACCGGCACGCTGATTTTATAGTTGACACCTCTCACATCATTCTTAGAAATCTTCGTCTTGCCGGAAGAAGGCGGAGAGGTTCTCCTCTTTGTAGCACGGTTGTCTACAGGACCGTGGGCTATCCCAGTCGTCAGCTGCGAGTAATAAGCGTTCCGATCAGAATCCATTTCCAAGTCCATTGTGGTTTGCTGGGTCGTCATAGGCGGTGGCTGTATTGATCCATTTGAAGCCCCACTCAAGTCCGTTTCCGTATGCTCAGTCGTCGACATTGCCGCGGTTGCCGCCGGCAAAGCCGAGTGCACTGGGGCACTCGGCCCGCCTGGCGCGGCAGCGCAGCTAGCACTTTCCTCATCGCTCGTCATAACAGCACGGCGGCAGACTCGGAACTTGCCACCTTGGCATCCCTCTATGAAACGTCTCCTCATCGCCATCCTCTTATATAAAATGCGTGATCTGGAAACTGCGCAAGTCGTCTATAACTATTGGCTGGGAAACGGTCACGTGCCAGCCGTCATTCGCGAATGAACAGCCACTAAAAGCTACAATCGTTCCTTCATGTTGCTTTTTTTTTATTTACCACAACTAGATGCAGAAATTCATGTAGGAGAATGGTATTCAATGTTTACGATATAATCTGTATCAGTGATTAGAACTAGCTTAAATCATAACCTAAGAAATTTTTTGGTAGAAGATAAGAAACAATAAAGTTTATTAAAAACTCAGAGAAATTTTACATGAACCGTACGCAATCGCAAAATGTGTCACTCAAATAAATAACAATTATCCGTTTTAGAAATTATTGTCTCCGTCGTTTAAAGTAAAATGCATTTATTTAAATAAAATCCTAACCAAATACTCTGATAATCTAACCAGAGTAAGGTACTCATATCAGGAAAGATATCATTAAAAATGATCCTTATTCGTTTTTCCTTATACAAGCTTTTCCAGAATAAATTCCTACTACCATCATAGATGATACCCTTAGTTTTTTTTATATATGTGTTAGCTATTAAATGAGATTCCAGTTTACCTTTTTATGTAGATTTAAATCATCAAGTATATGACTATGTCTTGCCGCAGAATAACAGCCACCAGAGATATTGGAAATTAGATGTTATGTTCACAGTTTAATACATACGCAACTGTTATGAAATTAATTGCCATAATACAGTTACAAAGTTTGCTTTTCGTAGAATTTATTCTTAAAAAATGTGAAAAATATTTCGGTTGAAAAATCGTGAAACTACTATTACATTTCAGTAACATGTCGCTTATGAAAGCAACATTGAAACAATGTAAATTGCTTTCATAAGGGTTGTTTATGTTACTGAAGGTATTACTACTTGCGGATGGAAGTAGTTCCATAATTATTGGGATGAATTGTACTGGAACAGGAATACAACT
>CM061918.1:78350329-78395700 GCA_031002005.1 Vandiemenella viatica
GCGTCTCGTCTCCGCTAGCAGAGGCTGCCCTGTTCCCATGGCGCGGAACAATCTCAACTGTTTGAGACCTCTATCCACTTTACTCCTTGGCTACAACCATTGAAATCTTTCACTTTCTTTTAAAATAGCAAAAGACAAGTGTTTCTTTCTTCTTCCTGGTTCGACTTAGACACGTTAAGGCGCGTTCCCACGATCCCTTGTAACGAAGGCGAGACGGGACGGGACCTCATTAGCCGAAGTGTAGGGACGACCGCGGGCCACAGGTTAGTCCTAGCTTACCTCGCCGCCACCTCCACACCACGTTACCTAGTGTCGTTTGGCACAGAGCACTTTACAGCAACAGAAGGGGTGCGCACAGCTGCTGCAAACCGATCGCAACAGCGCACCGCTACACACGCCTGTGATGTTTACCGACTCAGAGTGGGTAGCTGCGTCTCGTCTCCGCTAACAGAGACGGCTCTGTTCCCATGGCGTGTGGTCGAGTATTCGTCCCGTCCCGTCCCGTCCCGTCTCACCTTCGTTACAAGGGATCGTGGGAACGCGCCTTAAGGCACAGGTGCGGATGACGCTTGGGTTAGCTCTCCAGCTAGATCTGGTCAACTTGCTTAAGATATTGTTGCGTAATAATACTTTCATCTTGACATTACGACAGCGGCTTTTAAAAGTGAGACCTCTATCAAGAGTTACGCTGAGGTATTTTGGGTTTTCACTGTGTGGCAGAGTCGATCCATTCCTGGTCACATTCAGCTGTCGCTTAGCGCATTTATTGTGGGAAACCGGCTTTAACAATTTTCTGTGACTCTTAAGCGCTCTCTGCTACATAAAGAAACACAGTATCTCTGACGAAGATGGCAGCATGTCAGCTGTATTATTAGATAGGCAAATAAAAACACGGCGTGCCCGGAAAATCTAGATATTATTAATCCCGTATGTGTCCATATAGTATGTGCGAACACGTGACGCTCCAGTTGATAAAGTGGTTGGGGCGAGCGGTTGGTTTTTTGTGTGGTACCCGGGTCTCAGGCACGCGGTATTTCCCCGGGGCTGCAGGGTCCATATTGGTCGCTCGTTGCTCTCTTATTCATGGCCGCTCCGCTTTGGCAATCGAGTCGTGCTGCTCCCTGTCTCTTGAGGCGACAGCTGGTAGGGAAGACCCTCAACTCACTCTAGCCACAACTATCTGTGGGCTTCCGAATACACGCGTTGACTAAAGAGTTAAATGTTGTGCATAATCGCCTTCTCTGGATACAGTAATAAATACTCTGTCGAACTGCTGCTCGCATGAGTTGGTGATACTTCGTATTAATCTGGTCTAAAGGATTCTTCTTAAGATCGCGGAAATTAATTGTTCGCTGCAGACTAATCACAAATAGGAAATGTTTGTATTACGTAATATGATGTGAAATATTGCATAAAACTAACACTCAAATTACTCTCGTACTGTAAAACAGATTTATTAAGAGACTAGCTTCAAAGCCCGTCAAACAGTTGTCATCCTTGTCCATGCTAATATTTAAATCACTAAAAATCAAGGCTTTAATCTTACTCGGATGAGAAACTGTAATGAAAACATCTACATCGGAAGATTATAAATAAATAGAAAGAAACTATTAATTAATATGTTGATTCAAACGAAAGAGATACTTTTCTTCTAGTGTTCTGTCAATTCATTTCTTTGCAATCGATTTACTAAATAGATTTGTCATTTACTGAAGTTTCAGGTGTCATTCTCGTCCAGGTTGCTAATACAACGCTAGAAAATCGGAACTTCAATCATACCCGTATGGCGTATACTTACGCTAGGCCACGTAGTATTAGGTTTAATCGTGTTCCAGACTGCATAGATTACGATCGGTGTGGAAGTACTTTCATCCAAACGAAGTAACGACTAAAACAAAATTGCCGTATCATGAAAGTAACCTAGTTATTCAAAAATCTTAAATGATTTGTTCCCTGTGTTGTTACGAGAGATACTAATATTTCTGCCCAAAATTAAATCTCCCCTCGCACGCACATTAATACATTCACTTGATCCCATAATTCTTAGTTTACTGTAGCAGATCTCAGAGAATATAACGAAAAATCTACATCGAATAATTATAAATAAACAAAAATCAAGTAATAATTTCTATGCTGATTTAAACAAAATACCTGCTTTTGTTACAGTGTTCTGACAGTCATTTCTTTGCAGTTGCTTGGAAATATAAAATTGTTATTAAGTAAAGCGCATAACATCGGTTTATTAATAACATCTGCTGTATAGTGCCATTCGGCGCTTCAGGCCAAATAAAAAAAATAAAAAATTAATAACATCTCTGGTCGTTGTTAGTTCAGCAAAGCCTGCTGGGAGCGCGACACCAGTGTCACGGATACAATGACGAGCTTTAACCTTTCATTAGTATTGATAAATCTATTGAAACTCTGAATTGGGATCCAAATACTCGGCAGATTTCGATTTTCCACGGTGATCCGAAAGAACGCCGGGATGGTTCCTTCAAAAAACCAAAAAGTAACTCCTTCCAGTTCCAAGCCCTCATTCCTTCCGACCTCTAGTGAAATCGACGAGGCAAAAAAAAAAAAAAAAAAAAAAAAAAAATCCTATAGAGAGAAAATGATAATATGCGGCCTGATTCTTTCTGAGCTGACCTGGTTGTTGAAGTCAGCTAATTAACGTCATCTAATTAGGAAAGCTCAGTACTGGCAATCTGTCAGCACCACGTCTCCCTTATTCAGTTTGTTCCCACATTAATTGTCTATCTACATCTACATCTATACTCTGCAAATCACAAATACTGTAGGTGGGAGAGGGTGCTAAGCACCAATCCTAATTTAGTGCATTCCAATCCAGAATAGAACGAGGAAAGAAAGCATACATAAATGTATCAGCACAGCATCTTATTTCTCGAATCTTATCCTCCCTGTCATTGCGACCTAAATAGGTTGGCCCCTCCACCTGTGCAGGCAACTTTACGCCCCTTCGCCTTAGTTAACAACAAATAGTGGAGCAGTAGCTAATTGTGTCCCTAAAGCTATCCCAGTTTTTGCGTGATGCCTGGACAGAGGGACATACAGATGTACACTATTAAACGGTAGCACACAGCGAATCAGTTGGTTTGAATTCCGCAGTTGTTCCTTAGCGCAGAGCACAGGCAATCTCATTCCCGCCGCTTCGTAACAGTGCACAGCAAGTGCTCAGGTAGGGAGAGGGCCGCTTTCGGTTTTTGTGGGGACCAAATCCTGCTTTGAGAGGCGCGATCGAGCTCCGACTGAACGACCTCTGCATTTCCAATAGACCCGGCGCCAAAGAGCGCAGCCTCAAAGAGATCAGCGCCGCGGGCCGCTCTTTGATTTCTCCAGAGGGCGTGCTGGCCTCAATCCGCCGTCGAGATTCTCCAAAATTTATCACAAGTGGCGTTTACACGACGAAGGAACCACCCGGAAAATACAAGAAATTGCATCCAGAGCAATATGTCCTAGTTATACGTAAAGCAACAAAGAAAGAGAAGATACAATCGCGAAAGAATCCTACCTGCATTGAAATGCTAAGATATAATGTTACTAAAATAGAAGTTTAAAAGTTCTGGTAACGGCGTGTGTATTCGTAGCTGGTGAGTACACAAATTCATTTTCTGAGTTATAAGCTAAAAAGGCATCACAATCCGACATTTGATTCAGACACAGAAGTCTTTTGAAAAAAGTGACCCTGAATCTTGTAACAAACATTTTGGATGTTGGAATGATAAGCTTAAAAGGTGTGCAGTAAGAATAAAACATAAATCTAATAATATGTTTAGACTGGTAAACAAGTGATAATTGAAGCACAGGAAATTTATGAGAGAAACTACGACAGGAGAAATGCTAACAAACACGAAAGGAAATCATATGCTCCGATTTCTAGGTCGTAATTTAAAACAGTGTTCACCGGAAGATAAATCGATTGCATAAAAAGCACTGGTGCGTCCTCACTTAGAATATTATTGTTCTGTATGTGGCTCCCATCAAAAGGGGTTAATGGAAGCATTGGAGAAGGTCCAAAGAAGATCTGCCCGATTCGTGACAGGTATAAATATATACAGGGTGTTACAAAAAGGTACGGCCAAACTTTCAGGAAACATTCCTCACACACAAACAAAGAAAATATGTTATGTGGAAATGTGTCCGGAAACGCTTACTTTCCATGTTAGAGACTCTTCGTGCTCGTATTGTGGAAGGTTGTGATACAATACGCCATTCTCCAAGGCTGCATCAGCGCATCAGGGATTCCATGCGACGGAGGGTGGATGCATGTATCCTCGCTAACGGAGGACAATTTGAACATTTCCTGTAACAAAGTGTTTGAAGTCACGCTGGTACGTTCTGTTGCTGTGTGTTTCCATTCCATGTTTAATGTGATTTGAAGAGAAGTAATAAAATAAGCTCTAACATTGAAAGTAAGCGTTTCCGGACAAATGTCCACATAACATATTTTCTTTGTTTGTGTGTGAGGAATGTTTCCTGAAAGTTTGGCCGTTCCTTTTTGTAACACCCTGTATATATGGAGGGAAAACGTAAGTGTGATGTTGAAGGAATTAGGTTGGGAAGACCTGGAACACCGAAGGTGTTGCTCTCGACAGAAACTAATAGAAAAATTCATAACTGACCTATTTCAGGAAGACAGCGAACACATATTACTACCAGCAACATCTATATCTAGGAATGACGGAGAAAATAAGAGAAATCAGGGTCAGAACCGATTTATTTCTATAGCCTACTCATTTTTTGCACAAGCGATCCAGGAATGGAATAGGAAGGATTTATCAAGCAAGAATAATTAGAATCCAATAGGAGCAGGTCTCGATAAACCGCTCCGGCCATTCTGATCCGGGTTTTCCATGATTTTCCCAGATAACTCCAGGTGAATACCGGGATGGTTCCTCAAAATAGCCTATGAGCGCCTCCTGCCATACCTGGTATATACATTCCTACACACAAATGGTTACACATTGTGATAGGTGCAATACACCCTCCGCCACCCACTTTTAGTGAATCGCAGAGTAATAATAATACGAGGTGCATTCAAGTTCTAAGGCCTACAATTTTTTTTGTCCAGACTGGAAAGAAATAGAAATATTTGCATTGTTTTAAAATGAGTGTGCACTTGTTTTTATTACGTGACAGAGATGGCAGCACTGTACGTCAGATAGAACTCTAGCGGCAGCGTCGAGAATGAGAACTGATTTAGATACTTAAAATGGCAACATTTTCCTTACTCGAACAGCGTGCAATCATTCGTTTTCTGAATTTGCGTGGTGTGACACCAAACAAAATTCATCGACATGTGGTGATCAAGTTATGGATGTGTCGAAAGTGCGTTCGTGGGTGCGACAGTTTAATGAAGGCAGAACATCATGTGACAACAAACCAAAACAATCTCAGCCTCGCACAAGCTGGTCTGACGACATGATCGAGCAAGTGGAGAGACTTGCTTTGGGGGATCGCCGAATGGCTGTTGAATATATCGCCTCCAGTGTTAGCATTTCCGTGGGTTCTGTACACACAATCCTGCATGACGACCTGAAAATGCGAAAAGTGTCCTCCAGGTGGGTGCCACGAATGCTGACGGACCACAACGCACCCGCACACCAGGCTAACGTTACGCAACAGTTTATTTGTGAAAACAACTTTGAGTGATTAGTAATAGTAAAGGTCGGCTTGTGTAGTGGGTGGGCAGAGTCGGGTGTCAGACAGTCCCTATTAACAAAGAGAAAAACTATCGCTCGCGGCAAAGATATGCGACTATCAGGGGCCCGAGCAGCGTTATATCCGCTCTAACTACTGCTGCCGTTATTTCGTCTACTCAGCTACGGTAAACACAGTGGATCTTTGAGACATTGGACTTCGGGACAGGATTTTGCAATACTCGAAACGATGAATGAACACCTGTGAATTAAGTACCTCATTGCAGTGCAGTGAAATATCCATCGCATGATTGGGCAGCAGATTTCGCGTGGTGAGGGTTGCTCACCGATCGAGCGAGGCAAATGTTATGTGGCGTCAGTTGGTATTGTTAGAATACGTAAGCTATAATGATTTACCGAATTAATGTAAAAGCAAATGTGTAATGTCGTGATTGAAGGAGAGAAGTTGTTAAATCTAGATAGATAGATAGATATGTTCACTTTGATCCCATGTGAGAATAATCTCGGGGATGTGGAACAGTACTTATTAGTAATGTCAATATTACTACATAATTGATAATATTATTATATATTAACAACCAGTTAGTTACAATCCATTAGTATAACCAATATCTCCTGTAATCTACAAATACAATCCCGAGTTAATTAATTCTTACTATGTGGAACAGTGTATACACTTATTACCAGCATTTAAAAACCAGTTATTTTCTTACCAACCAGTTACCATGATAAGTTTCACTGTAATTTGCGACTACATATTATATCATGTTAGTTGCTATTTATGTGAAACAGTACACACACCTATTAACAATATCAATTATATTACCAACAACTCATAAGCAGTTAGTATGATAATTTTTCACAGCAGTTTTTGAGTGCATGCTATCCCATGTTAGTTACTATATATGAGTGAAATTTTGTAAACAGTGTAATTACTTCATTTGTCAAAAGTATCAACAGAAAAAGAAAACCATATATCATTTTAGTAATTGTGCACATCTTTCATACACCATATATACTATTTTATCAGTTATTCTTAGTTACCAAATTCCAAGAAGAAAATTCTTTCACAGTGTAAAATGGGTTCTGAAGCAGAAACTCTTTCAGTTTGGACTTAAAGTAGTTGGGTTTTTGTAGATAACATTTAATTTCTGTTGGTAAGACATTGAATAAGGAAGCTCCAGTAAATGTTAACCCTTTCTGTACAATTGACAATGATTTGTAACCCTTGTGAATATTATATTTATTCCTAGTATTAACGTGTCTGATTAGAACTTTGTATTTTCTTTGATGATTTGATAGTAATACCTTCCGCTTAATTCGAGGGTATGTTCCAGCAACTGTAGCAATTATAAAAACTTAACGAACAGCCGGCTTGCGAGTGTGAGAGAGGGTGACAAGGGTCAAACCATCCAAAACACGCCATACCACCTTTTAAAGTGGAATCCTAAAGGTTGCACTGGAAAATTAGAGCAGCAAGTTAATTACATTAATTTGGTCATCAGTTTACGATGCTCGTATCTTTGCAAGAATGATTAACGGTAACATTTCGCATACTGTACAACTAAAATTAAATATATTTGAATGATTCCCGCTGTCTGTGCTCTGCACGTTGCGTGTGAGATACACGCTGATACGTCGGTAAGTACACGGTGCTTGCTCGTTAACTTCCATTACGTATGTTTTATTCATATGTGGTATAAGTTACCAAGTAAGATGCATGTCACGACAATCAGCGCAAAATTTTGGAGTGTAAAGAATTCGTGAATTTTCTACCACTCCGCACTGCGTGTTATGCGAAGGCTTACTTCATTGTTGATGACCTTCTTCAGGTACGTAAAACTAGGAAATCTCTTCGTTTGTTTCCTAATAGTATACCTGCGTTTGTTGGTCACATAGTTTTTCCTTTCTCTCATTTTCATCGACGAAAGGCATTACACCCCTGAACAGTCATTTATGCACGTTTTACATACCAAGCGTGGTGGGTCAGCGGTTAGCGCTCTGGCCTCGCATTCGTGAGGACACCGGTTCGAATCCCCGTCCGGGCATCCTGATTTGGATTTTCCATGGTTTTCCCAAATCACTCCAGGTGAAAGCCGGGATGCTTCCTCTAAAAGGCCATTGCCGAATTCCACCCCGTCTCTTGTTCCCACTCCCATCCTACCTCTAATGACGCCGACGTCGACGAGGCGTAAAGCCATAAGTAAAAAAACAAACAAATGTTTTGCCTGATTGGTCAAGTTTTGGCAGTAAGAAATTTTACTTCCGTCAAGATGGGTTGCTTTATGTTTATATCTGCCCAATTAATGTGAAGTCTTAAGATGAGCTAGGTGTATATACCATTCTGTTTGCAGAGCGGTGGTAAAAGCGATTGGCATCAACGACATTCCTTAAGGACGATCGTGGCAAACGTTCGACCGGGAGTTAAACACGCGTCACCTGAAATGCCATGTCCGAGATTAATCACTCACGCACTAGCATCGGTCCTGATCAGTATTAGGAAGAAAAGTATATAAATACATTTATAAACGTTTCTCGGGAAACAAAAACGAGTAATATTATTATTGATGCACAATATTTCGGCGACATAAAACTTCGTCGCCATCTTAACAGGGATTGTGGGTTCCAGATAAGTGATGCATGGATTCCTGTTATTGAGGCTGCTCGTCACCAACGCTCTGCTTTTTTTGTGTTCCGCGGGCGTCTAATGACGTCTAAGATGTTGCTAGGCAACATAACAACGTCTGTCGTTTGCCATGACATTTTTCAAACAACACGCTCAAGGCAGACTTCAAGGGTTACAACTGCACCTGAAGATGGCGACAGAGGATTATGTCACCGAAATATTGTGCATCAGTAATAATATTACTGGGTTTGTTTCCCGAGAATCGTTTATAAATAAACGGCGCCGAAAAAAATTGCATTCATATATATAAATATAATCATTACTCTGAAGGGATGAAAAACTAAGTGCTACAATCGATACAACGAAAAGCGATTTCGTGAGCTGTAGTTGCTGGAGCCGTGTGCTACATTGTTACGATTCGCTGTCTTTTTTTATGGCATTACGTCTCGTCGATGTCGAAGTCGAAGTCGAAGTCGAAGTCGAAGTCGAAGTCGAAGTCGAAGTCGATGTCGAAGTCGATGTCGATGTCGATGTCGAAGTCGATGTCGAAGTCGATGTCGAAGTCGATGTCGAAGTCGATGTCGAGGCCATTAGAAGCTGTAAGAACTAGAGGCAAGAAACTGGAAGGAATTTCAACATGGCTATTTGAAGGAACAATCCCGGCAGTCGCCTGGATTGATTTGGGGAAACCCAAATCTGGATGCCCGGACGGGGATTCGAACCCGCGTCCTCTCAAATGCGACGCCAGAGCGTTTCCTCTCACCCACCACGCTCGCTGATTCGTTGTCGAGTCCGTTAATACACTCTGCGTCGGATCACACACATCGTTCATAAGGTCATCCACACACTCCGAAACATCGTTCAAAACTCCGACATTGACAGTCAATCACCTCATAAGTTTCGTATTTGTAACGTATCTAAAAGCGGTCACATTGAACGATGTTTGCCCCGCATCAGTACTGTTAGGAGTTATTACGTGAGCTCAAAATAGGGGGGGGGGGGAGGGGAGGGTCCGGCTTAACCTAACCAAGTCTCATATGAGGGTCTTTAAAAAAACTCACGTCTCCTTTTTATTTCAGATTTCCGCCCTTCAAAGAGCAGCAGAGCTGAAAATAGGAAGGACTTCACAACTACGAGGCCAATCTCACGTTAGGGGGAGGCAGGCCATACCAGATCTCACCAAGAGGGAAGAGGGATCAATTTTCAGAAATCAACAACTTACGTAATTATTAGGTGCTCCTAAAACTTCTAATTCGCAAACACTCAAGTAGCATGCAACAGCCATAAATTGTTAGCGGGATCTCTTCATAGCAGGACGCATGCGATGGATCGTACATCATTGGATACTACAATGCATATGTTACAACAGACATATGTATTTATTTCTCATCCAACAATCAGCGGGTAGTAGGCTATTTGACAATATTAAAAAAATATTATAAATTGAACTCATTCTCATAGATTAATGCTTCAGGAAGCTAATTTTATCAATTTTGAAAAGAAAAGTGGATTATTTTTAATAAAAAAGCGAAATAAAAATTATACTTTTCTGGTCACGTGACGGAAAACGCTCTAGGATTTGTGGTCGCTTGAGTGACGTCACACGTCTGTAAACGCTGCGGCTAGGAATGGAGCGTTTCCTATTATCCAAGTTTTCAACTATTTTTATTGTTTGTTGCTGGTCATTTCTTGTTATTAACGAAATTTGATTTTGAATACAAAATCGAGAACATTGTGTAAAAGCCTACAGCGGAAAAATAACGAAAATAGACGCCTTATTTGTGGGGCTGGCTATAGAAAAAAAAAACCTGACTTTTATTCTACTGGGCTTAAAAATGTAACAGCTTCTATTTGAGACTCATTTACATTTAAATTGAAAGTTAGAGATTGATTGTTTTGCGTTAGCAAACCATACGTCGAAAAATTTCGTACGCGAAATTTGTGCAGTCATGCTGAAAATAAAGAAAAGTTGTATGGGTGTCGCAAATATGCGCAAACTAATTCAGGTATTTCTTGTAGCTAATAAGCAGCTCTTTCAAATAAATATAGTAAGAGATCGGTATAATGTGGTGTAATGAACTAAAACTCAACATGAAATTGGCTCAGTAGTTTTTTTTTTTACTAAAAATAATCTCGTTCTATTTTAATGATGCTATTGTATCACGAAAAAAAAAAAAACATGCGTAAACTTACATTGAAGCTCGCCAAAAGCAATAGCAACACAGAAATCACTACTAACACGCAGAAATACAGCGTAATCATCGACCAAACTCAATGGATTAGCGCGGCCGACTGAAGCGCTTGTTCGGTGGATCACAGGACGCCCATTGTTCAAACTATTTTTTCTATTGTTAGGAGTGAATTCGTTGAAAATAAAGCTTTGTTCCGAGTAGTATGGTTCATCTACTTTGAATATAAATAACTATTTTGCCTGCGTAGACAATTATCAAAACTGACTTTTGTCCCTCTAGATTTAGAAAATATCACACTGTGCGGCGTCCTCCCGGATGCGAGGCCAGAGCGTTAACCGCTCACTCACCACGCTCGGAACAACTGGATGTTGTGGGCCATTTTTCTTAATTGCAGATTTAAGATTATGGATAAATAATATTTTTTGTCAATAAAACTGAATTTGTTTGTTTATTCATTTACCTACCTCGTTTCACTTCATCTCACATGAAGAAACTGTGAAGTGTTCACTATTAACATAAAGAGAAGCAATTAAGTAGTAGTGTCAGGATAGCTGCGTGATTGAAGAGTGGTAGTGAAATTCAGAACGTCCTACGTTCTAAGAACCTTGGTTGGGATAATATTTTTTGTGTGAATTTTTTTCGGTATTTGTTTACTGTTTTTTGCACTACCATGTTTTATTCGAAGAATTCATAATAGTTGCTAAGCGTCATGCAAGTGTTTGAAACAAATTGCTACCATACACGAAAAGTTTTGATTTTTAAACTTACCAGAGAGAGAATATCATGCAAAAAATACAGGTGCACGGCCGTGAACAATGGAATTTATAATAGCAGTGACATCACATGTAGAAATTTCATGCTAATCTTGCAACAGTTCCGGAACGCTTTGTGTCCTTTTCGTTGGAATTTTTACGTGACGATACAACTGTAGTTTACCTTCCTGACATAACTGCGTCTATTAGGCGATATTTACTTTTAATGTGCAAGTCATATTCATTTATTAAAAAAAAAAAACTTTTTTCGGTCTGCAAGTAACGTCCAATTTCCTTTTTGAAATCTTCTTTGGTTGTTTCAAATGGTTTTAATTCGCTTGTTATCCAAAAATTTGTGAAGCTTCCAGAAAAAAGAAAAGAAAAATTAAATTGATTTTCTGGTGGATTTTCGGGAAAAAAATATTATGCAATGCAACCAACAGCAACTAGTATCCAAAGAAAATGACAAAAGAAAACCAACTGAAAATATTCCGAAGCGAGGATCGAGCCTCAGGACCAACCCTAATAATTCTCGATTTAAACAACGTATTACATTTACTCTACGAAATTGCGGTGTAAATGAGATTCACAGAAAATCGTAAGTGACTTCGTTGCAATATCAAATTGAAGTTGTTACATTTTTAAGCTCCACAGAATAAAACTTAGTGGTTGTTTCTATACCTAGGCCCACAAATAAGGCGTCTACTTTCAATATTTTTCCGCTGTAGGCTTTTCCAAATTATTTTCGATTTTATATTCAAAACGAACCTTCATTAATAACAAGAAATAACCAGCAACAAACAATAAAAAATAGTTGAAAACTTGGGTAATAGGAAACGCTCCATTCGCAGCGTCAGCGTTTACAGACGGGTGACGTCACGACTGCCGTTGCACGCGCCAGGCAGCAAGTGAGTGTTTTGGCGGGCTTTTAAATTCTTTAAATTTTAACTTTGAATTTTTCGCAAAATAATGCACTTTTGTCAAAAAATCTCTTCACTCGGTGAATAAGGTGTACCAATAAACAATTTAAAACCATTTTCAAGAAGTAGTCAAATACCCTATTCCGACATTCGTCATATATACCTCAGCTTACTGCGACCGAGTGTGTTGGGTGAGTGGTTAAAGCTCTGGCATTGCATTCGGGAGGACGCTGGTTCGAATACCCGTCCGACCATCGAGATTTGGGATTTCCGTGGTTTCCCCAAATCACTCCTCGCGAATGCTGGGATGCTTCCATCAAAAAGGCCATTGCCGAATTCCTCCCCTCTCGCCTCTAATGACCTCGACGTTGACGAGGCGTAAAGCCATAAGCAAACAAAAAAATAAAAAAATGCCGAAACAAAATATGCATTTAATTCAGTTTTTCTTCAACTGTTACGAAATAATTTGCAAAAAAGTCAAGATTTGGGTGATAAAAAGGGTGAGTTGTTGCTGATGATAACAGCGTATTTAATTAAATGTTTATAAATAAATAAAATAACGGTGAAATACTAAATCCAGCCTCCTGAAATCAGGATTCTGTACTTTAAAACGATACCTTGTATGTGCTAGGGCAGACGACAGTTGCTTGGGACGAAAATCATTTCTTGACATATTTTCTTTTTACTCGGTGGTTTCAGTTCCACATCTCTCCAACGCCTCACCACGTTGCCGCTCGTTCTGCTGCTGCAATAGCGCAGTTCCAACAGAATTCCGCGCAGAAATATTTGTATGCAATGCACTTCTTTTCTCGCGACTGGAATGCATAGAATAGAGATTAGTAATTATGCAAAACACCCTCTACCAATCACAATTTTGCGTGAATTCCGGTGTGTGGATGCATATGTAGATAAACTACCGTACGATCGCGTGAAATAAATTAAAAACAGGAAAACGTGATCTCTTTTTCTGACCCAAAAAAAAAACTATTGGCAGCTTTTACTCATATTTTCGCCAGAAAAATACTTTACAGTGACAACATAATACAATAAACACTGATTCAATGAATCCATAGTATTATCCTACCTGTTGTGTACGAAATGATAAAGAAATGGCTAATGATAGCTTATTTGAGAGACCTGACAGAGTGGCTCAGTTTAACAATCAGGTCACTTTGATTCCAAGTGATGTCAGGAAAAGTAAGGACAGGAGAAAAATTACATCAAATCTAGCTAAGACAAACACTCTTATGTTCATAATGTAACTTGATTCACCTGATATATAACCGGATGAGAAAAAACGTCTGGAAATGGGTGACGACACAAAATTACAGTCATAAATAGAAAAAGTCCTAAGACAATAGAGTTGCAATACCTACTAAAGCATCAATGCTGATCAGAATCGGAAGCAAATAGAATTAGCAGGCTGTCGGTACTGGCCCAATATCTCAAATACGTACAAATAGAGAAAAAAACCAATTTCAGAAGAGTTTCTGTACCACATAATGAAGAACCATCATAAAGTCCAAAAACTTATCACTTTAAGGGCCTCTCCAAAATTTCTTACGTGCAGTCTTACCAGTCAGGTTAAAAAGAAGAAGGAAACAATAACAGCTAACAACACGGAATAATAAAAAAAAAAACATCGTGAGAACAATGACAGTCCAGGAATTATACATTGCACCATTTATTCTAACAAAAAGGTAAAATACTTTCAATTTTTTGTTTTGTTCTATTTTTTAACTACTATCATTTTGTTATAATCAAACAGAACAAGTATACATAATTGAGGAAGAATTTTATACTTGCTAGAAGACAAAAAAATTGCATTGAGGCGCCGCACACGGGAACGGAGAGGTACCGGCCGGCCTGACTGCAGTACTTAAGTGGTTTTCCGCAGCCATCGAGTTGAAAAATATACTCATTCCACACAGAACATAGTTACAAATTTCGCAGACAGATGGCAACATATAAAGTTATTAGATTGTTCGTGGTTTAATTAATATGATAAATACCTAGTTCAAGATACAGTTCAGTTTAACATTTGTTTTTATTTCAAAAGAAAACACGACGTCAAAGATACTGGATACGATCCAGAGATTGCATACACCATTTCTTCCACAGACAATACAGTACTTGGCCGTCGTAAATTGAGTCGGTGAAAACTTTGCCGAAAAAAAACCTACTTTTTCTGTCTCGGATTTTTGCTTAATATAAACTACATCCAAATTTTTAGAACACTTTAAAAGATTCCGACAGATAATTCTCGAACATTAATAATACTTAAACAATTGAAACATATTAAAAAACAATCAGAATTAATACATAATCATTTTCAATCAATACAAAAAGGTCATAAATGGAAATTGAAGATACTTAAACACAAAATTATTCACAGAAATCATTTTAAACTGTAGCAAATTGTCCTTTCGACATCGTAACTTGCATTAATACTTGGAATTACAAACATTTAAGCAATTCTCTTGAAGAATTCTTTTCTTAAACATATTAAATGGCCTCTAAATAATTTCTTTTCGTAATACAAAATCTATATGCATTGATTTACAGGAAATTTCAAAACAAACTTACCAGATCATATTCAACCAAACTCTAGCTTACTATAAGTGCTTCAAAAAAATACAATTCCATTTAAGTTTAGGTTTGAGGGCTGTTACAACGTCCGCATTAGTAGTTAGTACGACCTGGTATTAGGTATAAGATGCTTGGCGTCTGCAAGGGTGTGCGGCCGTAAAGATAAAGCTCCAAATGTTATCATGCCAACGACGAGTAACACTCCCAAACGCAGACGGCCTGAAAATGTCGGGAAAAGTTGGTGAAGAGGAAGATAGCTTATTTGAAAACTCTGAAAAATTTACTGAAAATAAATCTATGTTCGTATTTAAACAAGCAGGTTGTTGGTGTGTTTAAAGGTAATAAGTAGAGATCGGATTATATGCAACACAAAAACCTAGAAATATGCATGAAATATGTATGAAAAAAATGACTAAAATATGATGAAAAGTGTAAAAAAATTGCCGAAATAGGCAAAATAAAACAATATAAAAATTGTGATTTTTAGATTTTTTTAATTTCAAAATCAGCATACAATTAGTAATTAGTTGAATAAAATATTTATAAATTCGATAATTAACAATTATTTAACTTTTTTTTTACTTTTGTAAACGTAATCAATCAGGTACTGTTCCAAATATTCAATAGTAAGTTTGTTTTTCGACACCTCTAAATATTTTTAAATGTGGATATGAACCGATCCACATTCACTCATGTAACTGGGCAGTATTTGAAATTTGGTTCTGTGTTAGCAGTCATTGTTTCTGGAAAAAAATTCACTCTTCCTGTTACTAAAACTATCAATTTGACACAAAGGTTCAAAAACTGTGTTGTTGTTCAATATATTTTTTAACATCACTTTACGTTTACACAGGAATACCTCTGGCAATGCGAATTTTATTCATTTACTGAATAGATTCCGTCAACATCAAATCTTTGAGTTTCATGCTTTTTAACACTCGCAGATATGTTGGAAAAACTAATGCTAATCACAGATACTGTTTTAATAATAGAATTGTTAAATACTTTCTTATACTCACAAACTGTCATAGCCTCTCCACTATCAAAGTCGTTTACTACACCTTTAATGGCCTCGAAATGTTTACTGTAAAACAGTACTTCTTCAACCCACGTCGCCCATCGAATTACCACCACTGGTTTCCGAAGGTTGAGGCACATTTTGAATTTTTTATAGGCATTATTACAAGAACGTGCTTTAAGAAACACTTTCTTTGTTGCTGAAATCAGTTTATTTACATTCCCAAACGTGGGTCGTAGTTATTCAGCGATTTGTCGTAGACTAAGATCTGTGCTGCTAGTAGGTTTTGCCGGCTACATCGTAAGATTTTATTTATTAACTAATTATACTACCGAAAAATATTGTAAATACAGCGAAAATATGCATCATCACTAGGTTTTAGGTAAAATATGCGATAACCGGTGAAAATGGGCGTAACATGCAAATGCATATAAGCCGGTCTGTAGTAATAAGAAATCATTTAACATGAGAGGGAATGTGTGCATTTTTTTTTTCAGATGCTATTTTAAGGGCCGACTATTTTTGCATATAGCTTTAGTTACAGAAAAAGTGATTTGAATGTGATGTTCAACGGATATCTCTCCGACATTTCCGAAAGCCAACTGGGTGTGCTGACTTTAGTTACTTTGCTATTTTGTACAGTCCTAGAAATATGAGCTGCAAGATCAGCCATTTTCCGCTTACTCCGCCATCTGCATCCTAGAGATGGAAACTACAGCTGACGTTGACATCGCGTTGCCAATACACCGGACCAAATCCCCCCAGAGACCTGGCTGCCTGGTGGAGATATTGCGGGTGTATTGGCTGCATGAGAGCTTCGGTGACGCGCACTGCCAAGAGGAAACCAAGGATACCTCAGATTCACGAGAAATCCGGACGTAGAAACAATACCTACAAGATTATAATATCTTGATTTTCCTGCAATGCCACCTTATTTATTTTCCTACCCATGCTACAGCCTTCGTCAGAGATAATATGATTGTTTATTTACACGGAGAACTAAGACGATGGTTTCGATGAAGTTGTTGGTGTTCATCAAAATTTCTACTGCTTCCTTCAGTGGTCAAAGCCTACATTGATCTTCTATCCACAGCATCTTCGTGTCATCAAATTTAATAGCGTGCCCGGTTTTGATGTTATGACGATTTAAGGCCCAGTAGTTTTGTTTATAGTGGCAGATATGATCTTTAAGCATATCCGCCACAGTGCGACCCGTCTCCCCAATGTGCGAGTCGTCTCCTCAATGTAAACAAAGCCACAACTGCAGGGGACTTCATAAACACTCGCAAGCTGATCTTTCACTCAGGTTAGTGATCGGCCAACTTTCCAGTGAGCCTTATAAACTGATCACACATACTCCATCTCCCTAGACTGTAGCGTCTGAGCGGTTGAATGCTACAAAATCTTGATCAATCACTCCCTATTTAGTTTTACCATAGATATGTGATCAAAGATATTACGGTCATACTATTACTTACAGCAAGTAATGAGCATAGATTCAGTGATAACAAATTGAAACAGTAGTCGAAATATTAAGCGAATTTAGTAAAATCACTGAATTGAAGTACATTGATAAACATATTAAATTCTTAGAAATAATGCATGGAAATAACTATAATGAAAATCAATAACATCACTAATAAAATAAAGTCACTCGGAGTATCTTTCCTAAGCCAACAGAGGGATAGTAACGCATTAGCCTGTACCTGTGAATTCTACATAAAATCTTGAGTCCCGTGCGGTCATCGCTCCCTTGACCATCAGTTTAGGAGTGAGCTCCCGTGCTGGAGTGGGGGAGTCACGTGATGGCCCATAATTGGTTCATTAGGCCTTAGTAAGTACTTTTAAGCTGGTAGGGTGGAAGACTGGTTTCTCACGGTAGGTACCTCTGCTAACCTTGGAACCTGCTGCGTCTAAAAGAATTAAGTTACCTGTCTCCAAGAGTACGAGAAAAATACTTCAGCTGAACATATTATGCATTTGAAGCTTAAAATCCATCAAGTTTATACAAGACACGAGACTGCTGTCGAGAGAATACCTGCAGTGCCCTCGACGGGTGAAGAAAGCAGCAGAAATTTTGAGAAAAAAAGAGTGAACAACTATAACGAAGACAGCGGCTTAGTGCACTATGACGCTTGGCAAATAAACATAGCACTCCTGATCAAAGGTGCAATATATCATCAGAAAGCTTAGATAGGCATGAAATAACGCGGCATTCCCGGAAAATCCAACTATTATAAACAAAGATGGTCGCGGAAGGCTCAGAAATCAATTCCTAGAAGTGAATGTGGATGAGGATGTGAGATCACCGGCAGGACCTTTAGTGACTAATCTGGTGATTAGGAAATGGTTACTCCCATTTCTTGTCTGTTCCCGAAGGTGAAAATTTATTCCACCACGTGGGGTCGATGTAGCCAATCCTGTGTCGAATACCAAGCTCTGTCACTGTGCATTAACTACCTTGATAAACCAGTTGGGCCCGTGAGTGATATATAGCCTTTGCTCATGTGGTAAACTTCGGCATGTGCACATCTCCCGAACCATATGACTCAGTTCGTGGCAGATGAATAAGGAGTAAAACCGAAGTATTGTATGTTTGTCTCATATGTTTTCCAGCCTGGTGAGTGATGAGTCATTTTACCTATCCTTTATTTTATACAGGGTGTTACAAAAAGGTACGGCCAAACTTTCAGGAAACATTCCTCACACACAAACAAAGAAAATATGTTATGTGGACATGTGTCCGGAAACGCTTACTTTCCATGTTAGAGCTCATTTTATTACTTCTCTTCAAATCACATTAAACATGGAATGGAGACACACAGCAACAGAACGTACCAGCGTGACTTCAAACACTTTGTTACAGGAAATGTTCAAAATGTCCTCCGTTAGCGAGGATACATGCATCCACCCTCCGTCGCATGGAATCCCTGATGCGCTGATGCAGCCCTGGAGAATGGCGTATTGTATCACTAAAATGAGCTCTAACATGGAAAGTAAGTGTTTCCGGACACATGTCCACATAACATATTTTCTTTGTTTGTGTGTGAGGAATGTTTCCTGAAAGTTTGGCCGTACCTTTTTGTAACACCCTGTATATAGCCTGTACTCATGTGGTAAACTTCGGCATGTCCACATCTCCCGAACCATATGACTCGGTTCGTGGCAGATGAATAAGGTGTAAAACCCAAATATTGTATGTTTGTCTCATATGTTTTTCACTCGTCACAGCCTGGTGAGTGATGATTCATTTTACCTATCCTTTGTTTTATGTATATAATATATATAGCCTGCATTCTGTTGGATGGGTTTTAATACTTACAACATCAACAGACCAGTTTTTGATGGAAATTGGAAACTGCACATATTATTTACTGTTACTGGCTGGCATGGATTGTTCTATAACTGGATATAGTCCATTCATGCCAAACATTTCCCAATTGGTACATATATAAGTTATTTGTTTCGTTGATCCAGAAATTGAAATTCTGTATAATTATATTCTATGGGTCTAAAACCGCTTAAAAAACGAAATCTGGACAGGGGTACATCATACCCTAGGATGGAACTTGTAAAACTACCGAGGTGTTTCGTTTTAATTTAATAGTTCACTTATGTTTATATCTTGACCAACCTAATGGATAGTTTCAGACTTCGTTCTTGATTTAATTCTTTTGTTGATACGGCCGCCACAGCTGATAGCCGACGTAACGTAAGACAGTTCATCAACTCTGTAAATAACTTGAATATTTAGAACAGTGCAGGGTACTATATCACTGAATACAAGTACACCAAGTTTTGAAGTTGACACAAGTTTATTCAATCAGTATTAAGTTTAGAAACACGTATACGCCGACCACCAACTGAAAAATAATGTTTATCCGAAGATACAGGTTCGCTAGAGTGAAACAGTATTCTCACTTAGCATAAAATACAGTTTCTACCAACTCCACTGTTAATAGAACAGTCACTGTAGATGAAGCACTTTTTCTAACACACTTATTAACGGAAAGTTAATGCCGTTGTTTCAACGTGGCCAGTCCAATCGAGTCGTAAACGACAGTCACTCTTTTAGTGCCTACGCGGATGCGCGAAATTCGGAGTCCGTTTACACTCTGTAGAACATGTCTGCTTCCCGCGAACACAACACAACACGTTGCCGCGCGCGCTACCTCACTCAGCGACATTCAAACACAGACTGCTAGCTGCTCTCAAAGAGTTTACTGCTACGAAGTATTTGTAATGGATATCGACTATCGACACCATAGACTTAGATGAGATTTGACAGTTAGCATATCGCTTTGTAATGTGACAAACTGTAGTATCTTCCTTTTCTAATATGGTGACTCGGCAGTGGTCTCGAAAGTCAAAATGCGAAATCGGTAGATCTCTCCGCTAATATCAGTATTTTTGTACCCAACATCAGTATATGAAAAAAAATACAACGCAAATAACCACAGTTTGCTGGAAAAGATGTGTTGTCGAAGAATTTCTATTAGTTTGACACCAGTTTTTACTACCGGACTTGGAATTACAAGACTTGTTACCAATTTGACGTAAAACTGTGCAGCAAACTGATGACAATCTGCTGCCGCAACTGACGACAAATTAGTCACCAAAAGTTGGAAGGAAAATTTTGGTTTCAAGTTGCCTTCAAAAATGGGCTTGATTTTCACGTTACCTTTTTAGCTTCGTGTAGTATAAATTGAAGTCAGAAGATGGCAGTGAGGGTATTTTTTTAAGTTAAAGTATGAAATACATGTTACTTAAGTTTATTTAAAATTTCGTTACATTACTACATTACATTATTTTAAACTTCCTTATCTTTGTCAAATAATAGGGAAATTACACGATATGTTATAAATTTAAAACTAATGCCAGATTTTTTAATAAAAATTTTATATCATGAATAAGCAATACTCAATACTTGTAAAACATAATCAAAACAACAGAGTAATTTGCAATTTGATAAATTATTTAACAAAAACATATTAACCACAGTCGAATATCGACACAAAAATCTGCTTAATTTTTACAATCTTCATGTTTGTACCAATATTCTTTGGACATAGCCGCAGTAATTTTTTAATTAATTTCGAAGTCGTAACAATTAGCGTCCCTGAGCAGGCTTTTTGACCAGTAGACTTCCTATTTCGCTGTTTTGTTTTAATAAGATTAATATGTCAGAATATCCGTTCGGCATTGGCCGATGAATGGGCAGTGATGAAATAGTAAATATGAAAGTAGGCAACAAAGCACTAATGACCCCCCCCCTCCCCCATCGACGTGCCCTTAATTTCCCCCCTCCCTTTCCACCGACAACAAAGGAAAAATTAGAGTGCCATCGGCCCTCTTTAGTAAACTGATATTATCCGAAAATAGTTGAGTGTCATCAGGAAATGTTTTGATTTGTAATGTTTTAATTTGTTCACAGTTTCTTAAAAAAAACGCCGCTTTGTATCAATTTGTTGGAAATCATTGCTCTGAACAATATTGGGAAAGAGTGTTCTAACAGGAATTATCCAAGCAGTTTTGCCAATTTTAACATTTGATGATTCAATTATGTCTAAACCTTATATCGGATTATTTTTTAATGCAAACCGCGCAGTTATCTGCTGGAAAGCTTCGATATAAAAATCTTGGTATCTACATTTAAACACATTTACTTGATCTGGGCCTAGATCTGTGGGTGGGTGACATGTCGACTGTGAGAATAGCTCGACACACGTTAAATGCAAATCATTCACGAAATACGCCGCATTGCCTATTACTGCACTGCCCATCACGTTGTCTGTAATAACACGTATGTACATTTTATTACCAAAATGTACTTATGGCGATGTTTACCAATTGAATATAGACAAGCGAATTAGCTCGGGAATCTCCTAAAAAACGTCAATAATGGAAGGGGTAGTGCCAGAATGTATTTGGAACATTTTGCAAAAAGTACCTATCATATAATCGATCGAATAATTCCCAGTGTTGCCAACCCGAAAATGTAAAATCGGGGAAAAAAATCGGGAAAATTTCGTTATATTCTCAAAAATCGGGGAAAAATGAATACATTTCGGTATTTCGGTAGGAAAGACGCCTTATCGGTAGAAATACCGAAAAATCGGTAGGTGAGTCGGTGAATTGAAATTTCGAGACTGCATAATAGCTACTAACATGTCAGTTAGGTTTTTACTCTCTTCCATTGCAATGCTGTGTGTGTTTTGTTCTCAGTGAAAGATCGCGTGACAAACAACATTTAACCCTTCCTTCTCGTGACCTTCGTTAAAGTTTTCAGCTTCTCTCAACATCCAACTACTTTCTTCCTTATCGATCAAAGCACCCGACTCGTGTCTACGGTGGAGATAATAAATTACAGCCACAATGGATTGTCATTAAAGTACTCAACGCTAATTTCTCTACGTACAACACTTTTCTGTTCGATAAAAAAGTTAATTTCTCCAGCTAACCCATTCCCTTTTTTTTTTAACTGCTTTACGTCTCTCAACAGCGAGGTCTTTAGATACGGGAAAGGATGGGGGCAAGGAATGGGAAGGAATTCGGTCATGGTCTTTTTAAGGAAGCATCCCGGCATTTGCCTGGAGTGATTTGGGAAACCATGGAAAACCCAAATCTGATGCCCGGACGGGGATTCGAACCGCCGTCCTCCCGAATGCGAAGTCAGAACGCTATCCGTTACCTGACCCATTCCATCCGATTATGAGCTCCAAAAAGGATACGTTACGTTTAGATTAGATAAAAGATTTACGGATCGTACAATCGATGATTTCGAAGGCGGAATTAGATGAGAAGCCCTGAAGCTGAAATGGTTCGTAAACACTTGGAATTCTACGTGTTGACATAAATAGAGAATAGTTTGAATATTAATGAACAGAGAGGTGAGACTAGGCATTCTTTCGTTTAATTTCCTTTGATTTAAACCATTCATCTCGTACCTAAACACTGAATTTACCAACATTCCAAATGTGAGTAAATTTTCGACTCTGTATATTGGATTGTATTTTTGTGCACTTTTTTGTAATAATACTAGCAACGTGAAAATTATTTGTTATGACTGCATTCTCTTCGCTCTTCAAAAAGAGCACTAGGACTGTTTAGGAGGAGGAAAGGTATCTTTTGACTCGCTTAGTTGAGATGCTACATTTGTTGTGCTGCTTCGAAGTAGAGCCTTCTGTTGGTGCTTGTATTGGTAAGAGCAACTCGAAAAGGCCTCTTTGCCGTTTTCTGACAGTTCTGATTAAAGGTTAAGGCGTCTGACTGGAGATGGAAGGTCTTCGGTTCGAATCCTTGACGCGGTGAGGATTTTCGAAAGCCCTTGACCTGACCTTTCGGTCTCGCACAGCTTGCTGTGTAAAGTGAAGTACGTCAGAACGCTCCCGTCGCTCGGATTCCACGTAAAACTGTAGGTTCCCTATACCCGGCAGGATTACCGGGTTAGGTTAATTTGCCTCGACAAGAGGCGCTTTGCGCGGTGAATCGAAAACACGTGACTGCGGTTTTTAGGCGGTTTTCCGCAGTCATCAAGACAAATGCAGGGACGGTCTCTAATCTATGCCTCATGAACTATACATTTCACAAACAAAAACACGCTTATCATACGCTGAACATAGTTATACGTTTTGCAAACAGATGGAGAAACGACATCTTTTCACTTATATTGGAAATAACGAGATACTACCACATTAATATGTCCGTAGTACACTGGTGTGCAAAACTTAAGAACGAAAGTAACGTTCGCGTGCAGTGTCACTTATAAAGACCCATTCACACTAGCGGTCAGCTCAGCTCAGCTCAGCTCAGGTCAAAAATCGCTATACACGTAATCCAATGGGAACGTTCACACTACGCGGTCCGCTCAGGTCAGGGCAAGGCAGGTCAAACTGAAGATCAACAATGGTCAAGACCTGAGCTGAGCTGAGCTGACCGCTAGTGTGAACGACCAACGGTCAGGTCAGGTCAGATCAAATGGGCGGCGCACATCTGAAAAATATGCTCGTGAACAATAAAAAAGAGATAAAATAAAAAATAAATGTTTTAACTTTTATTTATATTTATTATAAAGTCCGCAAAAGTTAATATAAATTCAAATATTACTACAGATACTGTCAAGATACAGATCCTGTTTCCGAATTTTAAAAAAAAAATATTGTGAATATGTTTTTTGAATCAAATACTTGTGTACCCAACAAAGAAAGTAAAGTAGGGTTTCTCTCGTTCATCCTGAAATTCCTTTTCTACATGGCATGAAATTTTACCCTTCCATAAATAATTTTGCAAAATACATGTTGCTAAAATTGTGTTATCAATTAATCCTGGAGCAGAATTATTTTTTCCAAAATAAATTTGAAATCTCTGAGCCCTAAAATATCAAAAGCATTCCCCAAAACTCGTCTCGCACGGTATAACCGGTAGTTAGCATACTTCTTTCTTTTGATCTGTTTGCGCTTGAAACACTGGATGTACTCAGTACCATCCTCTTTTTGATCTTGACGTATTTTTAGGCTCTTGATCCAAAATCATTACGATTTAATTGTCGTTCGGGTAGAAAACGGCATTGTTCACTATGAGCTACTAAAATTAAATGGCCTCGTCTACTACTTGATCTGGCCTGACCTGAGCTGAGGTGAGCACTAGTGTGAATGCTACCCTGGATTTTGAGCTGAGCTGACCTGACCGCTAGTGTGAATGGGCCTTAACAGTAGTCAAACCCAGCCCTTGCGTGAATTGTAATTTGAAGAATTATGTGTAGCAAGGTAGGAGTTTATAATTAGGGATTTGTATATAATTTGTGTAATTAATTGTGAATTTGTGTAATTTGCCATGTAAATTAACATTTTTTATGGACAAAAACTGTGTAAATGAAACGTAATACAATCAATCACTGTATTACGAATGAAACATTAATTAAAAGTTTGTAATTTTAAATGCTGTTGTGTGGAGGACAATTTGCGACGGTTTACACTGATTTATGGTGAAATTTTGTGTGTAAATACATGTAAACAGTATTAACTTTCGTTTCACGATGTTTTCTAACGATTGTGAGCGAATTTGTACAATTTTTAATTGTTTTTGTATGGATTTAATTGTTAAAGTATTGTTAGAATTCGAGAAACGTTGGTCAGAACTCTTTGAATTATTCTGGATCTTTCTGTAGCGTCTATTTAAACAAGCGACAGAGACGAGTTAGTTTGTTAGTTGAGCAGTGAGTTGTCAGTCAATTAGAAGTTAGAATCGTTGGAATATTTGTGTGATAGTACTTAGTATCTTTGGATCGCTTCGATGACTTGTTGTGTACAGAGCACAAGGGAAAATAAACATAACTGGAAAGTAATTCTTCGGAGTAGTTACTTCATGCAAGAAAAAGCTTATCCTGACTCCCGTGACAGGGCTAAACATCAGGAAAAACAAATTATCGATTTACTTATCACACTGCTAAATAACACAGCTCGATTAAACTTGAACCATACATAGAAAGAACGTATATAGAATGGTACAGTAAGCAACTGAAACAAATACGCGATGAGATGAACAGAAATGACACTTATATACAGAGACAATAAGTTACCAGCGGATTAGAACAAAGAGAACAGCCTTGTGAAAACCTGTCTCAGGGCCCAACACTAGTGATGGCGGCAACATAAAATGCAGTGTTTCCAATTTCTAATTGTACGAGGGTGAGTCAAATAAAAACCTTAAATTTGTAATAAAAAATCGAAATTTCGTGCCGTTATGCTGTAAGTTGGTAAGCGTGCTACAAGCAGCGTGCAGAATGGCCTGTAGGTGGCAGCATAGTGCAGATGCACAAATACCGTCGCAGTATCAGTATAAAGATGGCTGCCCCACTTGAGACTTGCACCAGGGAAGAACAGCGTTCTGTTATTCGGTTTTTGAGTAGTGAAGGTGTGAAACCTATTGAAATTCATCGAAGAATGAAGGTTCAGTACGGTGATGCATCTTTGTCAAAGCAGCAAGTCTACGAATGGAGTAGGAAGTTCGCAAATGGTGTGACTTCAGTGGAATATGCTCCTCGTCCAGGTCAGGCACAACGAGTTGTGACTCCACAGAACTTTGCAGCAGTTGAAGCCATAGTGATGGAAAACCGCCGAGTGACACTGAATGACATTGCAGCATGTTTAAAGATTAGTCATGGTTCAGCACACCACATTGTGCATGTGTGCTCCAGTTTCACAAAGTGTCTGCAAGATGGGTGCCACGGCAGCTGACTCCTTTTATGAGAGAACGACGTGTTGATGTTTGTGAAGAACTTCTTCGGCGCTTTGAACGAGAAGGTGATGGCTTCCTTGCAAGAATCGTTACTGGGGACGAAACCTGGTTCACTTCCACCAACCGGAAACGAAGAGAGCGAACAAGGAATGGCGCCATTCCTCATCACCAAAAGCAAAGAAGTTTCGAACAGAACTATCAGCAGGGAAGGTTATGCTGACTCTCTTTTGGGACGAAAAAGGCGTCATTTTGGAGCATTACATGCCTAGAGGGACCACTGTCACCAGTGCATCATACACAGATCTCCTAAAAAATCATCTTCGGCCTGCAATAAAATCAAAGCGACGTGGATTGCTGTCATCAGGTGTCCTTTTGCAACATGACAATGCAAGGCCCCACACTGCCCGCCCGTATAACAGTTGCAACAATCACAGACCTGCATTTTGAGTGTCTTCCTCATCCACCATACTCACCAGACCTGGTCCCAAGTGATTTCCATATGCTTGGACCACTCAAAGAACCAATGGGAGGAAAGAAGTTCCGTTCTGATGAAGAGGTACGCCACGCGGTGCATGAGTGGTTGCGCGGACTACCAAAAGAATTTTTTTCTAAAGGAATTTATGCACTTTTTAAGCGCTGGAGGACTTCCATTGAGCGTGGGGGAGATTATGTTGAAAAGTGATACAGCTTTGTACCACTTCTACACAATAAATAATATTTAAAAAAATATTTATTGCTTTCATTTGACTCACCCTCGTATGCTAATAATAAATTTTCGTTTTTTATAAACGCTCATTGTGAACAATCTTTTTTAATGTGCCCGACATTACGGATGCAATAAAATTACGTGCGCTCAGGGATAAGCAGAAATAAAATGCAGGTGGTCAATAATTTCAAATAAGTTCTGTGATCTTTTTACCTAGTACGGCGAGTGAGCAGTAGCGTTAGTTGCCTGGAATTCTGTGAGAGAAGGGGAAAACGAACAGCAGATGTGAAATAATAACAAAGAAATAAACATCAAAACAGGGACGGATACAGCTGAAGAAGAGAGAAAATTCCGCTGCTTGGTACCTAATTCTACGGCCTTTCGCGCAGGCATTAGTAGATTAGCACATGAAAGGAGTCTTCTTGTGACGGAGAAACCTTTTAAATCAGTCATTCCAAAAAAGCCTTCTTACAGTGTGTGTATCTTAATGGAAATTAGCCTCAGAGGAGTCTTTGAGTACCCCAGACTGGTTATTTTCTTAGTGGAGGGAACTTTTCGAGAGAACAACTGCTGAGGCAGATGAAAGCTGGGTGTCTGAAACAGGTTGCGACTGGCAGGCAGAAATAAAGAAATTAGAAGAGGATTTATTATTATTACTATTATTAATTTTAATTGCGATGGAGCCAAAGCTCGGGTCATCTAGTCATCTAATTACTCCTTTTTATATTATTTTTTAATAACAATCCCAAATTCTAATTCTAAGTATCCCAAGGATCCATCAGAACCGCTTATTAAATGATTTTTCACATATATTATAATTTGTAACAATATCAAATGACAGAACTCTTGTGCAATTGTAATGATACTAGATTTTTGGTTCACACTCGCGTGAACGATACTAAGGGTTCAGGCGTGGTATTCAAGTGCAGCAGGCCTATAGGAATATAGGCGTAGAAGGAAAAAATAGGACGAAAAAGTTTCTGCTGCTAGGTAGTAGCCATGGGAGAGGTGTAGGCCCTCTTCTGCATGATCAGTTAGGTACGGGCTACCGGGTCACAAGCTTTTTAAAACCCAGTGCAACATTAGGCGGAAGGAGCGGAGTGTTGCATGAAACCATTAGCAAAACTGTTTAAAAAAAGCAATTTTTGATGCGTGTTTGTATTATACTTATATTGCAAATCGGTTGCTTTCTCCAGGGGCACGTGTAGCGATTGAAATGTAAATGTTATTCCGGAAAGCTTTGAATTCCAAATCTGTCGTAATGGAAACTGTGCGGACCGACGGTGAAACGTCTTATAGAGATACGGGGTCGCCAAAATATACCCGGCAACCATTGTGGGGATAAATTTCCTACGGAACGGAATGGTATAATATCAGCAATGGAATCTTATGCTACCGAATAGTATTAAAGTCTTCCAACTGCGAGAACATAGAAACATTACGAGGTATTTTCTGTAGACTGTAGTACTCTTGCTATTATTCTCCCCATGTAATGTGGTATAGCTCTTAGCAGAACTACGTAATAGTTTATTAATTAATTATCAAGGTTGTAATTCGTTATTAAATAACAATATCTAGTTGAATATTATTTAGATGAAATTTATAATAAAAACAATGATATATACGTTACCGAATGTTATTTTTGCTATTCGTTATCACTGTTAATCTCGTGTAAATAAAAGTTCTCAGCGTTTCGGTTGTCCAGGTAATTTATTAGATACATGAGATTTTGGATGGCATGCAGCTGAATCATGGAAACGTGCCACAAAAGGTTGAGGCCATTAGCTTAGGGAGCGTCCATAAACTACGTAACTCCATTTTGGCCTCCTGCGAACTCCCGCTTCGACTCCCACGTAGCTTTACGTGACTTTTGCCTCAGGCTTCCCCCTACCCCATCTTCCCGCGTGGAACGTAACTTATTTCCATATTGATTCCAGAAGAAATTTTGTACTGTCTTCTGTTGTCAGACTATCGTAAATTACATACGGAGATAATTAAATGACGGAAATAAATATTGACATGCTGTTGAGTGTTAAGTTCGTCATTTTAACTGTGACAAATAATATGAATGAAAAACTACGTGGCTTGGTTCGAATTCCTCCCCTCCCCCTACGTAGCCCAGTGTAGCTTTATACCCACCCCTTACACCGAGCCACGTAGTTTATGGACATTCCTTTATCACACAACGTTTTTTTTTTTACTTATGGCTTTTCGCCTCGTCGACATCGGGGTCATTAGAGGCGGGATCGGGACTGGGAACGGGAAGGAATTCGGCCATGGCCTTTTGAAGGTATCATCCCGGCATTCGCCTGGAGTGATTTGGAGAAACCATGGAAAACCCAAATCTGGATGCTCGGACGGGGATTCGAACCCGTGTCCTCCATAATGCGTAGCCGGACCGTTAACCGTTCACCCACCACTCTCGCTTCCAGACAACCATGGTCCTTCCCAACCACAAACCTCAGGAGTGAACCAAGCGTCTTGGGTGGACGCGAGTTCAAATCTGCCATGCAGATTTCGGTTTTCCATGTTGTTTTCTTAATGTTTGTAGGTGAATGCTGGGATGGTTTTTTAAAAAAATCTATGGCCGGATTATTTTCCGTTCCATGTCCCAAAGAGTTTTCCGTCTCTAATGACTCCAGAAGTAAATATCAAGAAACAAATTTATGTGTGAAATCCAAGGATGGAGTTTAACAGTAGATACTCATTGGGCAGCGTGAAGGTGTGTCCAGGCCTGACCATTACTGTCTGAACGAGTTAAAGGAAGGGACTTTGTGGCAGTGGGGAGGAGAGAGAAAGAGGCGCTGAATAAGGAATGAATCCTGATGAGAGGAGAGGAGAGACGGACGAACAGGGCGACGGGGCCAATCAGAAGTTCCGGCTGACTCAGCTGCCGCCGCCGCGCAGAAAGAAGCACGTTCCCTGCTCCGTACACTGCGAACTAGTTTACAGCGGCGAGAAATTATCAAACAAGAAGTTTCTGATACCAAGAAACCTTATTTAACTTTGGAAACTACTATCTTTACATATGCTGCCTGCTAAAAAAAAGTGAACCAAGGGGAAGGGGAAACGAAATGAAACTTCACGAGTTGAAAGGGTTTGTGATGTTATTTCAGTGATTACAACATCTAGTCAAATTTACAAACAACTCATTATTAGCCCACTGTGCCCTGTGATGCCTCTAGGACTTTAGTGAATGTAATAAGGGCTTTATTCAGGTTTGTTACAGTAAGTTTCGTGGAATGCGCGCGGGGCGCAATATCAGAATTCACTCCTACGGTAAATAATTATAATAAGAATAATTTCGTGTGGCCGTAATGACCTTAAGGGGACCACCCCCTGCCTATCTTAAGCAAGTATTTCACCAATTTGTTAAAAAAATATTTGCTGCAGGACCTTAATATTTTTACTGACTGTTACATGATGCTAGTAAACTCAACTGTACTAATAACTACTTTATACGTTTTTTAGTTTTTAAGAAATACTTCCTAAAATTTATTAATAAAAATATTAAATTTTTTCAACAAATATTTTTTTTTGGGGGGGGGGGGACATACTAATGAGGGGAATATTAATGCTTGTAGTACCAGAGGTGGCTTGCTTTGTTATGCAGAGTCTCTGAAAATTTCATTCAATTATCTTCGATAGTTTCTGATACAATGAGGCATATGTACTGAAAATTTTAGTTTGCGGGAAATTGACTTTAAACAGAACAACTACTCGTAAATACACTCAAACAAAACTAACAGCGCATTTCAAAGTGTGTTGTTTAAAAATAGCAGAAACAAGAGAATACCAACTGTTGCCCTCCAACGATACCCAACACACTCAGTAGTCAGAAAATGTGCAATATGGAGGATATAAAGATCTAAAATATATGCAGAAAAGTGGGCTTGGCACCGAAACGCGCGTGGTAGAAAAATGCAATTTAAATGCCCAAAAATAATTTTTTTCAGTGAAATCCTTTTCGAGTACTTAAAAGAATACCTTTATCTATCAAAATATGATGAAAATCAAAACTCGATTTTTTTGGACCTGAACCACGGGGGTGTCCCCTTAACCTAACCCGGTAATGCTGCCAGGTACAAGGGACCAATTTTAATTAAAGTGGAATCCGAACCACGGAAACGCTCCTACGTACTTCACCTCTTACACAACAAGCTGTGCCAGAGGCGAAGGTTGGGTTAAGGCCCTATGAAAATCCCCACCGATACAGGGATTCGAACCGGGGACCGTTCGATCACCTGTCGGACACCTTAACTACTGAACCACTAGATTGCTCCTTTGATAAATAATTGCAACCTAGGTGTTCCGTGCAAGAACATCACCTCGAAACCAGAGCGAAACATTTTAAAGAAGGTATATATGTAGGTGCTGAGTTGGATCGTTTCCTTTTCATCAGTTTTCGTCGTGGACGTTCGCCCACTTGGCAGAGCAAGTTCGCATATACATTAAATGAATTGTGCGAAAATTCAGATTTTTCTTTTTAATATATATTTCGTATCAAGTAACATCACAATTCATTATTGCCACTAACATGCGACACAGTGAATGAATTATTTCGCGAATGAATGAAACATTCATTTAATTCTAACTTCAATTTCAGCATTTTAGTGGCGTATGGGGTTAGGTTGAAATGCAAACTACACCTGGATGACAACTGCAACATTTTACTACAGTGCAAGTCACGAAAAATTGCTTTGAGATTTGTTTAATAACAATTCTTTTAAGTTAAGCAATTAAGACGACTTGATTTGCAAGTATACAGCTTTCGACCACTCATTTTTGACGGGATTTTAGGGCTAACGCTCTTTCTCCCCCTCCCTCCCCTCCCCCTCCCCCCTCCTTCCCTCCCAGCATGTTACATTGAGTGTGTCAACATTTGATCGGTATTAAAAAAATGCACACCATTTTGTTTTAGCAGGCACTTTTATTTAGTTGGTTATTTAGCGAGATGTCTGCACTCAAAGTAGTTAACGCCCCCCCCCCCCCCCACACACACACGACTTTAATTTTCAAACCCAATATCTGAAAAAAATGAAAAAAAAAAACCTAAAGATCATAAGAGTTTATAATGACGAAAATTGTTTCAGATAACACACGCTAGCAAATATTTTAAATTTTCTCATTATACAGTCACCGACAAAAAAATTATTTTCGTGGCCCTTAAATTAAGCATTCAGTCCAAGTAATAAGATTTATAGCTTTAAGTAAGCTGCACAAAGAGAAAACATCCATTAATAGTAATAAAAGGCTAAGCTTGGTCATTGTGTCCATAACGCTGACGTCACACTCCCGGCCTTCGTTAAGGAACTAACATCAGCCAGAGACTATATCGAGTTATGCGCATAACTCAATAATAACTTTATTCAACTGAACAACTGCGAAGGAATGATTGCAAGGATTGTCGATATTTTGTTTAAATCAATACATTAATTATTAGTTGATTTTTATTTATCTATATCTATTGGATGTAGAAGTTTTTCGTTATTTTCTCCGATGCACGTCAATAGAATCTTTGATTTTCTAGCAGCAATATTAACAACCTTGACGAAGATAACAACTGAAACATTTGCTACAGCGTAAGACGCGATGTATTGCATTGAGGTTTATTATATAACAATTCTAATCAGTTAAACAATTTTCCAGAATATCCATCATTAGAAGCTATTTATATTTATGATCAAAGAAAACCAAAACTCATATATATCCAATGTCTAATGTGCACAGCGCCTCCTCAAAAATTTTGCACAAAAGTTTGAAGAAAATAGCAGTGCCTAGTGATGTTTGGTTGAAGCCATAGAAATCGTTGTTGTTACTGATAATACACAGACGGAAAAAAAAAATCCCAACACCAAGAAAAAATTATTGTAGAGTAATGAAATTTGGACAATGCATTTGTCAAGTTAACATGTTTAATTGATTAAATTTTCAAGATCACAGGTTAATTTAAGCTCAAGAAAATGCATTTCAAATGTGAAATACTGTTAAATTAATAGCCGGTGTAACCTCCAGAATTTTGAATGCAAGCCTGCAAACGTGAATGCATTGTGTCATACAGGTTTCGAATGTCACTTTGTGGTATGGAGTTCCATGCTTGTTGTACTTGTGCTGTCAATACTGGGACGGTCAGTGCTGGCTGTGGATGATGCTGGAGTTGTCGTCCAATGATATCCCATACGTGTTCAATTGGAGACAGATCTGGTGATCTCGCAGGCCAAGGTAACATGTCGACACTCTGTAGAGCACGTTGCGAGACAACAGCGGTATGAGGGCGAGCGTTATCCTGTTGAAAAACTCCCCCTTGAATGCTGTTCATGAATGGCAGCACTACAGGTTGAATTACCAGACTGACGTACAAATTTGCAGTCAGTGTGTTTGGTATAACCACAAGAGTGCTCCTGCTGTCATAGGAAATTGCTCCCCAGACCATGACTCCAGGTGTAGGTCCAGTGTGTCTAGGCCGCAGACAGTTTGGTTGCAGGCGTTCCCCTGGCCTCCTTCTGACCAACACTCGGCCATCACTGGCACCAAGGCAGAACCTGCTTTCATCAGAAAACACAACAGATCTCCACTCCGTCCTCCAATGAGCTCTGGCTTGACACCACTGGAGTCGCAAACGGCGATGGCTTGTAGTCAGTGGAATGCACGCTACAGGGCGCCTGGCTCGGAGCTGTCCTTGAAGTAACCGATTTCTAACAGTTCGTTGTGTCACTGTGGTACCAACTGCAGCTCGAATTTCTGCCGCAGACGCAGTACGATGCGCCACAGCTGTACGCCGAATACGGCGGTCTTCCCTCTCAGTAGTGCCACGTGGCCTCCCGGAACCCGGTCTTCTTGAGGCAGTACCATCCCTTGACCACTGCACCCAACAATCATGCACAGTGGATACATTCCGGCCAAGTCTTTCTGCAATATCGCGAAAAGAAAATCCACCTTCTCGTAGCCCTATTACACGACCTCGTTCAAACTCGGTGAGCTGTTGATAATGGCTTCTTCGTCTTCTTAAAGGCATTCTTGGCTAACATCAACTCACTATGTCAAATCTCAGCGGTAAATAACGTTCACAAACTTTACAGCGCGTATTTAAAGCAAACCTGATTTGCAAGCTCTGAGTAGCGCTACTAGCGCCACACTTATGCGCGAAGCGCGAAATTTGAATCGATGTCATCTTTCAGATGTATAAACACGCCTACCAAATTTCGTTTATCTAACACAAGTCTTTCTTGGTGTTGGGATTTTTTTTTCCGTCTGTGTAGTACAAATTCTACTAGACTGTTATAATTAATGAATTGTATGTCAACAACTATATTCATCTCGAATTTGGCAGAGCGATACAGGTCTCCAGATCTCCAGATAATACTACAGTAAACTTTCTTGAGAGCTTGTTGAATTTGAATAACATGACTACCATCATACTTAGAGAATCGAAGACTTCCTCAGTGAAGATACTGAGTGGGTACGAAATTTCATGGCAAGTATCAGATACAGATCCCTACTCAAGCCTTGCATTAGAACTCGCGAATGAAGAAACTTAGGAAATAAATTTGGGAAATTTTGATTTTGACAATAGAATATACAATCCTTACTTAGTATCGTTGTCCATATGCAATTTTATAATAGAACTAGCTGAGTTCCCGGCGTTGCCCGGTATAGTTGGCGTAGATTTACCCGTACCCTATTTTTATTCCCGCAATGAGAAACGTTTGTACAAAGTTTCATAAAATTCGCGCCAACTTTTTTCGGAATTAAAGCAAACCTAGATTCACCCGCCCCCTACCAGTAAACGGGTGGGTTGAAATTTATTTGCACGTACACTATTTTCACTCGTCCGGAAAGATTCATATATGTCAATCTTCATTAATTTGGTTAAGAAATTGCATTACTTCATTACTGAACAACGCTAGATTATGTTAGAAACTCACATTTGATTCATTTGCGAAGTGAATGGATATACTTTTTACTCGAAACGCCAGATACTTTAACTCCGCAGATTCAGCATTTTATACAGATTAAACACATTTATTATTAAAAACATTTATACAATATTAAATAAAATCTCTGTTGTTTTTACGGATATCTATAGCCTTTAAAAATTGAATATCCCGAATTAAATGAAAGAATACTTCATGTTTCGTTTAGTGTGCAAAATATTGATTATTTTAAAGTTATCGTATTCTTTCATTAAAGGCTATGGTTAAAGACATTGTAATTGTGTGTTTAGTTCGCAGTATGCAACATCTAATCCATCCATCTTTGGCATATGTCACCATACGTTCAGAATTTCATTTAATGCTCCTGCGTTATTTAACGTTGAAACATAAGACATGCCAAACAACTGAATTCAGATTCTATGCTTTAAAAAGGTGAAAACCCCATCGAAATCTGCTCCGTTGTTTCCGAGTTTTTATTTTTCAAATTTATCCGGTTTTCGTTTTATAGATAGAGAGAAGAGAAGAAGATTAAAAAGTGTGAGAAACAAAAGAACCTGACGTAAAAAGGTAAGTAAAATGGTAGGGTACTCATGAAATCTAAAATTTTAAGAAAAAATTTCCAGCGTTTATATAGTACCTCAATTCTGTTTATGAATCTCCCAAATATTTCTTAACAAATATTGCTTCATATCATTCAAACATTACCATCATGCTAAGGGGTAATTCGAATATTCTGTGTGTTAGTATGAAACCTTGAGCATGGTGTCATATTCGCCAACAAAAAACAAAACAAACACAACAACACAATTTAGTGAAATTGTACCCACGTAAAACACGATGAATATAGTTTTTAATAATTAAAAGTGTCTTCATGATTGATGCCATGTTTCTAAATAAGCTAAGTTCACAGACTACAAAAATACTAACAGAATCCAAAGATCTGTTCAGATTACGAACAATTCATCATATATTGTTCTTTCCACTGTTCACGCAGAGTCGTGAGATATACTGCAGTTTTTAAGCAAGATCTAAGGCTCTTTTTTATTTTAATAAAACACAAATTTATATAATTACTTGTGTAAGTTGGTAACGGTATTTTGGGTATGGCCGTGGGTATAGAATACTTCTGTTTTTCAGGCTCAAAGGCCATGACAGGTTGACCTAAACTGGCTAAAATACTAAGTTGACTTCCGTTTTACCCTAAATTTGAATAATATCTTCAGAGTCCGAAGGTACTTAGAAATAACAATTGGGTAGTTGACTAAATTTGAAAAATATGTTATACTTCACCTTATCATCTATTTTACTCAAAAAACATCTTATTTTGTAAAGAATCGAACATTTACATTATGTATTTTGCATTTGTAAAAGGGAATTCAAATTTAGTTACAAAAATGACGTAGACTTGAAAAATCATTGTACATTTAATAATGAAATGTTGTGAAGCTGACTAAATGGAAATAAAAACCAAAGGCCATATATTTAAAAAAAAAAAAATCTAGTAAAATCTTTGTCCGCTGTTAATTTGCCAACCAAGGCCGGGCGCGAGACGTCTGAGTTCGTTGACGTCAACGTCATCTCAGGCCAAAACTGAACATGTATTATCTCTCAAATGTTTTTATTCACAATAGTATGGACAACACAAGACGGACACAATATTTAATTAAAACCACCCATGCCCGAGGCCGGACTCGAACCGGCGACCCCAGCAACTCGAGGGCAACACGCTAGCCGTTACGCTACCAGGGTCGGCTTACTAGAAATTCGAGGTTATGAACGCAATTCAACAGGCAAGCCACATAGAACATGCGTAAAGAGAAAAGAAAACCATAAAAATCACCCACGCTTTTCTTTTAATAGCCTTAATATCATGCCTGATGTAACCTGATGTCCAATGTAAATACTTACATATCAAAGTGTAGCCCAGCATCGTGAGAGTAGTGATTGAGAAATGGCGAAGACGGAAGGGACTTTTTTCAGCCAAAAAGTTGTACCATATGCCTTTAACTAAATTGATGTATTTATCTTAGAATGAATTGCTTCTAAAAGCGAATTTAGTGCTAGTATTCTAGAACTTCATTTCTTCACAGTGGCTTGCCTGTTGAATTGCGTTCATAACCTCGAATTTCTAGTAAGCCGACCCTGGTAGCGTAACGGCTAGCGTGTTGCCCTCGAGTTGCTGGGGTCGCCGGTTCGAGTCCGGCCTCGGGCATGGGTGGTTTTAATTAAATATTGTGTCCGTCTTGTGTTGTCTATACTATTGTGAATAAAAACATTTGAGAGATAATACATGTTCAGTTACAAAAATGACGTAGACTTGAAAAATCATTGTACATTTAATAATGAAATGTTGTGAAGCTGACTAAATGGAAATAAAAACCAAAGGCCATATACTTTTTAAAAAATCTAGTAAAATCTTTGTCCGCTGTTAATTTGCCAACCAAGGCCGGGTGCGAGACGTCTGAGTTCGTTGACGTCAACGTCATCTCAGGCCAATACATATTGACCTGAGTATAGAGTGAGCTGATGAATCATAAAGTAGATGTAGTAATTAAAGCAATGGAAGAGTATGGTAAACATAGAGGACACGCTTTTGCTCTTTTGAATAAACAAAATTAAATTTGAAGGTCCCTCGTATTAACAAAGAAGTTGTATTTTAAGAGTACTGTACGTGACTTTTGTAATGAAAGGAGTGAAACAGTTATTAAAAGATTACGGAAATTTCATCTATTATCTAATTTATCGACATCGTATATACGACTATAGTGCGCGGCACATACGAATACGGTTGACGCATATATATATATATATATATATATATATATATATATATATATATATATACAGAGAGAGAAATAGTACGGATACTCGATATGTGACGTTGCCGCTTTTAACAATTAGCTGTACAGTTCTAAGGCTAATATCACTCGCTTCAGCAGTTCTCTACTGAGCTTTGGCAACATCACGAATCGGCGCTCTAGCATCTGCTTCGCGCTTAAAATGTTTATATACTTTAAAAATTTGCTCTCTGCTTTGACTATGCAGAGCCTTACGCTTATGCTGCTCGTCTTCCATTATTTATCATAGGAATTACTGCAATGCTCACTGATTTACAACTGTCCACTTCTCAAAAACATCGCATAGGACACTCGTGCGACCACGATGGGCTCTGTGTTGGTGACTGAATCCGATTGGCTACTGACAGAGCGATGACGTACACGCTCATAGTCTCGCTAAGCTGGGCCGCCATCGTTCCTGCCACACACTAAAATAAACACTGAACGAAACAGTAAAATTGCAGTTAGGAATAAATAAGCGTTAAAACGCTAGCCAGTCGGGAATAGGGAGTGTCGACAAACTACTTGGCTCGGTCTTGGGGGAGGGGGGGAGGGAGGTGTCAGGTAGAAAGTTACGCTGGGCTACGTGGGGGAGCCAAGTCACGTAGCTTCTCATTCATATTATTTGTCAGAGTTAAAATAAAGTTCAGAAAACACGACAGCATGGCAATGTTTATTTCCTACGTTTAATTGTCTCCATAAAGAAGTAACGGCACGTGACCATGCTCAGGATCTACCAATCCACGAGGTCCTAAATGACTTACCCCCCACTCATCTTAAATACAGAAATCCAGTATGGCAAGATGTATTTGAGTTTGATGTTAATGAAAAATGGCGACATAGCTGGAACTCCTCATCTGTGAAACATTCAGATATTAAAGATCCCACAACTTGACTTCCGGGATTCCACCTAAATAGAGACCTGTGGGTCAAACTAAACCGCCTAAGAACAGGCCATGCGAAATGCAACCCCATAAGTGGGGTCTTCAGGATTCTCCTGCATGTGACTGCGGTGCTCCTTCCCAGAGTGTGGAGCATATTATCAGGGAATGCCCTCTACGGAAGTATGATGGACCATTTGAAGATGTTTTCGGAGCTACAAGTTCCTTCATAGAATGGCTGGAGGAACTAGACATTAATTTGTGAACGCTGCGAACGTTCTTGTCATTATATATATTTATAAGTATTATATTAGTTGTATAGCGATACGACAAATCTATATATATAAAGATGAATGTATGTATGCTTGTTTGTTTGTTCTTCATACAAATCCACAGTTTTCATCCGATTTCGATGAAAGTTTGCACACTTTACCTATGAACACAACGAGAAAAGTACTGTATACATTTGGTTGAAAAATATTCTGTATAAATAATATATGTTGTCTTATAATTTCGAAAAAATTTTGAACGGTGATAAACAGACGCGTAGGATGTATAGGTCTCTGTACTGCCTTTCCACATAGATCTCTGGTAGCTCAGTACTTAAAGCGCTTGCCTACTGGTGTTTGGATCGTGGTCTCCGGTTCAAATTTCCGTGCTGGCAAAGAATTTTTAAAAATTGTTTTTGATCGGAAGAGTTACGCCTGGACCGTCGGTTATTCGGATTGAATGTTAAACTGTATATATCACAAATTTAGGGGTTCAATGCGAGGCGAGGTAGGTAGTCTTGCAATGCTGTAGGTGTACACTTTTTTACGTTATAATAATCCCTCAGGTGTTGTTCGCAGTCAGTGTGTGTGTGAACCGCAATAATAATACTATAAATGCGGAATTAAGTCTCTGTCTTTTTGTTACGATTTGACGATTAAATGGCTATATCGATATTGATGGAATTTGACAAGAAAATCTGTAGGAAGGGCACAGGACGTATTTTCCGGTATGATTAACAGTTGTAGTCACGAAATTTTGAGAACTTATCGAATGGTGACAGAAATATGTCGGAAATTGATTCTATTCAACAGACTGGTTCGACGATAGAATGATATAGTGATAGCTTTCCTGACATATTATGCCGACTCGCTGTTTTTTGGGACCAATCCTTCGTAACGAACTTTCTATATTCAATTCTGGCAAAGAAATTCTTAATCCACGCGTACGAAGTCTCGGGTATCAGCTAGTAAATAAATTAAATAATTGTCTCCGTAGGTAATTTATGATAGGCTGATAAGAAAAATCAGTACGAAATGTCTTCTGGGATCAATAGGGAAAAAAGTTACGTGCCACGCTCGGGGTGGGGAGAGGGGGGAGAAGCAAAAGCCATGTCAGGTTACGTGGAGGGAGGGGGGGCGTTTGACGATGCCAAATGGAGCTACGTGCTTTATGGATGCTCCCATAGAAACAGGCAGGTAGTTTTGACGCTAACATCAGAATTGCCGAGGCTGAAGCAATAAAATGAGACAGAGTGAATGCTGACAAACTACAGGTCTACCAACATCACAATTTCGCCCAAATCTGAGCGTTATCGTTCTGTATGCCGTTTGAAACTCAAAATTTCCGTTGATTACTATGCCTCTCCTGTTGTGTGTACAGACTAAAAAGAGCAATTTAGTTTTACAGCTGGAGCGATGGTGACGAACGGCGCGTGGGCTGGTATGAATATGCAGAGCGCGGCGTTGCATCATTTAGAGACAGTCGGGCGGGGCGTTAACTTTTAATGTGGCTCGCCCATAGCGTTCCGTCCGATCGCCGAGTGTCGTGAATAAAACAGCAGTGGCTCCCCCAGGCTCGCGTCGGCTGCGGCGCGCGACAGCGGCCAACCGCAAGGCTGTCCGGCGACGGCAAGTGACGAGCAGTGGTCGCGACGGACGCTCTGCCGCAGCACGGAATATCACTCCGCACTGCCATATTACGGGGGGCGCTGGACGCACTGTGAGAAAGTAATAATAAATAATGACTCTAAGGACGGAAAGGTGTAAGAATTAGTAATAAGGATAAATTAAAAGCAGTATGGTGCAAGGGCGTATCCAGGATCAGAGCTATTGGTTTAGAGAAAGTGGGGTGGTGCACTGAACATGAAGATTTCTTACAAAATGAAACTCAAACCTATTGAGGAAACTATTTTTATTATTGATTAATATAGTAATCCATCCACTTAATCTAAGGACCTATTATGTAGTAAATTAAGATCATAGCTCAGTTATAGTTTATGTAAACATTAATCGTATCGTATTCATAAAAAAAAAAAAAATCAATAACTTTGTTTCTCAATATCTCAAGGTGTTCTTTCACAAAATTTCGATGCACATTCATCAGGTATAATCCATTTAATCTTTCCTCTCACAAAGAGCTCCTGAGCCAGTTCTTCACTTACAACTTAATTTTTCTTCTAAGGGGGGGGGGGGCAGATCCCCTCTCTGGATACGACTAGGGTATGGTGTAGTATATTGGGAGAATAAGCAAAAGTTGTAGTTGAAGACATTTTAGAAGCTTAGTTCATTGGGCAGCAATAAGTGTTTTGCCGGGGTCACGCTGTGACGTGAATCGTCAGACTCTTCGGCGCCCTGACACAAGTGGTAGTCAGCCAACTTTTGAAAATAAAATCTCGCCCTTGTTAGGGGTCCCAAAAATACCATAGTATTCCATTTTTTTCAAAAGTAATTCATGGTTTACACAGTCAAATGCTTTTGCAAGATCACAAAATATTCCTACAGGATTCATTTTATTATTCAGTTCCTCAAATGTGTTATTTAAAAATGAATATATAGCCATTTCTATGGATGATACTTTTTTGAACCCAAATTTTGAATTAGTGAGGATATTATAGTGTGTAACATGTTTTATTACTCTACTATACATGACTTTTTCAAAAACCTTTGAGAATGTTGAAAAGTAATGAAATGGGACGATAGTTGTCTACACATGTTACTTCTCCTTTTTTAAATAATGGTTTTACAACAGCATATTTTAGTCTATCGGGAAAAACACCTTGTATTAAGGACTCATTACAAATGTGAGCAAGTACATGACTGATACAGTCTGAACATCTTTTCAGTAATTTACTTGAAATATTGTCATAGCTAGAAGAATTTTTAGGTTTTAATTGTTTAATGAGTTTATTTATTTCTGAGACTGTTACTGGTGGCAATTTCATCTCCACAAAGCTATTTGGGAAAGCATTCTCAAGAAGCCTTAGAGCACTATGTAGGGATTGCTTTTCTATGCCTAATTTATCTACTACTGACGTAAAATGTTTGTTAAATATTTCACAAACTTCCCCTACTTCGCTATACACATATCCATTTTGTTCTATTTTTATGTCTTTAGAGTGATTTACAGTTTTTCCTGTTTCAGTGTTTATTATATTCCATATTGTTCTCATTTTATTGTCTGAATTTTCCATTTTCGCCGATATGTACCTGTTCTTGGCCTTCCTTATTACATTTCTTAGTATTTTAGAATAAAGTTTATAGTGAACTTTCAGCGCATAGTTATCTGATTCTCTCATTTTTAAATAAAGGTCCCTCTTTGTTTTACTAGAGATTCTAATACCCTTTGTTATCCATCCCATGCCCAGTTCATTGTTTGGAGTGTTGAGAATTTTCCTTTTTTTGAAACTACCTTCAAAAAGTGTTAGAAATATATTCAGAAAGGAATCAAATTTCGCATTAACACCCTGCGCATTATATACTTCTAACCAGTTTTCATTGTTTAAGGTATCTATGAAGTGTTTTATATTATTTTCACTAATATTTCTTCTATAAACCCAGCTTTTCCTTATCTGTTTAACAGTGTTCCTGGACTCGATACATAATAGCTGGCATCATGATCTGAGATACCATTTATTACTGGAAGTATGCTGTAATTACTGCACTGAGAAATATCCATAAAAAAATTATCAATTGCAGTCCTGCTATTATTTTGTATTGTCGTAGGAAAATTTACAAGTGCTGTAAAAGTTTCAATTTTTAATTCTAAAATAAGTAAAGATGCTTCATCAGACTGGGAGAAAATAAAACATGGAATTCCACAAGGCTCTGTCTTAGGTCCCCTCCTCTTTCTGTTATACATCAATGACCTTCCTGGAAATTTATCCGACAAAGTTAAAAGTGTTTTATTTGCAGATGACACTAACCTGACTGTGCGTAAAACACCAAACAGTACTATTGAATTTAATGTAAATGAAGTACTTAGAGTAGTAGCAAATTGGTTTAAGGCAAATTCATTAAAATTAAATTTTGAAAAAACACATTATATTAGGTTTAAAACAAAAAACTATGCACAGCCAGATATATGTATAAACTATAAAAACAACACAATCTTAGAAACAGAGAGTATAAAATTTCTTGGTATTAAAATAGATCAGAAACTCTGTTGGCATGATCATATCACTACACTACTGACAAAGTTAAGTAGTGCCACCTTCGCAATACGAACACTTTCTCTAACAGCAGATCTAGAATTAATGAAACAGGTGTACTCCTCATATTTTCATTCAGTAATGTCATATGGCATAATTTTTTGTGGAAACTCTTCACAAAGTAAAAAAGTTTTCGTAGCACAGAAAAGAGCTATTAGGTTTCTGTGTAGGGTAAAACCAAGAACTTCTTGCAGACAACTCTTTAGGAAACTCAATATTCTTACAATGTATTCTCAGTATATATATTCTCTCATGAGCTTTGTCATAGAAAATTTTAACCTGTTTACACCTAATTCACAGGTACACAGTTTCAATACAAGAAACAGAAATAACTTGCATAAAACACAAACATCTCTGTCATTAGTACAAAGAGGAGTTAATTATTCTGGGATACATCTGTTTAATAAACTACCTAATCGTATAAAACATCTTTCAGAAAATAAAGATGTATTCAAACAAAAACTTAGAGATTATCTTATTGGCAACTCCTTCTACTCCATTCAAGAATTTGAAGAAAATACTTAATTGTATTCATTATGACGTTTGCAAAACACATTTGCTAAACTTTATGTTTATTATTATTTCTTGTATTTGTAAAATATGTATATATATATATATTTACTATGATATGACTCATATTATGTGCATATGTATCAACAATGACATGTTTCACATCCCAGAGGTACTTCCTGAGCAGGGATCCATGGAACAAGATTGATAAATAAAAATAATAAAATAAAATAGAGGCTTAGCTCTCTGATTTTTGTATAGCAGTGCCCATAAGCCAGAGGTGCTATGCCAAGCCCGCTCAAGTTTGTTTGTCGAGGGTGCTAGGTCCGTCTTTAGCTGGAGGAACGAGAAACCTGATCATTGGTTCCCCCTTAGGAATCCCGTTCGATGAGTTGTTTTAAAAAGCCTAAAGCACGTGAATTCAGTCCCAGTTTGCTATCTCAGTTGTTTCAGCGTGGACTAGTTACTTAGTGGCGAAGCTGCGCCATGAAGATAACATTGCGATACTTCAAGTAACATAAGTTGTACTCTCTTTCTCTATCTCTCTCTCTCCCCTTGTGTTTAATCCATTCTCTAATTTATGCGTGTTTTGTAAAGACGATTAGCAACGTTGAACAAACTGGAAAGATATTCAAACGTATTTGGAAGCAAATAACAGTAAGCTTGTGAAGATTCTATTAGTTAATTGATGTGCCCATATTGAAAGTAATATCAAATGTTTAAATAACTGATTTTAATGTAGTTCTCCCCAGACGTAACCTCGTATTATGATTTATTGTGTGTGTATAGCTCTAAGGAGCAGTCTTTGGTGTAAGACATCCGATTAGTAGTAATGAGACACACAAAGTAATAAACAGATCATAAATAAATAAATTATAAAACTTAAGTAAAGAAAAAAAGAAGATTAATAATAAGGGTGGAGGTTAGAACACACCAGTTCAACTCCCAACTCATCAAGTATTTGGAGTGGATTATAAGCAATATGCATTACCAAACATCGTCTTAACCTCCCGTTGTAACCAAGCTTGGATAAGTGAGCAGTGTACCTAGCCATACCATACAAAATAAAAGCCTGCTCCGGACCCGTAAATCGTCAGATCACTTGACACAAACGAACGAGACTTTACGGCAAGGGGACACTGTAACAATGGCATTACATATAGGGCAATATTGTATGCATCGCCGAAAGAATGCAACGTACTTTGAATCAGCAGCACTTTAAATAATATAACGTTAATATACGGCAACGCTGCGAGTGTAGCTCTGTACGCGACGTCACCGCACTGTATCGGGGAAGTCCTACGGATCCAGCTTCAAGTCCTGATAGCAGTGTGATACCTTCATTTCATACATGTGTGTCTATATCTCAACATGATATTTATAGCTTTGCTCCCTCTCGAAATATTCCAAAATACATTTATTAATTTACACTTACGTTCTCTACTTGTTCTCGCTTTATCTCGTCCTCCGAGCGTGGTGGGTGAGTGGTTAAGGCTCTGGCCTCACATTAGGGAGACGCGGGTTCGAATCCCCGTCCGGGCATCCAGATTTGGGTTTTCCATGGTTTCCCCAAATCACTCCAGGCGAATGCTGGGATGCTTCTTTCAAGGGAGGCCATGGCCGAATTCCTCCCCGTTCCTTGTCCTCAGTCCCATCCCGCCTCTAATGACCTCGACGTCCACGAGGCGTAAAGCCATAAGTAAAAAAAAAAAAGATAGCATTGGCAGCTCGCGCGTAGCATGGTGCGGCGTTGGAGCGAAGTCTCGTACCTAACATGCAAATATGTCAGGCGTTAATTTTTAAGCCGAGCGACTACCGTCGATGATTTTAGAAAGGATCTCTAATTGCGGGAGTAGGCTCGTATAGACATTTTTTTTTAATATTTTTCGTACTTGCTTCATCACTGCACGAGCGCAACCTCCAAACCCTTACTGCCACTTACAGAAATGTTATTATTCTTTGCACACAGTTTCATGTGTTTAAAGCCGCCCTTATCCAGTTTTAAATGCGCATAC
>CM061918.1:78396700-78420697 GCA_031002005.1 Vandiemenella viatica
CAGATAACTCCTCAGCGCTTCAAGAGTTCTTCCTTCACTGATGCTACCCTTTACGCTACCTCAACATTCATTGTTACATTTAGTAGTGCGGTAATCTCAGGTTGCTTGCTTCGATATTCATCAAGTTACATAAACAAACATTTTCTCTAACTTATTGTAAGACAACATGCTTGTGCTGGGGTTGGTACACAAACTGCATCTTAACTTTGATCGTGCAAACCTAATGAATTGCAGTACTAAGTTCTTCACACAGTCGCCACCATAGTTTTGACCAGAAACTAAGGAAAAGGTTCAAGTTCAATGATAAAAGTTCACTTCTGATATGATGAGTATATTCTTCAAAACATTACAAAGTTAAAGTACTGCATAGGCATTCAGACAACTTTTCCAAATTTAATTTTACATATTCGACTGACCACTCGAGCACGACCGAAACCCCACGTTACTATTACTTCTCAATTACATGAATCTTCAGAATAAAACTTCCCTAAGCTGATAGAATTTCTACTTGATGTTGAACAAACTAAAAGTTTGCCGCGCCACGAGCCAAGAGCTAGCCACCCGACATAACGCGTTTATATCGTCTCACTGCTGCTTCTAGAAGAGTGCGCCTTAGGCTGTGGAGGGGATATATTTATAGGATCGGACCGTGTGAACTTCCTTGTTTCGACTTTCCCAAGGATTTGATGCGATAGCTGATCAGTTTCTGACAACTGTTGCGAAATCCAATTTGACCACTGACAGTAAAATTAATCCTAGCTCTCTGAAATTTTGATAGTAGCAAGATATTATTACAAACGTCGAATTAAGTTATTATAAAAAATGTTGTTACTTTAATAGTTTAGCCAGAAAAGAGTCGTAAAGATGTGATTGCCATAACTACCGAAATATTGCTTCTATCGAGCTGAAACAAATTTAATTCTGTTCTCCTATTGCTCATCTATTACCTGATTTCAAATAAAGAATTTTACCTATTTTTTAAAATGGTCTAAACCTCGAAAATAAAATTTAATGTCTTGAAATATTTCGAATATTGACTTGAAAATACCTCTAAACAAATTTCCCTAATGAAAAACTATTACTGTAAAAATTTGGAATCTCTAAGTAAATTCCCTGATTTATTACGAATTTTTGTAGATATCACCCTCGGCGAATGTCGAGCGATTGCATCATTGCTTACTCGCGCCAAAACCCATTTTATTTTATTACTATAAAATGCTTTAATATTTTAAAATGAATCTTTTACAGAAGTCTTTAATTTTAAATAAACTTTACTCTGAATATAATTTCTTTTCATGAATCCCCGAAAAAGACTGAAATATCGAACTTTTACCTAAATCACATGTCTGGCTATATCAAATTATATTCAAAAACGATCTTTAGGTTACATAAATCTTTCTAAGACTTTAATATGTTATCTAAACCGAAATTACGATACTTCATCTCTATCACTTGACTTCTTAACTGTTTTCCCGATAGCTAAATGCTTCGTGTTTAGAGTGGAAAAATTACGTGATAAAATTCAAAACCGGCAAATCACTTTCAAACATATTCAGACTCTAAGTAAGATCTTTTAATAACAAAACTAATTATCTACTGGCTATATATCTACCTAAACATCTTTTAAACTAACGAAATATCTTGGTTTATTGAAACTAAATGAAAGTCAAACACTACCTATACAAATCTGAGGTTAAGTTTCTGATCAGCTGTTTAAATGAATTTAACTATTGAATTTACTGCTTATACTTGAACAAATACTTATTTAGGACATATTACTGGGAAATATTATCAAAAATTAACTATAAAAATGTCTTTAAAAGGGTGTTCCCATATACTTCAACTGAACCTGCTATCTCAGCAACTAATTTCGTTATGCGAAATTCTAAGATGTGTTACATGCCCCCCGAAGATTGAAGTTATTTTCCAAAGAAAACCTGACTGAAATCTTGAAAATCTTAGGTGGTGCAAGACTAAAATCCCCTTATTCTACCTACTTCGTGGGTTGGTCGGCCCAGTCATACTTCCTTTCATTCATTCTCACTCATACTTGTATCAAAATTATCATATTAATTTACCAAAATGTTATCAAAAATTCAAAATTACACAAAAATCATAAATATGAAATCATCAAAATCTTCAAAAATCTTAAATTCTACAACATTTGTTTACATTTGTGTACATAAAAATGAAATATTTTGTTTTCATAAATGTTCAGTTTTTAACTGTTCTTTGTTTCCTTATTCTATTTTACAAAAATACTCAAAAAATTCACTTTGTTCACTGCACAATAAATGTGTCCATTTTAACTGTTTTGTTCTGTTTCATTAACAACTCCCTAAATGGGCTAAAAGCCATGTCCTGTCATGGGAGTAGACCATATGTGTGGGGCAAAAACGAATACAAAACAACGCCCCCAAGCTGTGTCTGCCGAGTGCACAAGTCCCTGGCGTCTGACGCAGCAGATGCACCAAAGGACCTCGGTCAGTCAGCTGGTCTGAAACATAAAAACCAAAAAAAACAAGTGCATGAGTTACCTATCATGAAATATCTACATAATAACTTACAAGAAATAGTAAATAACATACAAATAATATAATACAAAGAGTATACATTATAGTAATACAAAATGATTACAAAAGAGTGATTAGAATAAAGTTTCAAAAGTTGAGAAAAATAATAATCATTGAAAAACGACAAGAATATGAATGGATTATTTACTCATTACAAAATCAAGAGTTAAATACAATATGTTAAGAGAAAAATATCTTTCAAAATAAAGTTGAGAAACATCAAAATTTCTAAATACAGCATGAAGTGCTTGAAAACGTATTAACTGGTTTATTAGTCATACATAATATTGGAAACATAGTAGAATATAATAGCATGAAAAAATCTTATAGGGGGTAATCCTAACTTAAATACTAGGCACAAAATAATGTGTGTACTAAAAGGTCATTTCTTAGAATGTCTCTGTCACTATTATCTGACATATGCATTTGAGAATACAAAAGTAAATCACTGTTTACAGAAAGGGTATCTTAAACTAAATTACATAAATAAGTAACAATAAAAGTAGAGAATCAATGTTAAGGAAACTCTGTTTCCAATCAGCAGTACACTGCCTGCTTACAAAATGTCTAACTGTTAAAAGTAACACAACACAGTTGTGTAAGTACCAGTACACTGGTACAGGTGTTTTATCAAAATAGGTCAATGTATAATAAAGTATTATAATGGGAAGGAAAGCCTGTAGCTAACCTATATACAAAGTATCAAAGGGAATATAAATACCGCATGTAAAATGTACATGGAAAAGTGTCAAGGGTCAACCTAAGGTGATTGTCATGGAATGTGTGTGTACTCACAAGGTTGTCAGCTGTTAGCTGAACAAAATGTTTTGAAAATCGTCTTATTGACATAAGCAAGTTGATTTGAAACAATTACAAGGAAAAAATGTTGAATATCAAATATAATTAAATGCTTTAGTACATTTAGTATCACCGTGACAGTATATTGAAATCCTTATCTTGTTACTAACATCCTTCAATTCTGTAAGTGTATAAGACAATAGTAATTGCCGTCACAAAACCTCTCTAAGGTACATAAAATAACACTTAGGGCAGTACATCACTCCCAAAATAGTGTTCAAGTCTTTCTTCCTCAACAAGAATTTAACTCACTTCAGTGTCGAAATGATATCTACAAGACTCCATTATCTGTAACAAGCTTGGTTATTTCCGCTTTTGTGTCCATAAAAATGTATTCAAACTCTGTTTCCTATATTGTATGTTGTTGGTGTTGTGTAACTAATAAAAATGAATGGCGCCTTAATATTTTATATGTGTGGTCATCATCCCTAGATGCCAAATGAATTAAATATAATGTGACATGCCGCAAATCTGCTTTAGGCCATGCACGAAGTATGAGGTCGCCTTGTTACACTAATAATTATATGTATTTTGATAATAATAAGGTCATCCCATTTTCGGTGATGCCGAATACATAATAATAGAATAATAATAATGGGTGGAAATGCGAATAATAATAAAAATGAGGATCGCAGGCAAAGTCTGAGCTATATATTTCCTGGTCCTGATATAATAAAGCATTCCCCCAATATATTGTTACTACTTCTCTACCATCCACCCCCTCTCTTCTCTCTTCTACAAATATAGGTAAACATGAATGATCTTCACTTCTACTTCAACTAGAGCATCGACTCCCTCTATTGTCCAAACAACTTTATCCTGCTGAAAATCAGTCTTCACATCCATAAGCTCCACCCTTGGTGACTCAGAAATCCTATCCCAACTAATCTGGTCAATGGCTTCCCAAGGTAGATGTTTAAGAATGGTTGGATCAAAGTACTCTTTAGAAATGTAAAGCTGTTGCAAAACTACTGGTCCTAAAACTACCTCAAAAATCAAAGTCAGCTGAGTAAAAGACTCAGATAAGCAAATACTACATGTCCAAAAGTTATCAAAATGAAAAATACTTAAACTAACATAGGTTATCAGAGAATTGGTGCAAATGTAGACTTTCCAATGTGTGCACCTGAACAGGAGGATTAGTAGGTTTAAGTTTAAAAACATTCCTCCAATCAGCAAAGAGTATATGTCTGTTCAGTGGGAAAGTGTTCAAATAGTTTTTAAATTTAGGAGCCCTCCCAAAGCATTGATAGCTGAAAATATTTTTCTGTTTGTTTGTTTTTCTGTGTTGACATAGCATGGGTACTGGGGGTTGTGAAAGATAAACATCAGTTTCTTCCATATGATAGGGTTGAAAGAGTTTCAGCACAATGTCAAAGGAAGTTGTACTGAGGTGTCTATAGTTTGAAAAATCTCTTAGAAAGTGATGTAGGCTATCCCCAATGTGAGAAGTGTTGAAAATCAAAGTCAGTACCTCATGTGAAATATTTTGAAAAAGAATAAAATGTGCTATCTGCTTTGCTAATCTGACAATCTCCCAAATGGGCACTGGTAGCAATGAAAAATTTCTATTGCTGTTCTCAGGGAACATTTTAGTTGTTAACTGTATATTCAACTTGTCAACAAACGTTAACTTTTTCAATTTCTTGTTGCATGGTTTGCTAGAAACTTGTTGTGTGCAAACTAATGGAATATGGGAATCAGCTGAGTGATGAGTATTGCTTTGAGCATTGAGATTATTTAAGTCATCACTATTCTGTAAAATTAGAGGTATAGATTCATCATTCCCACAAATATCAGAAATAAGCTGCACTGCTGTGGAGGTGTCAGCTGATTGTATAGTAGTGGGATGTGCTAAAACAGTTGTAGAATCAATCAAGCTTTCTGGTTCTTCAATAGTAGTGTTAAGAACAGCTGATTGTATAGTAGTGGGATGAGTTAAGTCAGTTGAAAAATCAATCAAGCTTTCCAGTTGTTCTGTAGTACTGTTCAGATCAGCTGATTGTATTGTGTGCTCAGAAACAGGCACCTTAACCTTTACAAGGTCGGTTACAGCCTTGTTAACTACAGGAGGCAGGTCAGTGACCTGTGAAAGATCAGCTGAGAATTGTACATCAATTTCAGTTTTGGAAAATGGTTCTACTGAGATAGGTTGTAATTGTTCAGTAGTAGGTAATGGATCAGCTGATGCAATAATGGTAGGTTCTGTCACCTCTGTGGGTGCCGAATATGTTACAGGGTTTCCAAAATTATCCACAAGTGGATCAACTGCTGCAGGCAAAGGCTGTGCTTCAATATCAATTAGGGTTTCAATAATAGTAGGTTGTAGCGGTGGTGAAACATGTGAATTTACTAAAACAGCTGATGGCTGCGAAATGATGTGTGCTACTAAAGCAGCTGATTCTTCTACAGAATGTTGAAGACCAGCAGAGATTTCTGCAATCTTTAAGTCTTGTGCCTCCACTTTATTGAGCAAAAAGTGTGTATCTTTCTGGCATTCATCTCTAACAGAATTTATTTGCATTTGACAATCTAAAAACTTTGTTTCTACCGCCTGAGCATGTTGGTTGAAGGTGTGTAACATTTCTGTGCGGTGTGCTTGGAATTGTTTGTTCAATTCTTGCCTACTGGCTTCACATGTCTCTACAGATTTTACTAATTTGTTTTCTAAATGCGAGATCTTATCCCCCAATTGCTGGTTAATGCGTTTTTCTAGAGAATCTGTTTGGGCTGTGAACTTTTTTGTGAGTTCCTGTTTCAAAGCTACATAAGAGTTAGCAATGGTAGTATTTAAATCTGACTTTAGTTCTTTAAACTCTTTATTTTGTTGTTCAAACTTGTTATTGAATTCTTTTTTATGATTATCTAATTTATTATTAAGAGTATGAAATTCTTCTTTGTGTAGTTCAAGCTTATTATTAATATCTTGTTTTTGTTGGTCAAACTTATTATTAATGTCTTGTTTTTGTTCATCTAATTTATTATTAATACTTTGGTTTTGTTGGTCAAACTTATTGTTAATTTGTTGGGTAAGTGCCTGAAGCAGAGACACAATGTCAGTAGAAGGGTTTGTAGGTACTGTCTGTACATTACTAACAATGGTTTCAGTAGATGGTTGGGTAAGGTTCTGTGTTTCAGGTGTGTTGTTAGCCCCAATATTCCAACCTCGAAAATCGCTTTCAGAGCTAGTGTGTGAGGTAACACTGTGAAAATTAGGATCAGAATTATTTAGTGAGCTACCCTGTTTCAATTGTGAACTATCTTCCATATCAGACTCATCTGAATGGAGAGGAATATCAGCACTAAGAGTAGGTGTCAAATTTGCAATTTGTTCTGCTAAAAGTGCAGCTTGTAAAGGATGAGGTTGTTGATTAGTATGCATAATTGCCTCCTGGACTGGTATAGTATCATTAGTAGACTGAAGGGAATTGTCAGAAATATTACTTGTCTCAGTAACATCAGGCTGAATTTGGTTACAAAAATTTTCTCCAGTCTGTGAAGTAGGCTGGGAAATGTTAACATCCTGAGGTTGTGGAATATCAGTTAAATTTTGAGACCTAGTCCTCATTGAGTGACTTCTAATATCACTAGTTGACTGCATAATGAATGTTGTAAAATAAGAAAAGGGAAATAAAAATAGTGAAAGAACATTAAAAATATCCTAGAAAAGTTACACCTATTATCAAAAGAACGCTCACAAAGAAAAAGATTTGTTATGAAACAAGTGGAAAGATCTAACCCCAAAATTCAGTCAGCTGTTCACCAAATATGCTGACGAACAATGTTGGAAATTTGAAAACACATAAATAGAAACACACAAAAACATAGAAACACACAAATACAAAGCTTAAAATTATCCTACAGAAATACACAAAACTTCACACGGTAGATGTATATTGGCAAAGCTTGAAAAATAGTATCCAAAACATCGATGAAGCAAAATGTACAAAGTTACAAATATGAAACAGCAGTTCGGCGCAATAGCTGAGTGAACATGCGCTCGAAAAAGAACAGTAAGCTTACTGAATGTAAGGTACATGAAATAACCTGTGAGAAGTTATTTGAAAATTAGTAAACAGGTCAGCTGTTTCAAAAAACATTACACACGTTGATGCAAAGTAATCGCCGGTAACCATACAATTTGATGAACCCGTGCGATAATATAAAAAAATTCACTCGATGTTCTCGAAGAAAGACTGGCAGGCAAGTAGCGAATATAATGAAATGTACTTATCTTTTGTACTGAGTCGGCTTGAAGACTGCTGTTGTAGGCTGGAAACAGGTGTTGCATCAGTCGTAGGTCGGCCTCCACGATGTGGACGGAACAGCTGTTGAACTGCATTTCGCCGTCTCAGCGAGGCGGTCAGCTGGCAGCGTCGTCTGGTACCATCTGTTGGCGTCGCCGGTCCCATTATCCCGCAAGGCGGGCTGCAAACTAGCATAAGGTTGCGTCATCTCGGCGTCGGTAGTAGTGTTGTAGCGACTCGCGGTGGCATCTGCTGCGTGATGTGAGTTGTCCGTCGTTGTTGTCTTGAAGAAACGGACGCGGTAGGAAGCTCGGTGAAAGTAGATATTAATTCTTGAAGAAACTCACCGGCAGACACGAATGGTCAGAAAATTCAGCATGAATTTTGCCCTACATTGTCGCCATGTAAGACAACATGCTTGTGCTGGGGGTTGGTACACAAACTGCATCTTAACTTTGATCGTGCAAACCTAATGAATTGCAGTACTAAGTTCTTCACACAGTCGCCACCATAGTTTTGACCAGAAACTAAGGAAAAGGTTCAAGTTCAATGATAAAAGTTCACTTCTGATATGATGAGTATATTCTTCAAAACATTACAAAGTTAAAGTACTGCATAGGCATTCAGACAACTTTTCCAAATTTAATTTACAGATTCGACTGACCACTCGAGCACGACCGAAACCCCACGTTACTATTACTTCTCAATTACATGAATCTTCAGAATAAAACTTCCCTAAGCTGATAGAATTTCTACTTGATGTTGAACAAACTAAAAGTTTGCCGCGCCACGAGCCAAGAGCTAGCCACCCGACATAACGCGTTTATATCGTCTCACTGCTGCTTCTAGAAGAGTGCGCTTAGGCTGTGGAGGGGATATATTTATAGGATCGGACCGTGTGAACTTCCTTGTTTCGACTTTCCCAAGGATTTGATGCGATAGCTGATCAGTTTCTGACAACTGTTGCGAAATCCAATTTGATCCACGACAGTAAAATTAATCCTAGCTCTCTGAAATTTTGATAGTAGCAAGATATTATTACAAACGTCGAATTAAGTTATTATAAAAAATGTTGTTACTTTAATAGTTTAGCCAGAAAAGAGTCGTAAAGATGTGATTGCCATAACTACCGAAATATTGCTTCTATCGAGCTGAAACAAATTTAATTCTGTTCTCCTATTGCTCATCTATTACCTGATTTCAAATAAAGAATTTTACCTATTTTTTAAAATGGTCTAAACCTCGAAAATAAAATTTAATGTCTTGAAATATTTCGAATATTGACTTGAAAATACCTCTAAACAAATTTCCCTAATGAAAAACTATTACTGTAAAAATTTGGAATCTCTAAGTTAATTCCCTGATTTATTACGAATTTTTTGTAGATATCACCCTCGGCGAATGTCGAGCGATTGCATCATTGCTTACTCGCGCCAAAACCCATTTTATTTTATTACTATAAAATGCTTTAATATTTTGAAAATGAATCTTTTACAGAAGTCTTTAGTTTTAAATAAACTTTACTCTGAATATAATTTCTTTTCATGAATCCCCGAAAAAGACTGAAATATCGAACTTTTACCTAAATCACATGTCTGGCTATATCAAATTATATTCAAAAACGATCTTTAGGTTACATAAATCTTTCTAAGACTTTAATATGTTATCTAAACCGAAATTACGATACTTCATCTCTATCACTTGACTTCTTAACTGTTTTCCCGATAGCTAAATGCTTCGTGTTTAGAGTGGAAAAATTACGTGATAAAATTCAAAACCGGCAAATCACTTTCAAACATATTCAGACTCTAAGTAAGATCTTTTAATAACAAAACTAATTATCTACTGGCTATATATCTACCTAAACATCTTTTAAACTAACGAAATATCTTGGTTTATTGAAACTAAATGAAAGTCAAACACTACCTATACAAATCTGAGGTTAAGTTTCTGATCAGCTGTTTAAATGAATTTAACTATTGAATTTACTGCTTATACTTGAACAAATATTTATTTAGGACATATTACTGGGAAATATTATCAAAAATTAACTATAAAAATGTCTTTAAAAGGGTGTTCCCATATACTTCAACTGAACCTGCTATCTCAGCAACTAATTTCGTTATGCGAAATTCTAAGATGTGTTACATGCCCCCCGAAGATTGAAGTTATTTTCCAAAGAAAACCGACTGAAATCTTGAAAATCTTAGGTGGTGCAAGACTAAAATCCCCTTATTCTACCTACTTCGTGGGTTGGTCGGCCCAGTCATACTTTCTTTCATTCATTCTCACTCATACTTGTATCAAAATTATCATATTAATTTACCAAAATGTTATCAAAAATTCAAAATTACACAAAAATCATAAATATGAAATCATCAAAATCTTCAAAAATCTTAAATTCTACAACATTTGTTTACATTTGTGTACATAAAAATGAAATATTTTGTTTTCATAAATGTTCAGTTTTTAACTGTTCTTTGTTTCCTTATTCTATTTTACAAAAATACTCAAAAAATTCACTTTGTTCACTGCACAATAAATGTGTCCATTTTAACTGTTTTGTTCTGTTTCATTAACAACTCCTTAAATGGGCTAAAAGCCATGTCCTGTCATGGGAGTAGACCATATGTGTGGGGCAAAAACGAATACAAAACAACGCCCCCAAGCTGTGTCTGCCGAGTGCACAAGTCCCTGGCGTCTGACGCAGCAGATGCACCAAAGGACCTCGGTCAGTCAGCTGGTCTGAAACATAAAAACCAAAAAAAAACAAGTGCATGAGTTACCTATCATGAAATATCTACATAATAACTTACAAGAAATAGTAAATAACATACAAATAATATAATACAAAGAGTATACATTATAGTAATACAAAATGATTACAAAAGAGTGATTAGAATAAAGTTTCAAAAGTTGAGAAAAATAATAATCATTGAAAAACGACAAGAATATGAATGGATTATTTACTCATTACAAAATCAAGAGTTAAATACAATATGTTAAGAGAAAAATATCTTTCAAAATAAAGTTGAGAAACATCAAAATTTCTAAATACAGCATGAAGTGCTTGAAAACGTATTAACTGGTTTATTAGTCATACATAATATTGGAAACATAGTAGAATATAATAGCATGAAAAAATCTTATAGGGGGTAATCCTAACTTAAATACTAGGCACAAAATAATGTGTGTACTAAAAGGTCATTTCTTAGAATGTCTCTGTCACTATTATCTGACATATGCATTTGAGAATACAAAAGTAAATCACTGTTTACAGAAAGGGTATCTTAAACTAAATTACATAAATAAGTAACAATAAAAGTAGAGAATCAATGTTAAGGAAACTCTGTTTCCAATCAGCAGTACACTGCCGCTTACAAAATGTCTAACTGTTAAAAGTAACACAACACAGTTGTGTAAGTACCAGTACACTGGTACAGGTGTTTTATCAAAATAGGTCAATGTATAATAAAGTATTATAATGGGAAGGAAAGCCTGTAGCTAACCTATATACAAAGTATCAAAGGGAATATAAATACCGCATGTAAAATGTACATGGAAAAGTGTCAAGGGTCAACCTAAGGTGATTGTCATGGAATGTGTGTGTACTCACAAGGTTGTCAGCTGTTAGCTGAACAAAATGTTTTGAAAATCGTCTTATTGACATAAGCAAGTTGATTTGAAACAATTACAAGGAAAAAATGTTGAATATCAAATATAATTAAATGCTTTAGTACATTAGTATCACCGTGACAGTATATTGAAATCCTTATCTTGTTACTAACATCCTTCAATTCTGTAAGTGTATAAGACAATAGTAATTGCCGTCACAAAACCTCTCTAAGGTACATAAAATAACACTTAGGGCAGTACATCACTCCCAAAATAGTGTTCAAGTCTTTCTTCCTCAACAAGAATTTAACTCACTTCAGTGTCGAAATGATATCTACAAGACTCCATTATCTGTAACAAGCTTGGTTATTTCCGCTTTTGTGTCCATAAAAATGTATTCAAACTCTGTTTCCTATATTGTATGTTGTTGGTGTTGTGTAACTAATAAAAATGAATGGCGCCTTAATATTTTATATGTGTGGTCATCATCCCTAGATGCCAAATGAATTAAATATAATGTGACATGCCGCAAATCTGCTTTAGGCCATGCACGAAGTATGAGGTCGCCTTGTTACACTAATAATTATATGTATTTTGATAATAATAAGGTCATCCCATTTTCGGTGATGCCGAATACATAATAATAGAATAATAATAATGGGTGGAAATGCGAATAATAATAAAAATGAGGATCGCAGGCAAAGTCTGAGCTATATATTTCCTGGTCCTGATATAATAAAGCATTCCCCCAATATATTGTTACTACTTCTCTACCATCCACCCCCTCTCTTCTCTCTTCTACAAATATAGGTAAACATGAATGATCTTCACTTCTACTTCAACTAGAGCATCGACTCCCTCTATTGTCCAAACAACTTTATCCTGCTGAAAATCAGTCTTCACATCCATAAGCTCCACCCTTGGTGACTCAGAAATCCTATCCCAACTAATCTGGTCAATGGCTTCCCAAGGTAGATGTTTAAGAATGGTTGGATCAAAGTACTCTTTAGAAATGTAAAGCTGTTGCAAAACTACTGGTCCTAAAACTACCTCAAAAATCAAAGTCAGCTGAGTAAAAGACTCAGATAAGCAAATACTACATGTCCAAAAGTTATCAAAATGAAAAATACTTAAACTAACATAGGTTATCAGAGAATTGGTGCAATGTAGACTTCCAATGTGTGCACCTGAACAGGAGGATTAGTAGGTTTAAGTTTAAAAACATTCCTCCAATCAGCAAAGAGTATATGTCTGTTCAGTGGGAAAGTGTTCAAATAGTTTTTAAATTTAGGAGCCCTCCCAAAGCATTGATAGCTGAAAATATTTTTCTGTTTGTTTGTTTTTCTGTGTTGACATAGCATGGGTATTGGGGGTTGTGAAAGATAAACATCAGTTTCTTCCATATGATAGGGTTGAAAGAGTTTCAGCACAATGTCAAAGGAAGTTGTACTGAGGTGTCTATAGTTTGAAAAATCTCTTAGAAAGTGATGTAGGCTATCCCCAATGTGAGAAGTGTTGAAAATCAAAGTCAGTACCTCATGTGAAATATTTTGAAAAAGAATAAAATGTGCTATCTGCTTTGCTAATCTGACAATCTCCCAAATGGGCACTGGTAGCAATGAAAAATTTCTATTGCTGTTCTCAGGGAACATTTTAGTTGTTAACTGTATATTCAACTTGTCAACAAACGTTAACTTTTTCAATTTCTTGTTGCATGGTTTGCTAGAAACTTGTTGTGTGCAAACTAATGGAATATGGGAATCAGCTGAGTGATGAGTATTGCTTTGAGCATTGAGATTATTTAAGTCATCACTATTCTGTAAAATTAGAGGTATAGATTCATCATTCCCACAAATATCAGAAATAAGCTGCACTGCTGTGGAGGTGTCAGCTGATTGTATAGTAGTGGGATGTGCTAAAACAGTTGTAGAATCAATCAAGCTTTCTGGTTCTTCAATAGTAGTGTTAAGAACAGCTGATTGTATAGTAGTGGGATGAGTTAAGTCAGTTGAAAAATCAATCAAGCTTTCCAGTTGTTCTGTAGTACTGTTCAGATCAGCTGATTGTATTGTGTGCTCAGAAACAGGCACCTTAACCTTTACAAGGTCGGTTACACCTTGTTAACTACAGGAGGCAGGTCAGTGACCTGTGAAAGATCAGCTGAGAATTGTACATCAATTTCAGTTTTGGAAAATGGTTCTACTGAGATAGGTTGTAATTGTTCAGTAGTAGGTAATGGATCAGCTGATGCAATAATGGTAGGTTCTGTCACCTCTGTGGGTGCCGAATATGTTACAGGGTTTCCAAAATTATCCACAAGTGGATCAACTGCTGCAGGCAAAGGCTGTGCTTCAATATCAATTAGGGTTTCAATAATAGTAGGTTGTAGCGGTGGTGAAACATGTGAATTTACTAAAACAGCTGATGGCTGCGAAATGATGTGTGCTACTAAAGCAGCTGATTCTTCTACAGAATGTTGAAGACCAGCAGAGATTTCTGCAATCTTTAAGTCTTGTGCCTCCACTTTATTGAGCAAAAAGTGTGTATCTTTCTGGCATTCATCTCTAACAGAATTTATTTGCATTTGACAATCTAAAAACTTTGTTTCTACCGCCTGAGCATGTTGGTTGAAGGTGTGTAACATTTCTGTGCGGTGTGCTTGGAATTGTTTGTTCAATTCTTGCCTACTGGCTTCACATGTCTCTACAGATTTTACTAATTTGTTTTCTAAATGCGAGATCTTATCCCCCAATTGCTGGTTAATGCGTTTTTCTAGAGAATCTGTTTGGGCTGTGAACTTTTTTGTGAGTTCCTGTTTCAAAGCTACATAAGAGTTAGCAATGGTAGTATTTAAATCTGACTTTAGTTCTTTAAACTCTTTATTTTGTTGTTCAAACTTGTTATTGAATTCTTTTTTATGATTATCTAATTTATTATTAAGAGTATGAAATTCTTCTTTGTGTAGTTCAAGCTTATTATTAATATCTTGTTTTTGTTGGTCAAACTTATTATTAATGTCTTGTTTTTGTTCATCTAATTTATTATTAATACTTTGGTTTTGTTGGTCAAACTTATTGTTAATTTGTTGGGTAAGTGCCTGAAGCAGAGACACAATGTCAGTAGAAGGGTTTGTAGGTACTGTCTGTACATTACTAACAATGGTTTCAGTAGATGGTTGGGTAAGGTTCTGTGTTTCAGGTGTGTTGTTAGCCCCAATATTCCAACCTCGAAAATCGCTTTCAGAGCTAGTGTGTGAGGTAACACTGTGAAAATTAGGATCAGAATTATTTAGTGAGCTACCCTGTTTCAATTGTGAACTATCTTCCATATCAGACTCATCTGAATGGAGAGGAATATCAGCACTAAGAGTAGGTGTCAAATTTGCAATTTGTTCTGCTAAAAGTGCAGCTTGTAAAGGATGAGGTTGTTGATTAGTATGCATAATTGCCTCCTGGACTGGTATAGTATCATTAGTAGACTGAAGGGAATTGTCAGAAATATTACTTGTCTCAGTAACATCAGGCTGAATTTGGTTACAAAAATTTTCTCCAGTCTGTGAAGTAGGCTGGGAAATGTTAACATCCTGAGGTTGTGGAATATCAGTTAAATTTTGAGACCTAGTCCTCATTGAGTGACTTCTAATATCACTAGTTGACTGCATAATGAATGTTGTAAAATAAGAAAAGGGAAATAAAAATAGTGAAAGAACATTAAAAATATCCTAGAAAAGTTACACCTATTATCAAAAGAACGCTCACAAAGAAAAAGATTTGTTATGAAACAAGTGGAAAGATCTAACCCCAAAATTCAGTCAGCTGTTCACCAAATATGCTGACGAACAATGTTGGAAATTTGAAAACACATAAATAGAAACACACAAAAACATAGAAACACACAAATACAAAGCTTAAAATTATCCTACAGAAATACACAAAACTTCACACGGTAGATGTATATTGGCAAAGCTTGAAAAATAGTATCCAAAACATCGATGAAGCAAAATGTACAAAGTTACAAATATGAAACAGCAGTTCGGCGCAATAGCTGAGTGAACATGCGCTCGAAAAAGAACAGTAAGCTTACTGAATGTAAGGTACATGAAATAACCTGTGAGAAGTTATTTGAAAATTAGTAAACAGGTCAGCTGTTTCAAAAAACATTACACACGTTGATGCAAAGTAATCGCCGGTAACCATACAATTTGATGAACCCGTGCGATAATATAAAAAAATTCACTCGATGTTCTCGAAGAAAGACTGGCAGGCAAGTAGCGAATATAATGAAATGTACTTATCTTTTGTACTGAGTCGGCTTGAAGACTGCTGTTGTAGGCTGGAAACAGGTGTTGCATCAGTCGTAGGTCGGCCTCCACGATGTGGACGGAACAGCTGTTGAACTGCATTTCGCCGTCTCAGCGAGGCGGTCAGCTGGCAGCGTCGTCTGGTACCATCTGTTGGCGTCGCCGGTCCCATTATCCCGCAAGGCGGGCTGCAAACTAGCATAAGGTTGCGTCATCTCGGCGTCGGTAGTAGTGTTGTAGCGACTCGCGGTGGCATCTGCTGCGTGATGTGAGTTGTCCGTCGTTGTTGTCTTGAAGAAACGGACGCGGTAGGAAGCTCGGTGAAAGTAGATATTAATTCTTGAAGAAACTCACCGGCAGACACGAATGGTCAGAAAATTCAGCATGAATTTTGCCCTACATTGTCGCCATGTAAGACAACATGCTTGTGCTGGGGTTGGTACACAAACTGCATCTTAACTTTGATCGTGCAAACCTAATGAATTGCAGTACTAAGTTCTTCACACAGTCGCCACCATAGTTTTGACCAGAAACTAAGGAAAAGGTTCAAGTTCAATGATAAAAGTTCACTTCTGATATGATGAGTATATTCTTCAAAACATTACAAAGTTAAAGTACTGCATAGGCATTCAGACAACTTTTCCAAATTTAATTTTACAGATTCGACTGACCACTCGAGCACGACCGAAACCCCACGTTACTATTACTTCTCAATTACATGAATCTTCAGAATAAAACTTCCCTAAGCTGATAGAATTTCTACTTGATGTTGAACAAACTAAAAGTTTGCCGCGCCACGAGCCAAGAGCTAGCCACCCGACATAACGCGTTTATATCGTCTCACTGCTGCTTCTAGAAGAGTGCGCTTAGGCTGTGGAGGGGATATATTTATAGGATCGGACCGTGTGAACTTCCTTGTTTCGACTTTCCCAAGGATTTGATGCGATAGCTGATCAGTTTCTGACAACTGTTGCGAAATCCAATTTGACCACGACAGTAAAATTAATCCTAGCTCTCTGAAATTTTGATAGTAGCAAGATATTATTACAAACGTCGAATTAAGTTATTATAAAAAATGTTGTTACTTTAATAGTTTAGCCAGAAAAGAGTCGTAAAGATGTGATTGCCATAACTACCGAAATATTGCTTCTATCGAGCTGAAACAAATTTAATTCTGTTCTCCTATTGCTCATCTATTACCTGATTTCAAATAAAGAATTTTACCTATTTTTTAAAATGGTCTAAACCTCGAAAATAAAATTTAATGTCTTGAAATATTTCGAATATTGACTTGAAAATACCTCTAAACAAATTTCCCTAATGAAAAACTATTACTGTAAAAATTTGGAATCTCTAAGTTAATTCCCTGATTTATTACGAATTTTTGTAGATATCACCCTCGGCGAATGTCGAGCGATTGCATCATTGCTTACTCGCGCCAAAACCCATTTTATTTTATTACTATAAAATGCTTTAATATTTTAAAATGAATCTTTTACAGAAGTCTTTAGTTTTAAATAAACTTTACTCTGAATATAATTTCTTTTCATGAATCCCCGAAAAAGACTGAAATATCGAACTTTTACCTAAATCACATGTCTGGCTATATCAAATTATATTCAAAAACGATCTTTAGGTTACATAAATCTTTCTAAGACTTTAATATGTTATCTAAACCGAAATTACGATACTTCATCTCTATCACTTGACTTCTTAACTGTTTTCCCGATAGCTAAATGCTTCGTGTTTAGAGTGGAAAAATTACGTGATAAAATTCAAAACCGGCAAATCACTTTCAAACATATTCAGACTCTAAGTAAGATCTTTTAATAACAAAACTAATTATCTACTGGCTATATATCTACCTAAACATCTTTTAAACTAACGAAATATCTTGGTTTATTGAAACTAAATGAAAGTCAAACACTACCTATACAAATCTGAGGTTAAGTTTCTGATCAGCTGTTTAAATGAATTTAACTATTGAATTTACTGCTTATACTTGAACAAATACTTATTTAGGACATATTACTGGGAAATATTATCAAAAATTAACTATAAAAATGTCTTTAAAAGGGTGTTCCCATATACTTCAACTGAACCTGCTATCTCAGCAACTAATTTCGTTATGCGAAATTCTAAGATGTGTTACATTATAACGCAGTGACTCTAAAACGCCAGGTCCAGTATCATTGTAAAGTTTCAAGTACTTGTGGTTCAATTTGCACAGTGTATTACTTAACTAAATGGAGACAATGCAGCAAAAGCATTCAGGTAGAATTCGAACTGGTGACTTCTGCAACGTGAGGCCAACGTGCGAGCCCCTATTAATTTTATGTCGAATTGACTCTGCCAGTACTATTTGCTTACCGAGAGTGGTGGTGTAACGGTTAGCGTTTTGGCCTCGCATTCGGGAGGACGCTGGTTCAAATCCTCCTCCGGGCATCCAGATTTGGATTTTCCATGGTTTCCCAAATCACTCCAGGCAAATGCCGGGATGCTTCCTTTAAAAGGCCATGGCCGAATTCCTTCCCATTCCTTGCCCCCCATCCTTTCCCGTCTCTAAAGATCTCGCTGTGAAGAGACGTTAAGTAGTAAAAAAAAAAAAAAATATTTGCTACATAGAGACCAGTTTGCTCAGTTATTTATAGAACGTATCGCTGTCCACTTAGTACTAAACTCCGCAGATTGTTCCAAGACGTGTATATCAACCCACTTCGGCAGACGGGTTGGCTTCTTTCGTCGATGTGGGCGCAACCAACATTAATGGCCTATCGCCCTGGTCGTCAGATGCATCGTAAATGGGAAGAGCTTCAACCACGAGGTTAGTGGAGAGAACGCAAGCTCGTAAAAGTCGTCTGTGGGTGTAGCGGAACCAGTAGCCAAGGGATAGCTGAACCATCGATCGGGGAGCGACTGCAGTCAGATCACGATCTCAAGAGTCTCCCACTAAACGTGTACCCTCATAAAATTCTTTTACCTTTAAATACAAATTATTCCCACTCCTCCAAACTCAGCTCTATCACCTTCCAAGTATCCCTCTCCAAAGTCACTCCAAGAAAGGAAAACATTCCTTGTGCAACGCAACATTTGTCTGGATACAAACAACATATTGATTTTCCACAGCAACTGACAACGTGTCGCTTTTACATTCTTATATGGGTTATTTGATAGCTAACCATTTAACGTTAACAATAGTTTCACATTAAAATCATTAGATTGAATGTATTGAAGTAACCAGATTCTGTAGTAGGATGACTCGGCCACCAGTAAAATTAATTTATTTGTGAAACAGTTCTCCTAATTAAATCAAAATAAAAGATAGTGTATCCCATATTAGTTGCATTTAATATTATTCCCTCAAAAAAAAAAAAAAAAAAAAAAAAAAAAAAAATTGTAGTTTAAAAAACTAAAAACACGCTTTCGTAGTAATGTGAACTAAAAGGTTAAAAATAATCTTTAAATATAAAGATTTTGTTTAACAGTGATGGGACGTCCCACAATACAGGATATATTATTTTTTTGAATAAGCTTAAAGAATAAAGTCACTGATTACAAAATTAACTTTAATGTAAAAAAAAGCGTGGGGTGCTCTCTACACAACTTTTGACAATGAATCTACCTTTACAAACAGCGAACGACAAAAAAATATAAGACAACTTATAAGCACCCTTATTTTTAACTTTTTAGTTCAGATAGTTTCAAAAGTATGTTTCCTACTGTTGGCTTTTCTTCGACAATCTCTCTTTATCTTTGTGTTGTAGTTTCATTTTTAATTATTACTTCCACTAGTTAAATACAATTAAATGGCAGCTCAGCCAGAGGTCCAATAGCAGGGTAAATGTGGAAGACTACACTTCTATAATAGTATGAAGTAATGTTTCGAATACTCACTATTCAACATCACGTTAAGTGACTGCAGACAGAGAAACCTTTCTGGATAGGAGACAGTGGAAGACGATCGTCGTCAGCAATCAAGGCTCGTAAATCACACCCGGGAAACTGGAGATGGTCAAAGTAACGAGAATAGCAGGACGTTGCTAAGAGACTGCTGTATTGTCAACGGTTCTTAAAACGTGTGCAAATTTTTTCTGTTTTTACTGTCAAAGTAATGATAATATCAAGATATAGCTATGTAATTATTGTATTGTAATCAGTTATCAATACATCAGCAAAATTTCAAACAATTCGGACATCTGGAATTGGGTTAAAATTAAATTGCAAAATTTCACGACATTCAACCATTTTTCTTTTGTTACTGTCAAAGTAATGAGAATAGCAGGATATAGCTATGAAATTCTTGTATTGTCACCGGTTCTTAATATGTGTGCCAAATTTCAACCAGCTCGGACATCTAGAAGTGGGTCAAAATGGAGTTGTAAAATTCCGTTACATTCATTCATACATACATACATACATACATACATACAAGTCAAGCTAATATAAAGCGTGTAAAAACCTTTTTTTTTACTTATGGTTTTACGCCCCTTGGCCTCCAGTGAATTCCCCCCCCCTCCCCCCACTTAGCCTGCCATGGATTTTGTCTCTACACCCCGCTTCCCCCCCTCCCCGTGATTCCAAAAAACATTTTGTGGTATTTTCTCTTGTAAGGCTATCGTAAATTACTTACGGAGATAATTAAATGACTGAAATAAATATTCAGTACCTTGTTTTAACTGTGATAAATAATATTACTGAGAAGCTACAATGCTTGCTCGAAAACCAACCCCTCCCTTTTTTTCCAAGTGGCCCAGCGTAGGTTTCTAACCAACTTCTCCCCCCCCCCTCCCCCTAGACCGAGCCACGTAATTTATGGACGCTTTCTTTATAATGGGTTGCAGTAGAGTAAAAAACAAAATTGTCGTATTCTATTTATACGTGAAACAATGATTTCAATGACCTTCTGTTAACATAACTCACTAATTCTACGACAGCAAAGCTAGTTTTTTCCACCTAAGTCTTCACATTGATGAACTTTTGTCGTACGTACTGTTTGGCCATAACAAATTCTGAACAAGCAGTGTTCGTGAAAAATGCACCACCGCGATGGAATGTCAACAGTAATTTGAAAGTCAGAGGAGACATAAATCTGGCGATGTTGTGCCAACGATTAGACTTGCAAAGTATGTGTGCATAGTTGGACCCGGCACCGCAATATCAAGTTGTTTCTTGGCTGGTCTGCAGGTAATGGGCTGTGAAAACCCAGCTGCAAAACTTCCTACATGGCATAATATCAGCTGACAGTGTAATTTGAACGATTATCCTACGTGAAGATGGAATTTAATCTCGCGAAATTGCTGTTCGTGTCGGACATTAAAAGACGACAATAAAGTGCGTTTGGAGGCAGTGAATCTTAAAGAAACTGGTGCATCGGAATTCCTGTAGTCGGTGCCTGATCGCACTGGTAACTTCAGATTTAACATAAAGGTGCAACAGGTTTGGTATTGTCTGCTCCCCAAAATATGGAGTCGTCTGCTTCAGATAGCACAGCTGGTTCATTGCAGCATTGTCGTGTAGATTGCTCACAATCTCCATCAGATTACCAGTCTCCTTTTTACATGTGATGCAGTCATCGACAATCAAATAACCAAAGTTACATACTCAACAACAATTATAACAGAATCCAATGAATATTGCGCATATCTCTGATGTAGTGTGATCTTTGGTGGGTATCTGTTCAGACTGAGAAAGGAGTGTTTATCTCTGATGTAGTGTTATCTTTGGTGGATATCCGTTAAGCGCAAAAAAGAAGTCTTTATCTCTGATGTAGTGTTATCTGTTCAGCTTAAAACAGATTATCATTTAGAGTCGTACCCACCGTTCACCTAGTGTCATAGGCATACCGTAGATTTTAAGTCCGATCATCAGCGTTCAAACTACGAACACCTCATCCAAATCAGTGAAGTATAGACAGAGATATTCCTTACAGATTTATGTATATAGTGGTTTGCTGCCGATATGAAAACGAAGTTAACATCTCCAGGGTTTTCGTTGAAATTAACTCACAGGCATACGATTTAGAACGGTACAACTTTTACTTTAAACTTTCCTCCCCAGATTTTAGCGGGAAACTGTCGTGTACGATAGGAACAGTGGCGTTTAAACTAAAGTTAGTCGACAATCTCGCTCGGTTACAAGGTGGTAAGTGTCGGCGCCAAGTTGAGCACAAATATTGGTCCAACACAAGTTAGTGCGGAGAACGCAAAGACAAACACCGCAGAGTTGGGGCACCCAGGTCCGCGGGGAACACTGTCTAAAAACGCGCCAGCTCAAATATTTGCACTAATTTTGCCTGATAAATTTGTAATCATTATGTATGTCCGTTGTTTCCTTGGGGGCCAACGTCTATCTTAGAAAACTAACTCCTAGCAGGACATTTCTTGAAAAATATTAATATTAGCTAACTTTTTCCCGCTACTTCGTTCTTGCGCACCTTGGTGTCCGTACGGAGGCGTTTGCCTTTTCTTTATCTTCTAGCAGGTAAGCGCCATCATTTGTCATGTTGTATCTTTGAAACCTTCAACGTAAATTGTTTTCCTCAGTTTCGTCATGCTCGTTATAGTGATAATGTTTGATGTAGTGGTTTGACTAACGTTTTCCGTGTATTATTTCAGAAAACTGAAGGAATAAATAACCAAAATCACTTAGTCAAAAAGCAATACTAACAGAATCCACAGGTTGGAGTTTTTATCTGTGCTGTAGCGTTATCTCTGGTGGGAATCTTCAAGTGTTCATTTGATATGCAATGTAATCTGTGACGTCTATATGTTATTGGTAAGAACGAATTATCATTAGTTGCTCCGTTTTCCGGTTACGTAGAATCGTAAGGGACGTCCATTAATTACGTGAACAAATTACGAGGTCAATCTCACGTTAAGGGGAGAGGGAGGGATCCCACCAAATCTCGCCAATGGTCACCAGGGGGGAAGGTAAAAATTTAAAAAAAACTGCTTACGTAATAAATACACCGCAGATTTTAGACCATAAGCTTTCAAAATGATTAAAGGCATCCAGATTGGTGTAGCCTCTTATTGATATATAAGATTGTAATAAAGCTTTTTGTCAACATCGCTGAAGTCACCAAAGAGTTCCCAGTAGAAAGAGGGGTAAAACAAGGAGACTCTATATCCCCCAAGCTATTCACATCAGTCCTAGAGTTGGCAATGTCAAAAATCCAATGGCAAAACCGAGGTTTGAGAATAAATGGAAGAAATCTCAACAACTTAAGATTCGCTGATGATATAGTTTTACTCTCAAACAGTCTGGAAGAGCTCAAAGAACTGATAAATGAACTAGAGACAGCGTGCAGTGAAGTGGGCCTTAAAATAAATATATCAAAAAGCAAAATCATGCAAAACAAATGGGCAGAAAAAGATAAAGACAAGGCGGACATGAAAGATTCTGGTATTGAGTTCATAGATCAGTACATCTATCTTGGCCAACTGATCAATATGAATGGTGACTCAAAGCCTGAGATCTACAGACGGATAAAGCTGGGCTGGAGAGCATATGGAAGAAATTCCATAGTTTTTTAAATCGAGCATGCCAATACATCTTAAAAAACAGGTATTTGAACAATGTGTATTACCGGTCCTCACATATGCCTGCCAGACTTGGACCCTAAATAGTCACACGAAGCAAAAACTGAGAACTGCCCAGCGAAGTATGGAAAGAGCAATGCTAGGGTTTACAAGAAGAGACAGGAAAAGGGCTGTGCACATCCGTTCAATAACTAAAGTAACAGACATCTTAAAAAGAGTCATGACCCAAAAATGGCAATGGACCGGTCATGTTGCTCGCAAAAGAGATGAAAGATGGACTACGGTAGTGCTGGACTGGATACCGAGAAACCTGAAAAGAGCAAGAGGAAGACCCCCGGATCGCTGGGATAAGGATATACGTCGAGTTACAGGCGTGAACTGGAAGAGGGCGGCTCAGGATCGATCGGCCTGGAAAGAACTACAGCAACACTATGTAGAATTAAATTCTAATATATAGCTCATTAGGCTTAAAGAGGCTACATCCTGAAAAAAGGATTGATATAGCTGCAATAATAATAAAGCTTGTGCCAAAATGATGATTTTCGTCTGCGTTTACTTTGGCTTTTCCCAAAATTTTTACTTAAAATTATTTCACTGTTTGAGCTAATCTGTTCTACCATTTTTAATGTAACGATTAGGTCTACCTTTCATTCTGTCCATCATTTAATTAATCAGTTTCATGTGAATAAGGAGAATGATTTTATTTATTGAATTTTGCGTCACAATTTTCTTTTAATGATATGATATGAAATAATTTTCAGTGATCATTTATAATTTGTAGTAATTATTTATACTATCATAAATCTGTAAGCGAGCTACGAATATCTGATGGTGTGAAATGGCATGATGCAAAAAATACCGCA